>OY754308.1:48891813-49462475 GCA_963573325.1 Astragalus glycyphyllos | reverse complement strand
GTGATTAATTATAGCAACTTCGTCTTCATATATTTAACCAATCATTTGTTTTGATTGAGTAACACGAAGACTTGTGTTTGGTATATATTGTTACTTGAATATTGAAGAATGAAAACAAACACGAAGAGTTGTTGTGAGTTTTCTTTATGTCTCCCATACCCCTATTTATATGAAGTTTAGCCAATTAAAACACACATGAAAAAACGAAAATATTCTCAGGTTCCTATAAAAGTTCCAAAAAGATTGCCATAACTAATTATAGAGTATGGACTAATTCTTTTTCTTGCTTGAATCCTTATAAATAGAAAACCCACCAAAAAAATATCCTTATAAATAGGATAACTAGTGGTTTTGGCCAAAGTACCACATGGGTATCCATTATTATAGGAGACCAATTCAAATTAACAACATTAGACCATTTTAATGAAACAAAAAACAAACCTATTAAACAATACATCCACTGAAATAAACACGAGTTAATAATAAGACAATAAAAACAAAGGTATTATCAAACAATACAATACAACCAAATAAAATTAGCAAATTATGAAACAAACCTTGAGTTTATAATAAGACAATATCAAACAAAAGATTAAAAGTCAACCTATTTTTCTTTCTTGAATGTTTAAACATATCTAACTAGCTAGTTATAAAAAAATATCATACAAAAGAATTCGATAAATGATTAATTGCTGGAATCACATCACTTTTTTGTTTTGTTTTTTAAGCAATATTCTTAACTAGTAGCGGATGATCGATGCTGTATTCATAGGGTAGCCATAGTTACCCCAAAAATTTTCTAAATTTTTTATAATAATACTAACATAAAGTAATTCAATGGTCTAACAAATGGAAAAGTGTAGTTCGTGTAGGTATATTGCACCAATAGAAACTCATATGATAAAAATATTGAGAGAATGAATGCGAAATTGAGATAAAGACAAATACTATGTACGGACCCACAAATGCTCACAATTTCTTGCATCTTCGAATTTTAAGTATATCATTTAACTATTTTGGCTCCGTCACAAATTTTTGTCTAACTCTGCCATTTTTCTTAACGATAGAGCATACCTCACCATCACGATTACACTTAAAATTTTCGATACATATACACTCTTGTATATTTGACCCTAGTTATACGAAAATATAATTGAATGTGGGAAAACACCATACATATCTCACTTTGGTCCTTTATCTTTTATTTATTGCTTCATTTTGGTCCTCTTAAACAAAATATTTTGGTCGCGTATTGCATGAGTTATTCAAGAAACAAGAAATCAAAGTGTTCTTGGTGTTCTTGAGCACATTCATAGTGTTCTTCATTTTTTTGTATTTTTGTTTAAGAGGACCAAAATGAAACATTAAATGAAAGATAAAGGACCAAAGTGGAAAAAAATAAAGATAAAGGACCAAACTTGACACAGAAATAAAAGATAAAGGACCAAAATGGACCAAAAAAGATAAAGGACCAAAGTGAAACTTCGAGCAAAGATAAAGGACCAAAAGTGGTATTTAGTCTATTTTATATATACACTAGTACTATACCCGTGCATCCACACGGGTGATACTGTATTTGTTATGATGTGCTATAAATCCATAAATATATTGAAAATTGTAAAATATAACAAAAGAAAAATGCATAAGCTGATGGAAAAATTATAATTCAAGCTGCTTTAAAAAATTGTGTTGCAGAAAGTTCAAAAAAGTCAATATCATCTTCAAATCTAAAGAACAGAGTAAAATTAGAAAAAAAGTGAGATGAAAATAAAATGAAAGAATAAACAAATGAGAGAAAAAGAAGATACTTTTAAAGTGAATCCAACGACATTGCAAACACCGCAATTGCCTCACCCCCGTGGCCACTCCCCGTGGTGCTCCCGTAGCTACCACTACACCCTAAAAAGTTCAAGTTGCAGAAAGTTAAAAAAAGTTAGTACATTCTTCAAATGTTAAAAAGTAGAGTAAAAATCAGGAAAAAAAAAGAAAGTGAGATGAAGATAAGATAAAGGAATATGCAAATGAGAGAGGAAGAAGATATGATTAAAGTGCATCCAACGACGTTGCAACCTAGTGATTATCGCTTCTCGTAGTCGCCCCTCTTCGTCGCTCCCCTTCACCGACCCCCATCCCCCATCGACACTTGAGTACTTATATTTTTGGTAGTTTGATGACTAAGTAAATAGTTACGGTTTTGATTTAAAAGTGTTAAGCGACAAGCTTAAATAATGATTGAAAAATTAGGAAGATGCCTTTATTTATTGTTGCAAAAGGCCAATCGTATAAGTTGTTTCCCGTCAAGAGTCAAAAGTAAAATAATCATTTATAAAACATAAAGACATTTGCGAAAATAAGATATAAAGTATTTGTAATTTCAACAGTGTATAATATGGTGATGTGGCATAAAATAGCAATGGATAAAATAGGGATTTTAGTAGAAGTTTATTAGTAAAATACGATGTAAAATGATTAATTAGATCTCATAGCATATTAATATGAAGTATTTGTTTCCAATAACTTGTAATCTTTCGCCATCGAGAATCAAAAGCAAGGAAATTAAACATGCAACGTTTTCCCGTTAGAAGTCAAAAGCAATATAAAATGATTATAGCAATAACGTGTAATTATTAACCGTAGAGACTCCAAAGCAAAAAGTATAAACATGTAAAATAGGGATTTTAGTATTAGGTGTTTTGATTAAATAGATTGTAGAAGTCCATTTATTAGAAATTGCTTGTGGCGATAAAATCATACTGAGAATAGATAATGCTTCTTAATCTGGACTCAAAAGCTAAATACTGTTATGAAAATTATTAGATATTGGATGTCCATTTCTCTTCTCCCATCATCTCCTTTATTATCCTTGTATAGTTGTCTTTATGTTGACTACTCACTTGCCAATCCCCACCCTATAAATAGGGCTCACTCTCATATGTAATGGGACACTTGAAGAGAAATACAAAGACTTATATCTTCTCTCCTCTCATTCTCTTGTTCTTGTTTTGATAAAGTCTTGCTTATTTTACAACACGTTATCAGCACGAAGTTCTACCAAGCTAAGTTACCGTAATATTGATTCTTGCTTGTTAATTGATACTATTTATTCTGTAATGATGTTGAACTATGATGAATTTTTATATGAAACTCGTATGGCCAATATAAATATTCGATGTTAATGTTGATGCATCAAGAAAGGTTAGCACAAATGACAAGTCCTGATTTTATATGTAATGTTTTCTCTAGTTTTAATTGATGGGAAGTGATCCTTGGATATGCCATGCTTGTTATTGGATATGTAGATGATCTGCATGTGCTCTATTGTTAGATATGTAATCTGTCCAGATTCATTGCATCAGTTAGTTCTAAATTTATTTATCCATGTAATCTTTTCTCTCTTCATCTAACTTGATGATTAATCAACCATCTATACAGAAAGATGAAATCAATCTAACATGATTTAATTGAATGTATATTTATCAATCTATACCATTCCAGTTTACTTCAGTTTTTTTTGCGATCAGTATTATATGATCAGTATTATTGGTTCCCCTTGGATGTTTTGGTTCTTTGCATTCTTGTCACAAGCTATTATCTAGATTTGCAGGGGTCATCAGTTTTGTTCTCTCATATTCCAGTTTTTTTTATTTCTTTTATTGCCATCATTTCTTTTTAACTCAATTTTATGTTTAGTTTTTGGTTTTCTTCTTAAACTTATACTTGATCTAACATGTTTTAGTTTACATTTTCATGATAGTTCTAAATATGTCGAACCTTACGAAACTTGATTTTGAGGCTCTTGATATTTCGGGAAAGAATTACTTGCCATGAGCTCTAGATGCTGAAATTCATTTGAATGCAGAAGGCCATCGAGATACTATCAAAGAAGGAAATAAAACATCTAATCAACAAAAGGCAAAAGCCATGATTTTCCTTCGCCATCATCTCTATGAGGACCTTAAAAATGAATACCTTACGGTAAAAAACCCACACATACTTTGGAACAGTTTAAAAGAAAGATATGAACACCAAAAGTCTATTATCCTCCCAAAAGCTCGTTATGAATGGATGCATTTGCGTTTACAAGATTTTAAAAGTGTAACTGCATATAATTCTGCGGTGTTTAGAATCACTTCTCAATTGCAATTATGTGGAGAAAAAGTGACTGATGAAGATATGTTAGAAAAACATTCTCAACTTTTCATGCATCCAATGTGCTCCTGCAGCAGGAATATCGAGAAAAAGGATTTCAGAAATATTCTGACTTGATCTCTTGCCTTCTTGTGGCCGAACAAAATAATGAACTTTTGATGAAAAATCATGAAGCTCGTCCCACTGGCACTACTCCATTCCCAGAAGTGAATGTAGCAACACGCGATCACTATGGACAAAATCGTGGTCGTGGCCGTGGCCGTGGTCGTGGCCGTGGTCGTGGTCACGGTGTTGATCATAGTCACAGTGAAAATTACAAGAACACGTCTTTTCACCAGAAGTGGAAAAATGCTGGAAAGAATGAAAAAGGTGGACAGAGTAGTATAAGTAATGAAAATATTTGCTATCGTTGTGGAGGCAAAGGTCATTGGAGTCGTACTTGTCGTACACCAAAACATCTTGTTGATCTTTATCAATAATCAATTAAAAATAAAGATAAAAGGGTTGAGAGTCATTTTGCTTATGAAGATGATGGTAATACAGATGCTACTCATTTGGATGTTGCTGATTTCTTTGCAGACCCTGATGGAAATATTGATCACCTCATTGTGGATGGAAGTATAGTGAAGAAGTAGATTTCCCTAAATATTCCAATAATAATACAGTTTGAGAGTGTCTTTGAATTTCCTATGATAATAAAATGTTTTGAAATTTCATATGCTAATAATAATAATAAAGGTTTATATTTAAGTGCGTTTTTAACTTCCATAGATTATGTTTAAATAATTCAATCATAAAGTTGTTATAATTTCTCATGCTTCTCTCTTATCATATTTCTTTTCTTTGGATAGAATGAGTATTGACAATAGCATCAATAATGGAGTTATGTGTCTCGTCGATAGCGGAACTACCCATACAATTTTAAAGGATGCAAAATATTTCTCTTATTTAGTAAAGAGAGAAACCGACGTTAGTACTATATCTGGCTCTTCAAAGATAATTGAAGGCTCCGGAAGAGCTAATATACAATTATCACGGGGAACAAATTTACGCATTGAGAATGCATTATATTCCCCTAAGTCTAGTAGAAATTTATTAAGTTTCAAAGATATCCACCTAAATGGATATCATATTGAAACAAGAGATGAAGGGGATATTGAATATCTCTATATAACAAGACAGACTTTGGAAAAAATAAGTGTAGTGGAAAAGCTACCTGTCTTTTCCTCTGGTCTGTACTACACTTATATCAGTGCAATTGAAGCACACGTTGTTGTAAACCAGAAGTTTACAAATCACAAAAAATTTGTTGTTTGGCATGACCGGCTGGGCCATCCCGGATTCATAATGATGCGAAAAATAATTGAAAACTCATGTGGACATGAATTGAAGAACCAGAAGATTCTTCAATCTAATAAGTTTTCATGCACTTCTTGTTCACAAGGGAAGTTGATAATTAGACCATCACCAACAAAAAATAGAAGTGAATCTCTCAACTTTTTAGAACGAATACATGGTGATATTTGTGGGCCAATACACCCACCATGTGGACCATTTAGATATTTTATGGTTTTAATTGATGCATCAACTAAATGGTCACATGTTTGTTTATTGTCAACTCGCAACCAAGCATTTGCGAGATTGCTAGCTCAATTGATTCGAATAAGAGCTCACTTCCCCGATTATCCTGTCAAGAAAATACGTCTTGAAAACCCTGCTGAGTTTTCATCTCAAGCATTTAATAAATATTGTGCCTCCATTGGAATTGATATTGAACATCCTGTACCACATGTTCATACACAGAATGGACTTGCAGAATCGTTTATTAAGCGTATAAAGTTAATTGCAAGACCACTTCTCATGAGATGCAAACTTCCCATTTCCGCTTGGGGACATGCAATTTTGCATGCTGCAACATTGATTCGCAAAAAGCCAACAACTTATCACGACTCCTCCCCTTTACAGTTAGTTTTTGGTCAAGAACCTAATATTTCCCATCTTAGAATTTTTGGATGTGCAGTGTATGTTCCAATTTCTCCACCACAACGCACTAAGATGGGTCCTCAAAGAAGGTTGGGAATATATGTTGGATATGAATCTCCATCTATTATAAATTATCTTGAACCAACAACAGGAGATTTATTTACAGCTCGATTTGCTGATTGTCATTTTGATGAATCAAATTTCCCAACATTAGGGGGAGAGAAAAAGCAGCTGAAAAAGGAGATCAGTTGGAATGAATTATCACTATCTCATCTTGATCCTTGAACAAAACAATGTGAACTTGAAGTTCAAGAGATAATTCATTTGCAAAGCTTAGCAAATCAATTACCAAATGCGTTCACTGATCCCAAAAGTGTGACCAGGTCATATATACCAGCTGCTAATGCTCCAATAAAAATAGATGTCCCTGTTGGACAATCTAATATTGCAAGTGAGTCTCAACCACGCCTGAAGCGTGGTAGACCAGTCGGCTCCAAAGATAAAAATCCTCGAACAAGAAAAGGAGCTAAAAAGAAAGTTGGTCCAGAAGAGGATATAGAAACTCTCAAAGAGTCTACAAACACAAATGACATTACAGTCCCAGAAGAGACTCATCAGGTACCTGAAATTCATGAAAATAAAGAGATCTCAATAAATTATGTCACTAATGGAATACAATGGAACCGACATGAAGTCAACGTTGATGATGCTTTTTCATATCATATAGCGCTAAATGTGATAAATGATAGTGAGGATCATGAACCAAAATCTATTAAAGATTGCAGACAAAGTAGAATTGGCCAAAATGGAAACATGCAATTGAAGCTGAATTAAACTCGCTTTACAAGCGAAAAGTTTTTGGACCTGTAGTTCGAACACCTGAGGGTGTCAAACCAGTTGGATACAAATGGGTCTTTGTGCGAAAACGGAATGAGAATGGTGAAATTGCAAGATACAAAGCTCGACTTGTTGCTCAAGGGTTTTCACAAAGACCTGGAATTGATTTTGATGAAACTTATTCCCCTGTAGTGGATGCAAGTACTTTTCGGTACTTAATTAGCCTTGTAGCACATGAAGGGCTTAATTTGCACATGATGGATGTTGTCACAGCCTATTTATATGGCTCACTTGATAGTGATATTTACATGAAGCTCCCTGAAGGATTTAACTTGCCTGAGGCACATAGCCTTGGATCTCGAGAGGACTACTCCATCAAATTGAATAAGTCTCTCTACGGGCTAAAACAATCTGGACGCATGTGGTATAATCGCCTCAGTGAATATTTGCTAAAGGAGGGATATACAAATGACCCAATTTGTCCATGTATTTTTATAAAAAGATCTGGAAAAGAATTTGCTATAATTGCTGTCTATGTTGATGACATAAACATTATTGGAACTCCTGAAGAGCTTCCAAAAGCTATAGATTGCTTAAAGAAAGAGTTTGAGATGAAGGATTTGGGAAAGACAAAGTTTTGTCTACAACTACAAATTGAGCATTTGAAAAATGGAATATTTGTCAATCAAGAGTCTTATATAGGAAAAGTATTAAAACGTTTCTACATGGACAAATCTCATCCGTTGTCTACTCCAATGGTTGTTAGATCACTAGATGTGGAGAAAGATCCATTTAGACCTCGGGAAGAGGGTGAAGAACCACTTGGTCCTGAAGTACCATATCTCAGTGCAATTGGGGCACTAATGTACCTTGCTAATTATACGCGTCCTGATATCTCATTTTCTGTTAATCTATTAGCAAGATATAGTTCTTCACCTACACGAAGACATTGGAACGGGGTCAAACATATACTTCGTTACCTTAGGGGTACAATGAATATGGGATTGTTTTATTCCAAACTACCCAAATTAGAATTAATAGGTTATGCAGATGCAGGATATTTGTCAGATCCACATAATGGTAGATCACAAACAGGATACTTGTTTACTTGCGGTGGTACAGCAATTTCATGGAGATCTGTAAAGCAGACCATAACAGCAAAATCATCAAATCATGCAGAACTTTTAGCACTACATGAAGCAAGTCGGGAATGCGTTTGGTTAAGATCTCTGATTCAACACATACAAAAAACTTGTGGTTTGTCTTTCGGAAGAATAGATGCAACAACAATCTATGAAGATAATACTGCATGCATTGCTCAGTTGAAAGAGGGTTACATTAAAGGAGATCGACCAAAGCATATTTCTCCAAAATTCTTCTTCACTCATGATCTTCTAAAGAATGGTGATATAAGCATTCAACAAATTCGTTCATGTGATAATCTTGCAGACCTTTTAACAAAACCGCTCCCAAGCAAAGTTTTTGAACGACTGGTACAAAAGATTGGTCTTCACCGTCTCAAAAATGATTGTTTGGATGAGGGGGAGAAATAAATAAATTTTGTAAAAGGATATTGTACTCTTTTTCCTTCACTAGATTTTTTCCCACTGGGTTTTTTTCTAGTAAGGTTTTAATGAGGCATATCCTCAATGGACATCCAAGAGGGAGTGTTATGAAAATTATTAGATATTGGATGTCCATTTCTCTTCTCCCATCATCTCCTTTATTATCCTTGTATAGTGGTCTTTATGTTGACTACTCACTTGCCAATCCCCACCCTATAAATAGGGCTCACTCTCATATGTAATGGGACACTTGAAGAGAAATACAAAAACTTATATCTTCTCTCCTCTCATTCTCTTGTTCTTGTTTTGATAAAGTCTTGCTTATTTTACAACAAATACATATTTATAAAAAATAGATGTTAATACAAAAATATAAAAAGAATTAGTATAAAAAGACCCTCATTCCTCTTTTTGAGTAATAAATTTTGAGTAAATCTAAATTCCTCTTTTATTCGACAAAATAGTAAATCTAAATTTTGAGTGATAAATTTTTATCTTCAAATGAGAGAAAATTAAAAATATCAAATCAGTATGAAAATAATCCATAAAAATTAGTTCCAAAGAAAGTATGATTTCTCCAAAGCAAGATAGTTATGAAGTCATAATACGAAAATAGTTATATCAGTAATGTGTAATTGTTTCTTGTCAAGACTCAAAAGTAAAATTATCATTTATAAAAAATAAAGACAGTTGTGGAAATAAAATATAAAGTATTTGTATTCTGACGTGTAATCTTTCGCCATCGAGAATCAAAAGCAAGGAAATTAAACATGAAATGTTTTCCCGTTGGAAGTAAAAAGCAAGATACAATGATTATAGCAATAACGTGTAATTATTAACCGTAGAAACTCCAAAGCAAAAATTATAAACATGTAAAATAGGGATTTTAGTATTAGGTCTTTTGATTAAATAGATTGTAAAAGTCCATGTATTAGAAATTGCTTGTGGCGACAAAATCATACCGAGAACAGATAATTCTTCTTAATCTGGACTCAAAAGTTAAATACATATTTATAAAAAAATAGATGTTAATACAAAAATATAAAAAGAATTAGTATAAAAAGTCCCTCATTCCTCTTTTTGAGTAATAAATTTTGAGTAAATCTAAATTCCGCTTTTTTTCCTTATTCGACAAAACAGTAAATCTAAATTTTGAGTGATAAATTTTTATCTTCAAATGAGGGAAAATTAAAAATATCAAATCAGTATGAAAATAACCCATAAAATTAATTCCAAAAAAAATACGATTTCTCCAAAGCAAGATAGTTATGAAGTCATAATACAAAAATAGTTATATCAGTAATGTGTAACTGTTTCTTGTCGAGACTCAAAAGTAAAATTATCATTTATAAAAAATAAAGACAGTTGTTCAAATAAAATATAAAGTATTTGTATTCTGACGTGTAATGTTTCGCCATCGGAAAACAAAAATATGGAAATTTAACAATAAGATCTAACGTTTTCCCGATGAAAATTAAAAACAAAATATAAAAATAATTAATTTAACAACAATTAACATTTTGTTTTCAAGACTCCTAAGAGATTATTAAAAAATAAAAGTATTCATGAGAGCAAAATATTAAAAGTGATGTAACCAAAAAAAAATTAAAAGTGATTATTAAAAGTCATAAAATAAAATTATTATAGCAATAATATGTAATTTTCAACCGTCGAGACACAAAAACAAAAGGTAGATATTGATAAATTAGATATTTTAATATTGAGTGTTTTGATAAAATCAGGAAAAATTAATAAATTTAAATCTGTATGAAAAAACCCATAAAAATTAATTTGAAATAAAAATTTCCCAAGAAGAAAAAAAATAGATGGAGAAAACTAAAGATAAATAGAGAGAGGGAATACAAAGGAAATAAAAAAGGAAAAAAATAAGAGAGGAGAAAGAAGGGAGTAAATAGAGAGAAGATAAAAGAAATAAAGGAAAAGAAAGAAAAAAGAGAGAGGAGAGAGAGAGAGATAACTGCTCACACTCGGGTTCGAACCCGGGAGTCGACATCCCATGTCGCTGACATTGCTAAGGCAACCAACTGTGAATGACATGTTGTCTTTGAATGTTTTCATTTGTTTCTGCTATGTTTAATTTTCATGTGGTTTATTTTCAAACATTTGCTCATATTTGGAAAATATATTTGAGTAAAAAACACACAACAAACTAAACGTAAGCTACACAAAACATACTAAAGTAGCCAAAAAAAACACCACACACACACATTACTGGATGAAATGACAAATAAATACCACACATACTATCACTGCTCACACCCGAGTTCGAACCCGGGACCCGACGTCTTCATGTGCTGAAATTGTCAAGGCAGCCAACCATTAGTGAGGAACAATTTCTCTTTGAATGGTTTCATTTGTTTCTGCTATGTTTTGTTTTCATGTGGTTTATGTGGTTTATTTTCAAACAACTGCTTTAACCAATTCTGGAGAATATATTTGAGCAAAAAACACACAACAAACTAAACATAAGCTACACAAAACATACCAAAGTAGCCAAAAAATTCAAGACACCCAAGGCATAAGAGAAGCAAGCCAATTATCCTAGCAACAAAGCTCACAACCTCCAATTCCCTTGCCACTTCAGTTTAGCAAGGATTGGCATGGAAAGATAAGAAGTATGAAACGGGGATGGAAGTATGTTAACTCATATTTCTAAAAGTATTAAAAGCTACAATATAGATTTATTTATTTTTTAAAAAAAGGTACAAGTGTTTTTAATATATATATATATATATATATATATATATTTAAAAACTAAAAATTGTAATTCAACAATCATCGTTTTTTTAACAAACAATTTAACGATCATCCTTCTCAATTTACTTTCATAATAAATTATTTAATTAAAATAAATTTGTCCTTACTCATTATATTTTCTTTCCGTCTTTGACAAAAAGTTAGGTTGGATATATAAGTGAGTGGGCCTGAAGGTAGCCATCTCAGTCTAGAGATAGAAAGGGGTAGAGATAGGTGGGCCTGAGCTTAAATGGATAACTGAATGAAGGGTTGTTTTTTTTACCCCAATCATCTTCCCCTATAACCCCACAATAATTTTTTAGACGAAAATACTCCTGCCTAAAATAAACTCGCTCCGATTTACCTAAGTGGGATAAATCCGATTTGTTAATATTTAAATTCGGATGTATCTATCCATATACCTCCACTATGTATATCCGACTTTAAAAATAACAAATCGGATTTGTTATTTTCAAAGTCAGATTTACCTAGTGGGTATATAAATCCGAATTCCCAAAAAAAAAATCCGTAAAAGAGTCAAAACTAATCAAAAAACTATAAAAACACCACTAAAAATCTAATAAAACCAAAATAAGGCTATGCAATTTTTTTTTGATTTTTTGGAGACTGTGAAAAATTAAAAAAATTAATAAAAAATAGTAAACGATGGAATTTGGGATTTTGAGCCCCCTATCTTGAAGTAAGTCTCTTCTTGAGGAGTATTGATCCTTGATTTTTTTCGGATTTAATGGCTGTGGTTTCATTACAATCAGAGTAGGTTGGCCGAAAACCGATTTTTTAGCCTAAATTATTCGCTCGACGTATAACATCGTCACGTGTTAACAAACTACACCCTAAACAGAACCAAAAAACGCCCAATATTCATATTATTCATATCTAATTTATTTTTCTAAAAAAAATATAATTTTAGTTTTTTAAATGATTTATTTATTTATTATTTGGATAAAAAATCATATTTACCTATGGGTGGGGGTACATCCGATTTCCAAATCGAATTTACCCCACCTTAGATAAATCTGATTTTAATTTTTTAAAATTTTTAGGGGAAAATCGGATTTACCTATATCCGATTTCCAATTTTATTTTATTTTTATTTTGAGCTGGGGATATGTTGGGGTTTTTAAAATTTTGTGAAGGTATTTTGGTCTTTTCGCAGGGTACGTGGGGGTATAGGGGAAGATGGTGGGGGTAAAAAAAAACCTTGAATGAAAGAAATGGGAGAGAAACAAAACAGGTTTTTTTACCCCACCATATCCCCTCAAACCCCCCACAAAATTTGATATTCCGAGAATACCCCTAAAAATTTCTTCAGACGGATTTATCTACCTTAAAGATAAATCTGTTTTTGATTTTTTTTCCCAAAACGGATTTATCTTTTAATTAGATAAATTAGTTTTGGGAAAAAAACCTAAAACGGATTTATCTTTTAGTTATATAAATCCGATTTTCAAAAATAACAAAACGGATATACCTAAGAAATACTTAAATCCATTTTTTGTTATTTTTACAAAACGGATTTATCTAATTTAAGATAAATCCGTTTTGTAAGATAAATCTGTTAAAAAGTTAAAATTAACTTTTTACAAAAAAATAAATAGATATGAATGTCGGTCGTCTTTTGTTTCCGTTTAGTGTGTAGTTCGTTAACACGTGACGATGTTGTACGTCGGGTGAATAATTTAGGCTTAAAAATCGGTTTTCGAACAACCTACTCTAATTGTAATGAAACTACAGCCATTAAATCCGAAAAGAATCAGGATCAAGACTCCCGAAGCGGAGAAGGGACTTCTATCGGGGCTCAAAATCCCAAATTCCATCGTTTACTATTTTTATTAATTATTTTTATTTTCATAATCTCCAAAAAAAACTAAAAAAATTGCATAACCTTATTTTGGTTTTATTAGATTTTTAGTGGTGTTTTTATAATTTTTAGATTAGTTTTGACTCTTTAACAGATTTTTAGTAGTATTTTTATAACCTTTTTTATAAAAATTAAATAAAAACATTTTCTTTTTTAATACACAACGGATTTACCTATTTATTAGATAAATCCGTTTTGAATATTTTCAAAACGGACTTATCTAATAAATAGATAAATCCGTTTTTTAAAAATAACAAAAACGAATTTAATTGTTGCTTAGGTAAATTCGATTTGCAAAAACATAAAAAACGGAATTAGGTAATTTTTATTCTTAAAAACAGATTTATCTAATTTAAAGATAACACAAGTGTTTCTAGGCTAAATCTCGCACGGTCTAGGCAAAGAAAAAACCTATGGAGGCCCATTTTAACAAACAAGTGTTTTAGTGCAATTTATTAGCTGCACCTCCAAATTTTGTGTCTACAACCCCCACGAAAATTGAATGATCAGTTTTAACTAAAATTTAAATAAGTATATATAATGCTACTTAAACATCTAATAGGGTTACAAAATGAGGTTTTCCTTTCTCATATATTGGTCGACATAAGTTACTCTCATATTTCTCAACATTTTCTCATCTAATAAGTTACTCTCATTATGAGGCCAATCCAAGCCACTAAAAGCAAAGGTTTTAGGCCTCAAATTTTAAATTAAAAAAGGCCTCAAAATTTTATTATTAGGTCAAATTTATAGTAAATTTCGTTTACAGACAAGAAACTAGCTCATATTGTAGGTGGGTATTACTCAGTCTTCACTAGCTTTAGCTTGGGTTTGATTCTTGTTGGGATAAATTATATTTCGATTTTGTAATTGTTTTAATTTTTGGGTATATGACTCTCCAACTCTAACTGTAAAAGAAAATAGTTTTAATCCATCTTATCCTAACAATTTAAGTTATCCAAATCAATTTTTGTAATCCCTAAATGCAAAACCAAAATAATATACCTAACATAAAATGATTTTTAACATTTTTAACAATGTTGAAGGATTGTGAGAGATATTCAAAAGAGAAACTGGATACCAAAATAATTTACCTCGTATCTGGTTTCTCTTTTGAATATCTCTCACAATCCTTCAACATTGTTTTTCATTTTTAAGTAACACAAGTGTGGATGATGTCAACACTAGACAGTGACGATATTGCTTAATAATCTACGAATCTATCTATCAATCTATCTTATGGTTTTTGAGTTGGCTTCAATTTTCTCAGATACAGGCTAGACCCACTCTCACGAGCTAACATTGTAACCCACGTCTCATGTTTTATTTTCCACTCGAATTTTTTTCCCAATATCTCTTTCTATAATAACAAAATTAAAATATCATTCAAATTTATACCAAAATACCCAATCTTCAACACATACTCAAAAACCTTATTTGAATGTGCAACTTAATGTTTTCTTGGGTATAAAGTAAATATTAAATGTTTTTTTAAATAATTGAGATCATTAATTATGTTAAGTATGGGGTTCATCAAGTAAAGAAAATGAAAAACTACTACTTATTCATTAAGCTTTTAACAACATATCACTAATTAGTAGTCAAGGGTCCTCTAGTCAGCTCATAATTGCTCTCTACATGATTTCATATTTTGAAATGTTGAATAATGAGTTTAACGTCAATGTTATTACAAACTATTTTTTTAGGGTGTGTGGTTTCCGTATTGAGGGGGTGGATCCGCAACTACCTCTAGTTCCGTATTGAGGGGGTTTTCTATTACATGGAGGAAGTTGGTGGCGCCTCGACTAATGACTTTGGTGTTGTTCTTCATGACATGGTTGGTCTTGTCATGGTGCAAAGGGTGGCTTGGTCGAGTCTTCAATATTGGAACGTGTGGTTTTGAAGAACTAAAACCATGTTATTGATGAAAAAATGTCTGACTCAATGGGCCATGTAGCAAACGAAAAATTCGAGAAAGGATTCTTCGAAATTCGAAAGATGAAGCTGCCATCAAAATTTAATTATTAGGGAAAACTTTGATAAATCTCTTTGGTTTGGAAAATGGTCTTTGACCAGATTCATGTTCGGGAGTCGGTTATCCATGGGGAATGTGTTAGCACCCACATCATCCATCCTAAGCAAGGTTACCTTCTAATTAGTTGCGTAAAAGATGGTTAATTTTGAAATTGTTCATTTTACCCTTTTAAGAGAAAAAAAAACTTAATAAAAATGTTTATTTTTTGTGCTAGGCAAGTCGACTTGCTGGACAAGCAGACTTGCTGGGCAAGCTGCTTGTCGGGCTGAAGGTTGATGCTACTGACACCCCCTTTTTATTATTTTTCCATTCTTCTCTATTTTTTGATTTTTATGTAATTTTATTTTTGTTTTGGTGACAATGTAAATAAAAGACTGATTTTTCAAATTAGAGAAAATGTTATTTAAAAAGACAAATCTAGCAAAAAGACAAGATGGGCCAAAGCCCAAACGAGAAAACCTAACATAGGCCTAATAAAGTGAATTACTAAGTACAAACCCAATAAAACGAATTAGCGTCCAAATGAGCCCAAAAACTATCTTGCGGTAATAGGACCCGGGACTTACGACATGCAGAACTAGTAAGTAAAAATGACCGTATTAAAACAGATAGCGGATAAAATTGGGGTATAACAGGGCATATGACTGGCAAAATAAGGATTAGCAGTGGCAGATCTTCTTGGAAGCGAAAGAATGCCAAGGTACTCCCCAAGTTTTTAAAAATTTACAATATATGCACATATATCTTATACACAAAATTAGGTTGTCTTGTTGCTACTAGCTAAATCACACGATTGCCTTAGTGTGAATGAAAGTGAGGGTCGTTACAGTTCAAAGTCTTCATTAGGTGAAAGAAGTTCGAGTGTTATTGTGCTTTGTACGCATATGAATAAGGGCCACTGAAATTCTTCATTCAATGGTATGAAATTAGAAGACTGCAGTGGTGCGCGATGCACGAGTTCATTAAATAGGGAGGGTGGACTATGGGGTGGATTGTGATGGTGTCCAAGTGTGTGGTTGGACAAGCATATTTTTCGGTGGGGGTGGTTGTGCATGCACCAAAAGGTCAGCCAATTGTAGCTCTTCAAATATCTTGGGTTTGGAATGCTGATTAAACCGGTCCAAATACTCATGGTCTAGCTTAACTTCAACCTCAAGAAATTCGCCATCTTACATGGTAACTTCCCATACCTCCCAATACCCTGATCTCGTTAACGTGCCATGTTGTTTAATTGGCTTCATGGTTTCTCGACATATCTAGTTTGTGGTACAACTCTGAGACGACATTGTCCCATCAAAGTGAACTTAACATACACAACAAAAAATACATAGAAACTTAAACTTCGAGAAAACAGTTTGATACACGTAATTACATATCATATATATACACACACACAGAGGGAGGGAGGGGTGTGTGTGTTACATTTTATCCAATCCTTGAAACTAGTGTCACATTGCAAACATACAGAAAGCGTAGAGTCAAAAAATTATACAATCATCCCAAAATAAAACATAATCAAAAGGAGGTACATCCTCACCTCACACAAATATACTAAAAAATGTCAGAGGTCGTCAAAAAGATACCTCAACTGAAGATCACCTTCACCCACTCTAGGACCATGACGATTGCTGAAAGAGGTCGTAGTACTCCATCGTGCCCATCTTTGGAGCTGAGGGGGCTAGCAAGTCAAGTGGCCACACAAGATGATCGATGGAATTACCCATGCATTCGTTGGCTTACACCTTGGCGTGGAGATCAGCGTGCCATGACGTGCTAGCCTGGACTGATCTTTTTTTCTGATAATTAGAGATATCATTGATACGCTCTAGCTTGAGTAGCACAGTGATACACTCTACCCATCTTCTATGAAGGGTTGCAGAGGCTACGAGATCACTACTACCAAAGCTAGATAAAAATACACCAAAAGATAGAGTTCCTCTGTCACTATAAATACAATAGATGCGGCATGCAAGCCAAACACCAAAAAAGATGGAAAGCACCTAAAGGCTTCGCTTAGATTTTGTATAGATCTCGGTTCTATCAAAGTGTACCATGTGTCACGGACCCATGTTGTACTATCTTCTGGTTTGGTGCTCCTCGTATTTGCGTTAAAAATAGCACGCATTTGTGTGTTAGCCTTTCCAAAAATTCTTCCTTCTTAATCGCTACTTCAAAACTTTAGTTCTTGACTTACTCTAATGACCTTTTTGACTAGTGGGAAAAACCCAAATCCCACATCGAGTAGTGATAAGGTCTCAAAAGAGCTTATAATGAAGAGGCATCCCTAACCTTACAAGCTGGTTTTATAGTGTTGAGTTAAGATCAACCTACATTCTAAGATTGA
Organism: Astragalus glycyphyllos; assembly: GCA_963573325.1. NCBI lineage: Eukaryota > Viridiplantae > Streptophyta > Magnoliopsida > Fabales > Fabaceae > Astragalus > Astragalus glycyphyllos. The sequence goes on along the minus strand of OY754308.1, from coordinate 49,444,923 downwards.
CCATACAAAGGCATACTCTTGGCCACCATATTAAAGCCCTAATTGATCAGATTAGGGTTAATCATATAAAAGATTAGGCTTAAGTATACAGCATGTTATAATAAATTATGGTTGCAAATTTTGGAATGTTAGAGACTCCATACTCTTTGGTATTGGTGGTATTTGTTGTGGTGGCATGAAGGTCTCGTGTTTTTAGGACAGAGGAATTTTTCTGTTCACAAATTTTGAGTACTTAACCAATAATTAACATCAAGCTTTATTTTCTATCAGATAACTCATATTAATGCTCTTTTAAAAAAAGAACAATAATATGATAAATTCTCCACATACCAGCCTGTTTGGCCACTACCCGTAGTGGGTTAACTGGTATGGGTTGATAAATTATTTCTCATGGTGGGCTATAAGTTGATAAATTATGGGAATACTTCATACAACACTGGCAACTCGGTAGACACCCCCATCACCCAATATCCCCAAAATGCCCCTCCTTATTTTTATAACTCTCCTCACCTCTCACACCTCTCGCACCCCCTTTCTTCAACCTCTCCTCTCACACACACACCCTCACCCTAAACTCATATCAATCCATCTCTCCCTCTTTTCCTCTCCTCCATTTCAGTTCGTAATTCATCTCAAGCTCAAGAAAGGTATGAATCTCTGCCTCTCTTCCTCGTTAATTCTGTTATTTTTTTTGGAAAATTTACACGGTTCAGACGTGCATCAACCGAACCCTCTATGTATCGTTGTGAACGAACAAGTTCGGACGACCATGGTCTGAACCGGTTCAGATGGTCGTGCACTGAACCTTACTGATAAACCCGAACCCAATGTTTTTTTTTACAGCTATGGAATTTGTAACCGTGATCGAACAAAATGTTGGGTGCATCAACATTCCAGAGAATGTTTATCAGCTGATAGGCCCCACACTTCCTCATGATTATTACTTCTGTCTGGATATTGGCAATATTTTTGTCAGTATTATCAACAAGCACACCCGCAACAATGCAACTTATACATAGGCCATCTGCACTGCATATGGGGTGTTGTCAGTGTTGAAATATCAATAACATATACTCAGGGCGGTCTTTTCAATCTGGTCAGAATTATACCCGAGGGGTGTTGCCATCATTGTGCGACATCATCGTCGCTCTGGATCTCCATAGCTGAATAGCGGTGAGTCCCGTCCTCTCCACAACTGCACTTGCGGTAACATAAACGACCTATGTCTTTACGCAACTCTCCCTCTTAGCGAACCTTCCTCTCCGCCTTTTCCTTCAATTGCCTGAATGTTATATTCTTATCCAACCTACAGAAGATTGGATTGCGAGAACGAAAAAAACACACCATCGTGCCTGCCGGTGACCGTTCCACGGTGATGCAGAACAGTTAGGAATTTGTCACTTGATCTTTGGTTGGGCACAACTGCCATTCCATTAGGTCTTGCATTACAGCGGGTGGGGTTAGGGTTTTTGTGAAGAAGCAGAGAAGATGAATCAGAAATGGGTTGGGTGTTTGTGTGAAACTCAGTGAAGTGTGAGAGCCTATTTATAATAGGTATGATCGAACGTGAGCCGTTGATTTTGGACGATCAGAACCATTGAAATTCTAACTGTTGGGCACAATTTCCAACCTAAATATCAGCCACTCATATTTATGACACGGTTGACTGCTTTTTTGACTGATTTTAAATCGTTGATAATAATGGACAGTGGAATCTGAGTCGTTGATGATAATGGACGGTGGAACCCGTTCGGATTGCTGTGGTTCGAACTGGTTCGGTTGACCATGCTCTTAACCATCATTTTAGGGTGGTGTCTCTGAAGATAACACACTCGGTGCTGGCCCGACCGAACCGGTTCGGTTGATGGTGCTCCGAACCATCATTAAGTCAAAAAAATTAAAAACATGCATTTTATTAAGGGTATTTCTGTCTTTTCACGCATTTAGGGGGTGTCCAATGAGTAGCTGGGGGGTTGTACGAAGTATGGGCCTAAATTATTAGCATGTACTAAACCTAGCCCAACCACGGGCAAATCCATGTCTAAAAATGCCTTGATCCATCATGGGGTGTGGCTTTAATTGTCACTTTATTCTTCAAACACTCAATCAAACCTTATCCACTCTGTTTGGATCACAAATGAAAGTGAATAGATTTTTTTAAAAAGAAATTAAGTTGAAGGAATGAACATGAGTATATACCCAATTTGATCCCTAAAATTGTAGTACTGTATCAACAGAGTTCCCCACACTATCCACATTCCAAAATGGTTATTGATATTGCATAACATTAATCAAGTTCATCTCTATTGATTATATTTTCTTAATCAATTAAATTTATTTTGATTAGGTTTATTTTTCTTATCAATTAATCTTACATATAAAATAAACAATTATTTAATTTATTAATAATAGATGTCAGTAAATCTTAAGGATCCATTTGTTTTAAATTTTTATAGAAATGATGCAAAAAGTGATGATTTTTAAAAAAGTTTAAATAAATTAATTTGTGTTTGATAATGATGCTTTAAAGTATAGTTTTCCTTTTTTTTTTATAAATCGGGAATCCTTTATGAGCAACTGCAGAGACTAATTCCTCGAGCTGGGTAGGACCATAGTAGACTGTAAAACTCTCACTCAAGAAATTTAACACTACTGCATGCCCAATGCTGGATTAAAATCTAGTACATTGGTTAAACTAAAAGAGACTCCTACCATCTCGTCCAAATGCTTCTTGTAATATAGCTTTCATTTTGATAACAATGTAGAATTTTGATGCGTAAATTTTCAAAAATTGGTAGACCCAATACTAATAGTTAATTTTATTAAAAGCAAAAACTAGGAAAATATTGCTTCCAAAACAGTAAAAAAAATTGACCAAAAAAACAGTAAATTTAATCCCTCTGAAAATTGAATTTATCTATCTTCCTTTTATACCAGATCATTATTATACATTCAAATTTATTTTAGCTGCATTGGTAAACCCAATACTAAATTTTGAGCCAGATTGATTTCAACCAAACAAAGATAAAGTAAAAAATTTGATGATGATAGTGTGAGTTTAAACTATATAGCCAATGGGACTTAATGTGTTTTTCTCAAAATGAATGTTTTCTTTCTTGTTTCTTTCCAATTTGGGGGGATACATTCTTTGGCATGAGACTCACAAGTGGCAATCATTCCTTCACTTTTTACCACACAACCAAATGAAAGGGGCACAAGGTTCTACAAAATGGCCATGCATCCCAAATTCAATTTCATTCAGACCAATTAATATTGGTGCTTAATATTACTGACTCTCAAACAATAAAATATTTTTACTTTATATTTTTAACTATTTATGTCCTATACAAAGCTTTGATTGCAGACCAATTTCATTCATAGTTTTAATTTTTAACAATAAAATATTTTTACTTTATATTTTTTAACTATTTATGTCCTATACAAAGCTTCGATTGCAGAAACAAAAGAAGAAAAAAAATCCTTCCGTACATCATTAAAAGACCCAGATCTTACCCAAATGTCTCAGATTTCAATTTTGGGTGTGACAAAAATTTTATTGGGAGAAGAGAACCACATGGGCTGTAATATACACGTAGTCAATCAAGTTCCCCAACATAAATTAATTACCGACAAAGCTATAGTAGATATTGCGCACCAAAAACACGGTAACAAAAATATATCATTAAAACAAAAATAAAAATATATTTTAAAATTTAGCTATATTCTCAAGCTTTACAAATTCAAAACTTTAGATGTAACTTTAGGGAAACCACTAAAAGGGGTTAAATTATATTTTCAACCGTTAAAGCATAGTTACACAGTTAGTGAGATGCAAACCATTCGTGTGGCGTGCTAGTGTGAAAACAAAAACTGAAAGTATAAAACCTATTTTTTTGGTTTTGAATTTTGATGGAAAAGTGTTTTAAAATTAAGAAAAAAACCAACTCAACTTCATTCTACCCAAACACACTTTGGTTTTGAAATTTACTTTTGAAACTAAAAACCAAAAACTCATGACAACCACCTCAAACGGGCATTTGGAAAATACTAAAAGGGGCAGAATAAGATTTTCAATGGCTAAAGCATACAGACACAATTAGTGAGATTCAAACACTTGCTTGACAACTCAATAATATAGAATTGTATAAATGTGTAAAGATGCTTGATTAGACTCGTTCTTGAAATATTTTTTGCTATAATCAAGCGATTAAAAATTCAAAATCATGTCTAACTAAATTCACTCTCAAAATCTTAAATTGAGACCAATAGTCCCTTCAATATATCAAGCTTAAACTTAGACATAATTGGTTTTACAAATGATAGTGAAACTAAAAGGTGTTCTTAACACAATAACTTAAGCAAACAATTGATACATGCGTATAACTGGTGTGCGAAAAAGATGATGTGCAAGTATACACAGTCGCAATAAGTAATAAAGTGAAAGATGAGATCGTACCCACAGAGATTTGATTAATTCTTATGGTTTGCATATATAGAGAGATTAGTATTAAGTAACCAAATAGTAAACAATATTTGATGGTGTGGAAACAGAAAGTAAACTAGCTAAGTATGATGAGTATGTAATCAAGTGAGAATGATAGTTGGAATGCTATTTACCAAATAATTCACTTTTAATAGTGTTGTGTTATATGTGATGCAGGTGCAATGGATGTTGTTGCATTAGAATTGTGCTTTTCAGTCACTGTCTTCAGGGTTTCATTACAAGTTCTTATGTCTAAGATTCTAAATAAGTTCACGCTTGTATTTTAAGTACCCACAGTATCACCCGATGGACTATGCTATCCTATGTCTAGGTCTTAGCATGGATTTAACAAAGTTTTACCCATATTAGTTCTTGAGTTCTAATTATAAACCATGTCTGTATTTATAACTCTACTTATTCTAAGTGATCAACCTCAAAATAAGTTTGAAAGAAGTGTAATGCAAGAACTAAAATGCACACATCAACATATAAACACAATAACTTAATCAAAAGATCGTTATACGGCTAAAGCATCCCAACCAAATGAGTTTAGTTCATGCTAGACATTACAAGGCATATATAAACAGAATAGATCATATTCATATATTTGATATCACAAAAAGGAAAACAACAATATAAGAATTACACGGTTTGGAGTTCATTTGCATGAAATTGCAAAGCAATGCAGGGGCATTCACTTCATTGCATTCAGCTAGCACTACGTGAGTGTGTGGAAGTAAAGAAAGAAGTTGTCAATTCCTTTCTTGCCTTCTTACAAGAGAATGAGAAAGTAATTCTAAAACTATCTATCTTAGATAATGGTATATGAGATGATTTCCAAATGAGAAGTGAAGGTCTTTATATAGGCTTCAAAAAGTGAGCTTTCCTTGATGATCAAGTTTACTTGAGGTTCAAGTTAGGGCTTTATCTTCTGAACTTCAAAAGCAATTTGAATCCTACACTCAAACAAGAGGAGAGGTCCTCTAATGAGTGGCCATGTGTTCCTAAGAGAGTGACTCTTACAAGCTATACTTCTATGGTAGGCGCCGCATTTTGACACTTGCATGTGCCTTTATGACTAAACAGGATGTCATCATTTGAGTGCTGGAGCATTTTGTTGGTCTAAGATTTCTTCAAGCATTGTAATCTGTTTCCAGTGCATTGCTTGTGTACTGATGCAGGTGCATTGAACAAACACATCAAAAAATACCAGAATATATGCAAGATGCTAAGTTATAAGCACAACCCTCTTTTAACTTTGAATGTTGTTATTTTATTTATATAACTATATTTACTATTTATTCTTACTTAGAACAGAACAATTATTTAGGTTTGGATTCGTAAATAACTCTATATAAAATAGAGTTATCAATAACTTAAGCATATAACGTTCAACAAATAACTGATACATGCATATAACTTAAGCAAAAACATAAATGACATGTCACATCCCTAGAATGTTACTTTTGACAACATTGTAGGTTTCTCGTTGAGTTGAACACAAAACCTTAACAAATTTGAGGTGGAAGGGTAATCAGAGCTTTATGACACAGACTTTAGCGTACTTGATGAATGCTTTTAATTACCAATTTATGCCTCCTCCAAAGCAATGATTAGTAAAATCATTTCACATTACTAATGAACCAAAATATGATAGTTTGTGTAGTTTCAAAATGGCAAAACTAACTAACTTTGGATGTTGCATACTTTTATTTTGTACTTATTATTCAAGGAGCAAGTGAAAACTACATTTCCAAGTATTTATTAACATCAATAGAGTCATTAATCTAATCCACGATAAAGCATTCTTTGTACTTTAAAATGGTTTAGGGATTTAAACTCTCAGGCCATCAAAGAATCTTAAAACGATTCCTACCCTAACCCATAATGAGATTAATATTTACCTTAAAATGAATTATAGGTCATGTTTATATCTCATCTAATCTTCTAGGATAATACCATACTCGTTTAGGCATGAAAAATACTCTTTAGAGGTGTAAAAAAAGCTTTTGGGCTGAGTTAAATTCACTCAGCTCACAAAATTTTCTTAAGCCATTTCTGTTAGCAAATCCCTAAAAAATTCGCTTAAGCTAAAATGAGGAGGAATTGATGTATTTTTATCAAGGAAATTCGGCTAGCTCAAGGAATCCACTAAGCAAATTGCTACAAAAAATATTGTTTTGCCTGACAGTTTAACATATTTTATGCACAAGAGTTGTTAGGGATTTTAATTTTAGAAACAATTTCGACCTCTTGAGGATAAACCTCATTGCAATGGATTCAATTAATCATTAATCACTACACGAATGGAGCACATAATGCTGAATATGATTAACAAGGTTAATATCTTTAGCTATTGTAGCGTGCTTGATCACAAAAACATAAGGATATGCAGTCTCTACGAAGTCCACGCGAGCACGAAATGAAAATGTACTACCCAACAACATCAGTTAAGGTAACAAATTCAGCCTCTGTGGTTGAGAAAGAGCCACAATGTGCTGCAATGATGCCTTCCAACTGATGGTGTTCCCAAACAATGTGAAAACATACCCTGAGATAAACCTCATTTTGTCTAAGTCTCCTGCATAATCTGAGTCTGCATACCCTTGCACTGGCTGATCAGTATCCTTTCCTCTAGTATACACTAACCCATGGGATTAAGTCCCTTTCAAATACCTAAGAACTCATCATAATGTTCCCTTCCATGATTTCTCATGAATCTGCTAGTGATGCTGACATCATGAGAAATGTCAGGCCTAGAACACACCATATCATGCATTATGCTACCTATGGAATTAGCATAAGGTTCTTGATTCATTTCAGTCTTATACTCTTGAGTAACTGAACATTGAGCTGATGAAAGTCCAAAGTGTTGAGCTAATGAAACACTAGTAGACTTAGCATCACTCATGTTCTTTACCATTTTCCCAAGATAATCCTTTTGAAACAAAACCAATTTGCTCCTTTAGCAATTCCTTCAAAGAATCAATCAACAACATGTTTTTGTATGCTAGAAGCATGTCATCAACATAGAGTAACAGATACACATAGAGATCATGTGATATCTTCTTATAATAAACACAACAATCAGATTTACATTTATGAAAATTGTGTTTTATCATAAAAGAATCAAAATTAAGATACCATATTGTCTTGGCGATTGCTTAAGGCCATGAAGAGACTTCATCAAAGTGACACACCCAATTCTCATTTCCTTCAACTTGAAAGCTAGTATGTTACTACATGTAGATGGTTTCATGAAGATCTCCATGTAGGAAAGCTGTTTTAACATCCATTTGCTCTAATTTCATATTGTAATGAGCAACCATGTATAATAAGACCCTAATAGATGAGTTCTTTACAACTGGAGAGAATAAATCTCTTCCCTCCCTTTGATTTAACCCTTTAGCAAGTCTTACTTTAAATCTAGCTGGTTCAACCCCAGGAATTCCTTCCTTCCTCTTAAAGATCCATTTGCTTCCAATGATCTTTGTCTTCTCAAGTTTAGCAACCAAAAACCAAGTGCTTCATTTATTATGTCCTCGACTGTGTTGAAAGCATAGCTAAACATATCTGCAGAAAACCCATATCTTGTAGGTGGCTTGATGTTCCTTCTATCCCTATCCCTTGCTAGGAGAAAATATTCCTCTCCAGTGTGCTCATTATCAACAAGGTCTGATTCCTCATTGATTTGCTCCGTGCCTTGTTCTACAGGTTGAGTTTGATGATTGTCTTGGTCACTGTGCTCCACCTCAAAATAAAAACTATCAAGCTGCATGTTTTGATTTCTATCATGATTTTCCATTCCTTAAAAGCCCTGAAAGCTTCATCTTTACTTTTAAGAAAATAAATCCAAACCTTTCTACTGAAATCATCTAAGAAATTAATAAAAATACTTATTACCTCCATGTGAAGTCACCCTTGTTGGTCCCCACAGATCACTATGGATATAGTCAAGAACTCCCTTTTTGGAATGATTGGCCTTGGAGAACTTCACCCTATGCATTTTCCCTAGAACACAATGTTCACAGAAAGGTAGATCACCAACCTTGTCTTCACCAAGGATTCTCTTTGTGCCAAGTATTTGCACTCCCCTTTGACTGACATGACCCAGCCTTTAGTGTCATAGCACTGTAGTGCTGCAGCATTCTGATGTTGTAGCAACAGATCCTATGACAACACTACCTTTCAAAATGTAGATTTCATGTTTCTTGTAACCCTCCATCACAACAGTCGGTCCTTTCGTGACCTTGAGGATACCATCATGAGACTCAAAAGAACATCCATTTTCCTCTAACATACCCAGAGATATTAAATTCCTTTTTAGGTTAGGAACATATCTTACACTTGTTAGTACTCTTTGTGTACCATCTTCAGATCTCAACATTATGGAACTGATTCCCATTACCTTGCATGTTGTGTTGTTACCCATAATGACACTTTCAGCATCAAATTGCTTAAAACCAATGAGCCATTCTTTATTAGGGGTCATGTGATGATATGAATACCCTTTATCTTGAACCCATTCATCTTCATTAAGACTTGAAGTTACCATTAACACATCAACACATAGGTAGCTATCTGCAACAATAACAACACTTGCCACATCTTCTTCCTCTTTGTTCTTAGATTTTAGCTCTTGGCAATTTTTTTTGAAATGCCCATTCTTATCACATTGATAACACTTCTTCTTGGATTTATCTTTATCCTTAGACTTGTTTTCACCCTTATTTTTCTGTTTGGATTACTTTTATTTCGTACCTTTTCTCAAAGCTATATACCCTTAACAAACAACCCTTCACTACTTTGCTCTTCTTTAATCTCAGCTTTCCTTTTCACATCGTTCGACATCAATGCGGATTGAACATCTTGAGTGATAAAGATTCTTTGCCATATAAGAGAGTATCACATAAACTTTCATATGACTTAGGCAAATAATTTACCAAAAGAATTGTTTGATCATTATCCTCACACTTAATGTCAATGTTCTCAAGATCTTGAATGATCTTGTGGAACTCATCAATGTGATCCTCCACTGGTTTTCCAGCTTGCATCTTGAAAGTGAATACCTTTTGTTTCAAATAGAGACAGTTTGCAACAGATTTTGTCATATAAAGACTCTCCAACTTGAGCCAAATTGCTCCTGGAGTTGTTACTTTAATGACTTTTTTGAGAGGTTTGTCACCCAAACTGAGAATTAGCGCTCCATGAACCTTTTCCATTGCCTCTGCCTTCTTCTCTGTAGTGAGCCTCGATGGTAACCCATTCTCACCCTCTAACGCACCAACCAATCGTTGTTGTGCAAGCATAGCCTTCATCTTGATGCGCCACAAACCGAAGTCGTTCTTGCCATTGAACTTGTATAATTTGTATTTCATTGACGCCATGATTTCAAGGCTGATTCAACCTTGCTACTGATACCAATTGTTGTGATCAAACGTGTCAAGAATTCTGAAAATCAAGAACACACAATATGCGTAATAACTGCACAGTGTTGTAACACTAGTTGTAACAGAATTGTTAATAACAAGATATAGGAAATCTAAGAAAACAATTAAAGAAAGAGACAAGGATAGAGAAAATGAACACCCAAGATTGGTGACCCAATTCGGAGTTAATTCTCGTACTCTGGGGGACAGGATTCGACTTGAAGATTTCCACTATCTTGATCAAGAGTTACACCACATGATATATTCAAAGCACTTAGGCAATGCTCACCATGAACCTAATCGCCCAGATGTCTCCCACTCACCGATCTCTCGAATTTTTACTCACAAGTGTTTCCCAATTTTATTTTTTAAAATGTGATAATGATCTTATGATTAAGATGATCCATAAACCCCCCCTAAGGTGGAGCTTTATATACTAGCTCGTAACTACCCCAACTCACAAAGCTGCTACATTAGTTTAATTAACTAGCTAATTAAAACTAAACCAAACAGAAAAGGGTACAACAACCCAAAGCAGAAATAACTGTCATAAGAGAAAATAACAGATCCACGCAGTGATGCCGCAAGCGATGTTATAGCATTGGCGAAAGGTCTGACAAAATGCATACGATGTTGCTTCACCATAACTCAACACAATCCATGACCCCCTAAACACCAATACAACACCTCAATTTATATAACACATAATCAAGTAAATCAACTATTATACTAAACTAAATCATACAATTTTCACCAAAAGAGGGGCATGTAAACATAATAAACTCAGGATCTTCATATGGGAGGCTTCTAGAACCTCTATTCTCGCTTAAAAAGATATAAAAACATGGTAATCAATTGTATGTATAAATTACCTTTTTGTTTTAAGTTTTAATTTTTGGTGGTTTTTGGTGGATCAACTCATCACTATTTTTATAACTCAGTATTCATTCTTTTTTGTATGCTTTTTTATCAACTCATTAATAAACTGCATTTTCTTTTTTGAGAAACAAAAAAAAAAACAAATTTAAGATAACTGTGGGGGGAACACGCAGAGTTGAAGGAGAGTGGGATAGTAAAAATGGTTTGATAAATAAATACGAGGTACAACGTATGAAGGTCATTGGTCGCTTGGAGAACTAAAGAGGCAAAGGTGGCCCTCTTCCCGTACTCTTGGATTGGACTTTTCTGGAAAGTGTTTCCTTTTACTACTATTATTCTCATTTCCTTTTCTGATGCCAAAACTACCCAAAAACTCAATCCCTCTCTATTCCTATTTCTACAGTGATCTATAGTTACACACATTATTATTACTTAAATACCCTTCTCTAAACCACATAATTACTTTCCTTTTCTGACCCTCCTGAGACACCCCACATGGTAAAACGTAGTCACAATCCTAAAAAGATAAAAATGGTTGGAGGCGTGGATACAAGATGAATTATGTAATGATAGAATGATTAAAGATTAGAAGTTAACGAAAGTTAATTTTTTTAAGCAATTATCTCTATCTTTTTTGTTAGTTGCACTGTCTATTTCCATTACTTGGTAATTTATGAGAGAGAGAAAGAGAGACCTGCAATTCAAATCAAATGTTAATAAGATCAAATCGATGATGCTTTTCGATTTGGTTAACGTGGGAAAGTTGTTTAAGAAAGAGATGGTTCCTTCTTTGTTTCCAAAATTTCCTAACTTATATATATTTATCTCTCTGACCCTCTTACTAATAAATAGAAAAGAGTGAAAATAACAAAATATCTGTATATAAATATATATTTTTATTATAAGTGATAAAAAAAGGACAATTGAAAATTGAATGAAATAATGAGTCATTGAAAAGAAAGAAAAGAAGAGAGAGAGAAGCTATAGCAAGTGGTTGGAGAGAGAGAGAGAAGGGTGAGATGCTTTCGGCTAAGCTTGCTGAAACTGGCCTCGTCTATGCTGTATTGGGCAGTTGGCAAATACAAAGATCTTTAAAACATCTTTACTACATTTTTGCAACACCTACTACTTCTCTATCATCATCTTTCTTTATCTCTCTTCATCACTTGTACTAGGTTTTATTTTTATTTTTATTTCTTTTCATTCCCAACACTCAACCTCAAAAAAACAAACTTGGTTGTCTTTTAATTTGATGTTATTGTGGAAGAAGGGTTATTGAGAATGTGGGATCTAAATGGAGCACCCGATCGGAGAAAAGATGATGAGGTAGAATCAGAATCCATAGATGGAGGAGATGATGAGAAAGGAAAGAGAGTTGGATCTATTTCTAATATTTCAAATTCAAGTTCTTCAGCTTTAGTTATTGAAGATGGATCATCAGAAGGAGAAGGTGAGAAAGAAGGAAGTATGATGATGATGAAGAAAAGAAGTAATAACAAGATATTTGGGTTTTCTGTGACACAACAAGAAGATGAAGATTATTGTTTAGATAGTACTGACCAACAACAACCTGTGACTCATCAATTTTTTCCTGATAATATGGTTGTTGGAACTCAAAGTGCTTCTGGTTCTGGATTTCCACGAGCTCACTGGGTAGGTGTGAAATTTTGTCAATCGGAACCATTAGGTGGTGGAAAATCAGTTGAAGTTTCTTCACAACCTATGAAGAAGAGTAGAAGAGGACCAAGGTCAAGAAGTTCACAATATAGAGGTGTTACTTTTTACAGAAGAACTGGTCGTTGGGAATCTCATATTTGGTTAGTTTATTTAATTTGCTCTCTAGTTTCCATTAAAAATGTGAAGGTTTTAAAAAAAAAAATCAAAAATTTAATTGTTTTGGTTCTGTTTGTGTTTCCTTGCAGGGATTGTGGAAAACAAGTGTATCTGGGTAAGTATGTATAACAACATAAGAATAAGAATGAATGTATTTTTATATTTATATTTATTTATTTTATTGTATTTCTTTTTTTGGAGTTTTGTCTTGGGTATGAATTAGTAGAGACAAGAGAGAGTGTATTTGTGGGGAAATTTGACTAGATGGTTTTTGTCTGGATAAATTTGTGTAGGTGGATTTGACACAGCACATGCAGCTGCTCGGTGAGCACTTCACCCTCTAGTATAGTATAGTATAGTATAAAAATTTAGTTAATTTCTGGGGAATGTAAAAGGGATATATGTAGTGTGTGTATTAATTCATCTCTTTTTTGCAGTGCATATGATAGAGCAGCAATTAAGTTTCGAGGAGTTGAGGCAGACATAAACTTTAGCATAGAAGATTATGAAGAAGACTTGAAGCAGGTGAATATATTAATTAAGTTAGTAAATTAATAAATGAAATGTCACTTATCTTATCTTATGTTCTGTGTAATTAATTAATTAATTCTATATTTTGAATGAATTAATAGATGAGTAATCTGACGAAGGAAGAATTTGTACACGTACTACGCCGACAAAGCACTGGATTTCCAAGAGGAAGTTCTAAATATAGAGGTGTAACTTTGCATAAGTGTGGAAGATGGGAGGCTCGTATGGGCCAATTTTTAGGAAAGAAGTATGCCTTATTATTATTATTATTATTTTATTTTTTGAATTTTACATTCTTAATCTGTGACGTAGTAACTGAGAATAATTCATATGTATAATGTATTATGATTCACTAGGTACGTTTATCTGGGTCTTTTTGACACCGAGATTGAAGCTGCAAGGTATCAGATTTGCTTACGTTTTCCCCATCCAATTACTAGATTGCCCATCTCCCAATAATATATATATATATATATATATATATATATATATATATATATATATGAATCAAATTTAGGGTTTTTAAAAATTTTATTACTCTTTTTTACTGTAGGGCTTATGATAAAGCAGCAATCAAATGCAACGGCAAAGAGGCAGTCACCAATTTTGATCCAAGCATCTATGAGAGCGAGCTTAATTCTGGTTTGGACTCTTAAGAATTATATTAGCTAGTATTAATTTTTTGAAATACAAGTATTTAGTATAATGTTTAACGTTTATAATTATTATATACTTTACTGGCCTGCAGAATCCACAAGTAATGGGTCTAACACTCCAGATCACAATCTGGATTTAAGTTTGGGAAATTCTAGTTCAAAGCTTGTCATTAATGGAAATGGTACAAATCATGGCCAGCATCACCTATCATCCGAATCTGATTGGCAAAATGGGGGGAACAAGCATAAGGTTCATAATCTATTTATTTATACCATAAAAAGTTTCTTACTATTTACTAAATTTGTTCATATCTGTTCAGTTTCCTAATGTTTTTCTTTCCTCTACTTGTTGATTATTGATTCAGCTGGTGAATATACTTCCAAAACCAAGGGATGTGCATGGGGAGAGTGAAGCATTGAGGATGCTAAGTCAAACACATCTTCATTCTTCATCTCCTAATGAATTGCAAAGATTTGGACCTTATATGTTACCTGGAGACCCTCAAAGATTTCACAATTTTTCACATATTCACCCACCAAATTTTCATGTTAGTACCCCCTTTAACTAATTAATTTATCTCACATTTCACCATTATACACTACTTGTTAACAAACACATGTTAGTCTCGACTACTGGTTGCATTGACAATTTCAACGATAGAGGATGATGGCTCCCAAGTGTGTGATAATGTGTAGTGTTTATTTATCAGTGATGTTAAATGTATTTTTCGGAATGTAGTTTCCGAGCAGCAGCTATGGAGGCCGAGTTGGAAGCGAACTTTCATTATCAACAAGCGATCAACAACAACAACAGTGGCAATCAGGAGCTTCAAATTATTTAGCAACTGCTGCAGCATCATCAGGATTCCCACCACAACAGATCATAAGACCCTCTTCTAAAGGTTGGCTGCAGAATAATGGGTTCCACACTCTCATGAGACCCTCTTAACTGAACCTAGCTATATTACAAAATACTAGAAATTTTCTGCCTTCCTCCCTTGCCAGTTGTTACATTATTCAAATATTTAATGATATCATATCCTTCCCTATCTTGGCATATGTAAAAAAAAATGAAAATGAATGCTGTGTTAGACTATTGTTGATGATGTCCAACCCAGCGAGAGAGCCCCTTAGGTGCCAGAATTTTACTTACTAGTGAGGTGAAAGAAGAAAAAAAATCTAAATTGGGAAGTTTATTTTAGTAGTCTTGGTTTGGATGATGAGTCAAAGTAAGAAAGGGACGAAATCTATAACTAGATATTCTGGCATCTGACTATAATTTCTGTTGTTATATAACTCTGATTTCTTGCTTTTCTGTGTTATTGGTAGTATTTATGACAGCACCTATTCGTTTCTTAATTTAGGAATGTATTGCCATCACACACATATATAGTTGTCAATTTCTTCCTTATTTATCTTTCTTGGATACAAAAAGATGCTACCACTGTATTGCTAGCTAGCTAGCTACAAGGTTTGTAATTGTATTATTGATAAGTGGGAGTTAATAAAAAAGCCTAATGAGAAGGAAAAAAGTGATACTATTAATTATTGGTACAAAGCAAGGATATAAAATTAGTGTTAGAGAGATACAAAATGGTTGTATTTTCTGAAGTGCATTGGAAATATCATGAGATGGTGATGAGTAGTCTCAATCAACGGTGTCCTTTGAATCAGTTCTCTTGGCCAAAAGCAGTCAGACAATGCCATTATTATGAGAGGGACCTATCATTCTTCGTCTAAAGCTTCAAAAGGACACTGATAAATTTTGTAAGAGAGAGAAAAAGGATGCCACCAAAAGGGTATAATGGTGAAGTTTGTAGCTATAGTTCATTTCTGGGGTTTATTATTAAGTTTTAACTCTTTAGCATATAACTTGTCAGAATTTAACCTTTACGAGAATAAATAAAAGTTTAATAGTGTTAGTTGATGTAACTTTTTTGTGAAGTATATTAATGGTAAATTTGGGTGAGGGTTTTGTTTGGTTGGGTTCAACGATTGTAGACATGTGCGTTTGGGAGGGAACATCTTCTGATGTTTTGATTTGATGATGAACTTTGTTATCTCGTTGGTTGTGAAAAATATATCTAAAGAAATTAAAATAATCATGCAAATGCAACCCACAATAAATTAAAGTATGCACGATTTCATCATCACTGGCGTCATTCTAGATATTTCGAGAAAAAGTAGGTTTCATTTGATCACTAATTAAATCCAATATCGAGGTTCGTTGTATTGGTTTAACTAAATTGGAAAATAAAATATAAAAAAGCAGAAAAGACTTGGCTTGGTGACTCTATTTAACAATAATATTTTTGTATAACGAGAATATATAGGTAATGAAAAAAGATACACATTGCCACTAATAATGTTGATTAATTTGTTTTAGTATATAAGCTAAAATCATAGTTAGGTTTATCTTAATTAGAAGAAGACGAGATGAATGTGGTGGTCCAAAGGTGTTTGATGCCATGGGCCTTAATTGATTCTACGTAAAAGAAACAAGGGAACAAAGATTGGAGTACAAAGTGACTCTGCCATTCACCTTAGATCTTTTTCCTTTGCATTGTGTGTGTATACGAGACACTGCAACTATATACGATGAGAGTGACTCGTTTCTCTTTTTTAATTTGTTTCTCTCTCTTAATTTCTCCCCAATATCTTTTTGTTTTTGTATTTTGTTTTCTTTGTTTCACCGTAGGAAGTTTAAGGTTTAAAGCAAACATTTAGAAAAGTAGGAGAAGAAAATAAAAAGAATGATACGATGGTTCATTAATACAAAGAGTGGCAAAATCAAGTGTGACCACTTCATGAGCGGTCCGTGGTGGACCGTCATTTCTATCCATTAGATGAATCTCTTTCACAGACTTTGATTCTTAGACCTAGGATCGCCATACAGATAGGCAGATCCATATAGAAGTGATAGCGTGTAGATGAACCTCTCACTTTTATAAATCACCATTTACTATTCATAATTTTTTTATATTTTGACTCACTAATTTTTCTTCCGAAAAGCAATATTCATTGAAAAAGAGCATTAGATGTGCTAGGAGCAATTACATGATGTTTATACACAACTTCACATTATACCACCAAGAAGTAACAAAGTAATTAGAACGCCTACCCTGTAAATAAACCAACTCCAGGAAATACATTTAGTGTGAGATACAATCGAATCGAACACTGGTTCTCCCCCCGTAAAAATCAAGTTATTCCTAGCAACCCAAATACTCCAACAAGTGGCTAACCAAACGATGTACCTTGCCTTGTAAGCTTTCTTTCCAACGAACGCTTCACCAAAAGCTTGAAAATGATCAACAGTGTTAGATGCAATTTGTCACTACAACTAGATCCAAAGACCAATTCTTTCCCACACTCTCGAAGCCAGATCGATAGCAGTTAAAAAACATGTGCCGTTGGGCTTAGGTTTCTTGACCAAAAATCGGGCAAGCAGCAGCCTCAGCGAAATTGATGACATGGCGAGCAAACAAGAGTTCAAGAGTTGGAAGAGCATTGGAAAACAATCGCCAACCAAAAATAACAATTTGAGAAGGAACAACTGATTTCCATAGAGCTGAAATCGTGACTAGATCTAGAGTATTAGTAGCTGCTGGCCGAAGCTGTAATATATGCTGGTAACAGGAACAAACCGAGAAGCATTTATGAGATTCTAATATCCAACACCAACTAGCTGGTAAACCACGAACAGGAGCTATATCACATAAAATATCTCTCAACAGCTTCGCCTCCTCCTCGCAATGATGATCCATATCCGTACTGAATTGAAGAGTCCAATGCCAATGATCTTGCAGCCAATTTTCGGGGGTTGCTATACTGTCACATATTTGTCTTCAAAACCTGCAAATACAAGAGGAAAAGCCTTTTGCAATGGTTGATGGTCTAGCCAATGATGCTTCCAGAAACTCACACCGACCCCATCCCCCAACGTTTTTCTAACACAATCGGTGAACCACCATTTTTCCAACGCTTCATCTCCCACAACAGTAAGGTCTCTCTGCCAAATAGAGTCCTTCTTACTACCAGTCAATGAATCGTTCTATACAAATGAAGAAAGATAACCATATCTATGACTTAAAATCCCTCTCCAATTAGCATTGAAATCTACCAAGAAACGCCACTTCCACTTGGAAAGAATAGCAAAGTTGAAAAGTTCAAAGTTTTTTTAATACCGAGTCCCCCTCCTTCTTAGGAGCTGCTTCGGCGTTCCTTCATTGTCGCACAGAATCCTTGCCTTTTAAATCGATTCTTGACATGCTTCGCAAAAGATTAGCTTGTTGGAAAGGGAGGAATATCTCTATTGGTGGTCGGGTAACTCTCATTAATTCAGTTTTAAATAACATATACCTTTATACTTTTTCTCCTTCTATTTGGCACCCAAGGTGGTAACTAATGCTATGATCAAGATCCAAAGGGATTTTTTGTGGGGTATTAAGGAGGATGGTAGAGAAATGTATTGGATTCCAGACGCTCTAATTTAACAATTTTGCACCAACTACCCAATATAATTACTTTACTGCACCCACATATTTTCAATAAAAGATCTGCATTCATGTTTAATGTTACGATGTTGTGTATAAACATCGTAACATTTTTCTCCGTAATACTTATCTTTTCTTCTCCGTAGTACTTATCAACATTACGTTCTTGTTTTTTAACCTCACAACATTAAAAATCATTAATTCTTTTTAAATAAATTACCCCAATCAAGGGTTTTGGACACTGGCCTTACAAGTGTGATGGCCGGTAAGGACTGATTCAGTGGTTTTTTAAGCCTAAAACAAAATTTAGGTTAAGGAGTTTTTCTAATAATGTTGAAATTATAATATTTTTATTCACATTTTATTTTTGTTATAAATTTCTATATTTTTATATTGTAATTTTTATGGTTGATGTAAATTTTTGTTGTGTGTACATGTAAACACTTGTAAGATTTCTTATAATTCATGGTTTGAGATTTTAAAGTTATTTTTCTTATTAATTACACATAGATAAACAAAAAAATGAAGACCTAAAATAACCCAAAATTTTTGGAGTCCCAAAAGTCTAAAACCCAGTTTTAGCTGCTTTATGCACAATATTAGTATGAAGTATATTTTACTCAAATGATAAAAAAATCACGGTACACGATGGGCTACCAATAAAGGAGATGCACATTAGAACTCATTTTGAAAGAGTAAGACAAGCAAGTTCCAGAAAGTGAAAAAAATTGGAAATCCAAAAGAGTAAAGTCATGTAGCAATGTGGGTTGAATCGAGACTACCTTTTTTGCCCTTCAAGATGAAAATTTCCATATTTAGAATTTCTTGAACGGGTGGTAAATTATTTGGGTCCACTCCAATTTTGTTTTTGTTTTATTTTCCAAAAAAAACCAGTGTTCTTTCTCCATCGTATATTTTTCTAATAAATAAATAATTGAGGAGTGGTACGTGTTTGGTGCGAATAAATAATATAACAATAATATCATAAATTGAAAATAATAAACACTGTGCTCATTCATATGATACAGAATGAGTAATGATGACTTCGACTAGGACTAGGACTTGGACTTGGATAAGGAGTGATTGGTTGTATAATATTGTACATTGTGGTTGTTAAATCGCTTTCAACATTCACTCAAACAAACAACTCCTTTGGTTTCCCTTTCTAGGACGCACCCTCTACACCGACTACACTTCATGCCTTAACTCTTTCTCTCTAACCTTAGCATTTACATTCCTTTTCGGGTAATGACTTTGGATTTCTTCTTGTATTCATTTGTTTTTGCTTGGAATTTTCTCTCTCTCGTATATATAGCTCGTAGGAATACATGCACCTACCATGTTCAAATTCCAGCTGTCTATGTCGGATTTTAATTACTTCAACTCAGATAAGCTTTTTTTAAATTAAGTTAATTTTTAAATTGATAAATATGACTACAAAAAATTGTCAAATTATTTTAACACACAAATCAATGGTAATTTAATGTCGGCCAATGTTCATGTGCTATTTTGAATTCGCTATAAATAATTGATCCTTTTTCCATGGAAGTGTGGTAGTGCCTTGATGATAGACTTCTCATCTTTAGATAAAATCACCATCTCTGACAATAAGGAAGACATTGCTAACATTCGCCTCAGAGTCTTTTTCTAACACTGCTTCACCTGAACAATTTTTCTTTACATACCCAAACTTTCCACATTTCCGGCGTTTCATATTCATTCCATAGATCTTCTTCCCATAAGCTCCATCTCTAGCTACCAACACTCAGTTTAATGAAATGCCATCTTTACTATTCAATCTTCTTTCTTTTGAAATGATTTACTTGCCACATCTTCAAAAATCAAAGTTTTCTTTGCATATATCAAAAGAGGTTTAATATGCACATAGAAAGATGGAAGAGACCATAAGAGTCTCAACACTTTATCTTCATTGTCAATCTTGACTCTAATAGCTTCTAACTCAGACAATACCATCGAGAACACTAAGATGATCAGAGACTTTCATACTATCATCCATGCGTAAATTATGAAATTGCACCTTCAACAACAATCAGTTTGAGATGCCCTTTGCCTGATAGCCCTTCGAGTTTCTTCTAAAGATCCTTAGCTGACAATATTTCTTACACATTCGCAAGAACAGTCTTAGCTAAAAACATACGAATTGCACTTGTGTAGCTCTCAAATCCAGTTCCTCCTATTTTTCGTTGTCCATGTTGGAAATGTTTCCTTTAACCGCCATGTGCAATCCCGATTATACCAACACATTATTGACTTGTATTTTTCACAAGCCAAAATTGATTCTTCCATCAAACTTCTCTATGTCAAACTTCACAACACTTGAAAATTTTGACATTTCAGCTATATATATATAGAGTGTAAACGGTGCACCAAGTAGGTTTCTTGAAAAGAGGGGTGAATTACAATGGATGTGCTTAAATACCAAGTCTTTCCAAGCCAGAACCTTTCACAATATCAAACTTGTTTTCTAATGTGGAAGATTACACAAAACAGCAACCACAAAGCATACTAAGAAATTAAAAGCCCATCGAATCAAAAGCTTCGATACCAATTGTTAGGAAAAACAACATAGACAAAAAAAAATGAGCACAATCAAAACACAAATATTTAATGTGGAAAACTCTAAAACCGGAGAAAAACCACGAATTGTTGTCTAATGACAACCAGAAAATAACAATTTCGAATTTTTTTACAATACATAGACTTCTCTCAAACACCCAATAACCCGAGTACACCCATTCTCTCCAAAGTAGATATTTAACTACACCTTACAACACTCTAAAACAAAAGTATAAGAGAGAAAAAAATCAAATTCAAAGTTAAAGTGTTTGTAACTGGTGTATCTTGTAAAGGAGAATTTGAGCCCATATATACATATAACCTTGGTCTTCCTATTTCTTCACAAAACTATCCAACGTAAGACTTCTTCAAGATACCCAATTTGAATTAACTCCAACATTTGTAACACCCTACCTTCATTTATAACGAGTTTATGAATATCAGTAATTGTGGAATTAAACACTTATAAATAAATATCATGTAAAACCACTCGGATCTCAATAAATAACTATAGCTCTATTAAAATTAAATTAAGATTACATCATAGCCGATAATAACGTTACATTTAAAATAATTTCATAAAGGAAAGACTCTCTCAAAATGAGATTTAGGTTTCCAAACGCATCTCTAACTCCTTTCTCGGTCTCTAACTCCTCTCTCAAGTATTCAATCATACACGAACATCAATCTCATAAACATTATTTACCATTTTTCCTTGGAACACAATTCAATATGTAATATCCTTAATATTTTAATAAAACATTATTGTCAAGTATCTACTGAAGTGAGCATCAGAATACATTGGACACCCCAATAGAATATGATAGAGTTCCATGACACAACCTTGAGACATCCATGAAGTTTTCTTTTAACATATTCAACTAATTCAAGCCTATGATACTTGATGGACTTTACCTCCTTTGAAGATTTCCCCTTGACCTTTTTTTGGGTATTAAACGGGCCTAAACCCCAAAAGAGAAGAACTAGCTCAAAATACAACGAGGGGAGGAAACTCCCATCCTATCAGCTAACAACAATTGCCCCATGGAAGCAGGATAATGTTCAAGAAAATTCAAGGACCTAGACTGGCAACAAGCCAAGTTTGCAAGTGCATCAGCACACTTATTAGCTTCCCTATAGACGTTGACAAACTTAATATCCCAATGTAACTTGAGGAGTTTACGAATCTCCTGCACCAAACTCCAACCAACTACTCGACCATTGCCAGATCCATTAATGATAGAGATAGCCACTGATGAATCCAGTTGCACCTCAATCTTATGATAATCCTTAGACCAGCAA
The DNA here is from genome assembly GCA_963573325.1 of Astragalus glycyphyllos. NCBI lineage: Eukaryota > Viridiplantae > Streptophyta > Magnoliopsida > Fabales > Fabaceae > Astragalus > Astragalus glycyphyllos. The sequence continues at coordinate 49,422,737 of OY754308.1, read as the reverse complement.
ATTCGCAACCCTTCAAGGATACCCCACAATTCAGCCTCCAACACTGTGCACAAACCTACAAATTTGGTAAAACCCAAATTCAGGTGCCAAATTGATCACGAACCAATCTTCCACACTCTGCTACACGATGATCCCACTTCACTGCACCATCAGTATTCAAGCACACCGCCCCTGTATCAGGAGGCTTCCACTTAATATGCAGGATCGACTCAATCCTAGCACTAGCTTATTAGCACCATTCATCGCACAAGCATAATCACACAAGTTCTTATCGACCACAAATAGGTTGAATGAAATTACGATCACATGTGCCTCCTTGTTATGACACATCCAAAGAAGATAACAAGTCATTGCCCAAGTGCTGGCCCAATTTAATCCCTTAAGCCCATAAAGATTGCCCACAAGATTAAAATCCACCCAATGATAAAAATCACCACCAAAGAAATTTGAACGCATACCTGACTTTACAAGCCCAATCCAAACCGCCATAGCTAACGGGAAATCCCGAAAAACATGAAGCTGACCTTTACAAATATTATCACAATGAGAACACGGCCCGCTCCCAAGCCCCATTCTAGCTTTCCTCTTATTTGTCAAAATTCTATCATGAACCACCAACCAAGTAAAGGTTTGAACTCTCTTCGGAACACGAAGCTTCCAAATGTTTTTCCATAAATCAACTTCAGGAGGTCTAGACACTTGATCCAGAAGGGAATACACACTATAGATAGAGAAATCGCCAAGGAGATTAACAGGCCATAATCTCTTTTTCCAACCCTCTTCTAGGAGGAAGTTGGGAACGAATTCGATTTCTAACATCCTGCGCAACATGGCGTCAATTATATCAACCTTCCAATTGCCAAGCTCATCCACTAATTCATGGAGCCGCAAGCTCAACAAATTCAATAAGATTTGGGCAACATGAATAATGAGCTGGAAACCAGGCTCAATCCACGCATCTCTCCACACAGAGATCGCTTCTCCGTTACCAATGGCCCAACAACAAAGCCCATCTACTTCACTCCAAAGATAAACCAAGGACTTCCAAAGAGCCGAGTCCGTATTTTTCTTTAATACACCCCCTATTTCAAAAGCAAGCTGATCGTATTTCGCCTTCAACACTTGACACGAAAGATGCTCTTCACATTGTTTCAAGGCGCAAGTCAACTTCATCAAACAGGACGAATTAAAAGTAATCAAATTACTCAGTCCCAACACACCAAGAGCTTTGGGTCGTGTAACTTGTCCCCAAGCCACTGCATGATACATCCTCGAATCATCTTGTTCACTCCAAATGAATTTCCTCTATAGCTTTTGAATTTTTCGAAGGCAAGACTTAGGGATAGCGGAGGTCATCATAGGATAAAGAGGAAGTGTCTCTATCACTGACTTAGATAGAGTCACCCTCCCAACAAAGGAGAGTTGGCTTGCCTTCCAACTAGACAATTTATTTCTTCACCGTATCAACCAAATAACCAAAATCAGAAATTCTTGGAGCTCGCCCAATCATAGGCACACCAGGGGCGGATTCAGGGGATGTTCCCGGTGTTCCCGGGAACACCCAAAGATATAAGGAGACATGTGGTCGCCTTGCCTGATACCTCTTTGTGACTGAAAATATGCACTGCGATTACCATTCCACATAACATTAGATTGAACACTACTAGTAATGCAAACCATAATAATATCAATCAAATTCTCTGGCTAGCCCACTTCACGCACACCAAGTGAACGAAGGACCATTTAAGCCTATCATAGGCTTTGGCTTGACCAACTTTAATAGCAACGCCCCATTTCTTACCTTTCATTCTCCTCATAGTATAGTAATGAACAAGCTCTTGAGCTACGACAATGTTCTCATGAATATTCCTCCATGGTATAAAACCAGTTTGGAAAAAGGGGAAATAATAATATTCATGTGTTCCTTGAGTCTATTCACAATAACCTTAGTAACCACTTTATAAATATAGTTGCATAAGATATAGGTTAGAATTGGGAAACAAACTCAGGCTTATCAATCTTAGGAATAAGACAAATATCAACAGTATTCACTAAAGCAATGTCACCTGGAGTAGTCCATACCTTCTTAACGAACTCCACCATAGTATTGCCTAGCTACCCCATTATGACATGCCCCTTGACATTTGAAGGTATAAAACATTTCCGCTACTAATTAATGATACTACAATAATTTGAATAGGTTATTAATTCACTCACTGTTTTTTAACGGCATGTCAAATTATTGGTTGATAGCGTAAACCATTTATATAATGACGGTGTATATAAATTAATTAATCCAAAGAAATATGGATGCAATATTATGATGTTAGGGTGGTAAATTAAATAAAATTAATGTCTCAGCTTATCAAGTAAAACCTCATTTCTCCCAGAATGGTAGCTCATGTGGTTGAGTAAAAGGGACATTATTGGTGATAATGTAGGCGTATGGGGTTCGAACCCTGCTCACCCCTCCCCTCTGTTGCATAAAAACAATGATAGTGCAAGTGTACACTGTCAACAAGTAATATAGAATAAGTAAAGTTCGTTCCCACGAGGATTAGCACTTAAACAATGCTTAAATTAATCAACAAATTAGTGATGATAAAAATAAAGTAAAGACACAACTATTTGGTAACATGCACAATAATAAAAACGTATCAGGGTAATAAAGACCAGATGATTGGAACAAGTTGAGTTGCATTCACTTTCAGTAACTTCATTAAAATGCAATTAATGGTATGTTAAGTGCTGCAGCATTAGGTGCTGCATCAATGGATATAATTTCTCAAATACTTCTCACTAGGGTTTCGTCTCAAGAGTTTATCTCTAGACCCTAAAAGATTACGCCCTAGGCTGCTTAGGCACCCGCAGTATTTACCTTATGGCTTATGCCCTCCTATCTCTAGGGTTAAGCAAGAAACACTAAAATCTCTTTTAATGTAACAAACCATATTATCTTGTGAGGTAAATTTACAAACCATCTCTGAATTCATAAATGCTACTTAGATTAGACGGCCAATCCTAATCTAAGATGGAAATATTATAACACACAAGATAAAATGCTCAACACTTAAACATACTTAATTAATCACACAATAAATTCATTACATTAAGTTCAGCATCCCAATTATAAGGAATTAGCTCATGTTGAGCTTAAACAACAAAGGAAACAACTTAAACATAAATGAAGAAGTCATACTACAATCTCAAGGAGAGAGTTTACACTACAAATTGTTGAACCAAGAAGATAGCTCCAAAGATGATCAATGAAGCACACTCCAGCTCTTCAACGTAGATTCCTCCAAGATATGAAGTTCCAGTGTTGCTGCAGCAATAACAATTTCGGCAATTGATCTTTAAGTGAGCTTGAGAATGCACGAAACGGTGGCTATCTCTATACCAACCTTTTCGGCTTACTTGAGGAAAAAGGGTCCGATTTATAGATGAGGCTCATGATCCTAGGTAACCCTAATTTGGGAGGTGCCAATTGTCCTTCGATAAGCCCAAAAAGTCCTTTTTACCCAAACTTTTAGGCCATTAGCGAATATTCCCTTGTTAGCACGCACACCCACGCCTAGTGATGACTAAAATCTGTCCTTTCCTCGTTTTCCGTGTTTCCTTCAGCATTCTCTCTCATGTTGCGCAATTTTGAATTGCTGCCACATTAGGTGCTGCAGCAATTAGGCAAACACATCAAACCCACAATTGGGCACCAAAGTGCCAAATATAACAATTTAAAGCATGCACCTTAGATTAACTCTAAACTACCATATTTACAACAATAATCACAATATTGCTTGAAAATTAACAATGATTTAAGCTTGAAATAAGAGGTAATAACCATCATAAATGATTGTTATCACACCCCCAAACTTGAACCATTGCTTGCCCTCAAGCAATGAGACTTGACATAGACAAGCATTTAACTAACAAGCAAACCAGACAGTTGAATTATCCAAAGAGCACAGAACAGAATATTAAGCTGAGCATCAACTTTCAGATTGACCACTCAATTGTAAGCCCACTGAATAGCAAGTTCCCTAAATTACTCCTGCTCAAAAGTGTGTGTGACACTTAACTCAGTTCAGATCGTAACAAGGTTCAAATTTTCACTTAACTAAAACTAGAGAGGCTTTCTTTTGAGATTGCTAAAGATGTTTCAAAACTAAGGGTAGACTAACAATTCAAGCACTGAAAGGGGGCATAAGCATGGCAAAGGTCTTTGGTGCAGCAATTCAGAACTCTAGGCCAGTGCACTTATTACAACTCAACTTAAGTGTTGCAGCAACAGTTGCTACAGCAACACAGACTAGAACAGAATTCAAAAACAACAACACTTAACACTTGTGTTGCATTGCCCTTATTCTTTGAATTTATTTTTCATAGCTTTTTGCTTTTCTCTTTTTTTTATATATGCTTGGGCAATGACAACACTTACCAATATTTACAAACATTAGTGCTTTATAACATAACACATTACACAACATACTGACTTTAATTAATTCCTAAACTATGTGCATTTGGCCTAATTCCATTCCTTCATGCTTTGCCTTAACATAGCTCAAAGAACCCCCAAACTTAGTTTCTTATGCTACCCTAAGTTTTTAGTAAAAATTTGGCAATTCCCTAGGTCTACCAACAACTAGCTTAGCTTCAGATCATTTCTAATTCACTAGGTCCTTCTTGACAGGGGCACTAATGACTCAATTCTCACCATTTCATCACTAAGTTTTGCTCAACTTAACTTCTAAAATTTAAAATTTTATTCAACTAACTAGCATACTTGCTAATAAAATACATATGGACCATAGGTCCTCCCCCCTACTTAAGACCTTGCAGTGTCCCCACTGCTCATGCATACTAAAGGGAGGCCTATTTCAAAGCAAATAATAAAAACAGCAGACAACTAACACAACTGTTGAGTGCTAACAAAAGCACTCAACAGATTTATTCAAAGAAAGCATTAAAAACATAATTTTAAAAAGACATAAACAAAAAGATTAAGGTGCAGAGGCCCCTGGTTTTGCCCTTGGGCTTTGTCTTGTGGCTCCTCCTCTCTTGGTCGTTGGAGTGTAAGGCTTCTGTCTTTTGCGCTTTGGGCTTATAACAGCATTAGAAGTTTCTGTTGCTGTAGCACTGGTGGTGTATCTGCAACAACACCACCAGCATCAGAAACTCCTGCCTTCTTTTGGGCAATTAATGATGCTGCTACAAGCTCAAGAGCTTCTCTTGCAATTCTCTCATCTTCAGCCTTGAATTCATTTGCACTGCAGGGCTCCCAAGGTGTGCCAGGAATGGTGATTGCTTTCTTGACGGACTCTATTTCTTTCTTGCCCCATTTGTTGAAGTTCTTTGCAAAGGTTAAACCATGATAGCCTAATCCTAAGCATTCGTTGATCACCATGGAGTCAAATTTGACATGCACTCCTCTGACTTCAGAAAAATACTGGGGCTTACCATCTTTTTTGGGGTGCAATTCCTGGATAGAATTCTCGCACGACAGAGGGGAAGAAAAATGATGGGTGCTGCACCAATTGCTCCCACCCCAATGCCTTCACAGTAGATGTGAACGCATTAGGGGCATTTTGAAGCACGAAGCCCCTCTCTGCCCAGAAATTCATGGATTGGAACTTTTCTGGAGTTGCAGCATCAGTACCATTGGTATTCTTGCGACGGGCTTGACTTGATTCCCCACGCCCAATGGATGATTGGCGTTTTCCAGAGGTTTTGTTTGCACTCATCTTGGTTCTTGCCATTGTTAACGGAATTGTGGTTTGCGTAGAGGGATTAAGAGTGAATTGGGATTGCTAGAATGGATAGGTTACTGTTTAAGGATTTAGGGATTTAGTTCTTGCACGCAATGGAGAAGTGATGGTGGAATGGATGAGAGTGGGCGGTTATAAGGGTGAGGGAAGACGGTTTTGGCAATTGTTAATCTCAATTAATGAGATAGCCGTTGAGATTAGGGTGAGGTGTATGGTGGAGGGTTAATGATGGGACGGTTAAGTGACTGATTGGACAAAGCGCTGATGGCGCGTCAGACCTTGGGGAGAATAACTGCCATTATTTTATTTTTTTCCTCAACTGCCATTCACTGCTGCAGCCATGTTGCTGGAAGCAATGCTGCAGCAACAACTGCTGTCACACCCTCAAACTTCAAATTGCCCAAAATTAATTCCTGCAAAACAAACACTAAAACAAACAAAAACACTAGTTTATTAGATAAAATCCTAGGCTGCCTCCCAGTAGCTCTTGGTTTAAGAGTCCTCAGCCTGACTTCCCTCTAAGATTAGAGGTCCTTCAACTCAGTGGTGATTTTGCTTCTCACCACTGGTTCTCCATAGTATTGCTTCACCCTTTGACCATTAACCTTGAAGGTTTGCTTTCTCACATCATCATAAAGTTCCACAGCACCATGAGGATACACTTTCATCAACTTGAATGGCCCAAACCATCTAGACTTGAGTTTACCAGGGAATAACTTGAGTCTTGAATTGAACAACAGACATTGATCACCTTCAACCAATTCCCTTTTCTGAATCCTCTTGTCATGCCAAGCCTTGGTCATAGCCTTATACAGTTCAGAGTTTTCATAGGCAAAATGTCTCATTTCTTCTAACTCATTCAATTGTAATAGCCTAGCTGCCCCTGCCTTAGCATGATCAAAATTGAGCTTTTTGATTGCCCAATGAGATTTATATTGAAGCTCTAAGGGCAGGTGGCAAGCTTTGCCATAAACAAGTCTGTATGGAGACATTCCCAAAGGAGTCTTGTAAGCAGTTCTATAAGCCCATAAAGCATCATCAAGGTGATTAGACCACTCTTTTCTTGTAAGCCCTACCATTTTCTCCAACATTCTCTTGATCTCTCTATTGGATAACTCTGCCTGACCACTAGTTTGAGGATGATATGCAGTTGCAATCTTGTGTTTTACCCCATACTTAGCCAAGAGAGTTTCAATCAATTTGTTGCAGAAGTGAGATCCTTCATCACTGATTATTGCCCTAGGAGTACCAAACCTTGTAAAGATATTTTTAAGCAAGAACTTGCTAACAGATTTAGCATCATTGTTGGCCAAAGCAACTGCTTCAACCCACTTTGATACATAATCCACAGCTACAAGGATGTAAGAATTGCCAAAAGAAGGGGGAAAAGGTCCCATGAAGTCCATACCCCAAACATCAAAGAGTTCAACCTCTAAAATGTTGGTTAATGGCATTTTATTTCTATTTGAAATGTTCCCACTTCTTTGGCAACTATCACATTTCTTAACCAGCTCCTGAGCATCCTTGAAAATTGTAGGCCAATAATACCCAGATTGAAGCACATTTGCTGCTGTGCTCATACCCCCAAAGTGTCCTCCTTATGCTGCAGCATGACATTGCTGCAGCACCAATTGTTGTTCTTCATCAGCCACACATGTTCTTAACAGTTGGTCAGGGCACTTTTTGTAGAGGAAGGGTTCATCCCAAAAATATTGCTTAACAGTATGAAAGTACCTCTTCTTCTGTTGATAGTTCAGATCACATGGTACCACTTTGCTGACTAGAAAGTTGACAATGTCTGCATACCAAGGTGCTGCAGCATCAATAGCTAACAATTGTTCATCAGGAAAGCATTCATTGATTTCTCCACTATGATTACATGCACTATAACCTTCCAATCTAGACAAATGGTCAGCAACTTGGTTCTCCACCCCCTTTTTATCTTTAATTTCTAGATCAAATTCTTGGAGGAGAAGAACCCATCTTATTAGCCTAGGTTTTGCATCTTTCTTAGCAATCAAATACTTAATGGCAGAGTGATCAGTGTAAACAATTACTTTTGTACCAACTAAGTATGATCTAAATTTATCAAATGCAAACACCACAGCTAATAATTCTTTTTCAATGGTAGAGTAATTCAATTGAGCATCAATAAGTGTTTTGCTAGCATAATAAATAGAATGAAAGACTTTTCCATACCTTTGGCCAAGGACAGCACCTATGGCATAATCACTAGCATCACACATTAGCTCAAAAGGCTTGCTCCAATCAGGAGTCACTATCACTGGAGCAGTAACTAGAGCATTCTGCAGTTTCTAGAATGCTGCAGCAATTTACACAATGGCTTTGAAATTTTAGAGAAGTCTTTAATGAATCTCCTGTAGAAACCAGCATGTCCCAAAAAACTTCTAACACCTTTAACATTTGTTGGAGGATGCATCTTCTCAATTACCTCAACTTTGGCTTTGTCAACCTCAATTCCCCTTTTAGAAATCTTGTGTCCCAACACAATACCCTCTTGGACCATGAAGTGGCAGTTCTCCCAGTTCAATACCAAGTTGGTTTCTTCACATCCGTCCAGAATCTCTTCTAAGTTCTCAAGGCATAATTGGAATGTTTCCCCAAAGACAGAAAAATCATCCATAAACACCTCCATAGATTTTTCAATAAAATCTGAAAAGATTGACATCATACACCTTTGAAATGTTGCTGGTGCATTACACAACCCAAATGGCATTCTCCTAAAAGCAAAAGTACCATAAGGACAAGTGAAAGTAGTCTTTTGTTGATCTTCAGGTACTATGGATATTTGATTATAACCAGAGTATCCATCCAAAAAGCAATAGAACTCTTTGCCAGCAAGTCTATCAAGCATTTGGTCTATGAATGGTAAGGGGAAGTGATATTTTCTTGTGGCTTTGTTGAGCTTTCTATAATTCATGCAAATCCTCCACCCAGTTACTGTTCTTGTAGGAATAAGCTCATTTTTCTCATTAGCTACCACTGTGACCCCTCCTTTCTTTGGAACACATTGCACAGGACTCACCCATGCACTATCTGATATAGGATACACAATGCCAGCATCATGCCACTTGATAATTTCCTTTTTCACAACTCCTTCATGATAGGATTGAGTCTCCTCTGCCGTTCAATGCTATTCTTAGCATTTTCATCAAGAATGATTCTATGCATGCAGATGGTAGGACTAATCCCCTTTATATCAGCCATTTGCCACCCAATTGCCTTCTTATTCCTCTTTAGGGTAGTAATGAGATCATGTTCATGACTTTTAGATAAGTCAGAAGCAATGATCACAAGCAATGTATCATTTTCCCTAAATAGGCATACTTAAGGTGCTTGGGTAGCTCTTTAAGCTCAAGCACAAGAGGTTTCTCAATGGAAGACAAGTTTCTTCAAAGATTTGAATCCTCAAGCTCAAGAGATTCATACTGTCTACTCCAAATTTCCTTCACAGTAGCCTCCTCATGCAACATACCTTCTTCCACAAGTTCACTTTTGTCAAGTTCAGCAAAATCAAGAGACACTACAAAGGAACACTCATCAGTTCCTTGGTCAGGAAACTTGAGAGCATTCATCACATTGAACTTTATCTCTTGATCATTGACTCTCATAGTCAATTCTCCTTTTTGCACATCAATTAGAGTCTTGCCAGTAGCCAAGAAAGGTCTTCCAAGAATTATGGGCACTTCCTTATCTGCATCAAAATCTAAAATCACAAAGTCAGCAGGAAATACAACTTTATCTACCTTTATCAAGACATCTTCAATGATTCCTTCTGGGTATGCAATAGATCTATCTGCAAGTTGGAGAGTAACAATTGTAGGTCTGGCAACCCCTATACCCAACTAAGTGAAAACAGACTTAGGTATCAAATTGATGCTTGCACTTAAGTCACAAAGAGCTCTACCAGTATAGGTTTCACCAATTGAACATGGAATAGTGAAACTGCCTGAATCTGTCAACTTGCTTGGAAGCTTGCTTTGCATGACCATACTACATTCCTCTACATAGCTACTGTTTCAAATTCTCCAAGTCTCTTCCTCTTAGAAAGCACATCCTTCATGAACTTTACATAGTTGGGCATTTTTGAAGTGCTTCTACTAGAGGAACATTGATGTGAAGTTGTTTTAGCACCTCTAAAAATTTACCAAATTGCTTGTCTTGCTGTGCCTTCTTCAACCTTTGAGGAAAAGGTGGAGATGGAACAGGTTGATCAGCAACTGGTGCAGCATTAGATGCTGCAGTATCAACTATGACAGCATCTGTTGCCTTCTTTTTTTCATTTTTCTGATTTTTTGGGTTTTTGTTGGTGCCGTCACTAGGATCAGTAGATGGTCCATTCAAGTCCTTCCCACTCCTTAAAGATATAGCCTTGCACTGTTCTTTCCCTTTTGATGTTGATGGTTCAGTAGTGGATGGTAATGATCCACTAGGCCTTTGGGTAAGAGCAGTAGCTATTTGACCAATTTGATTCTCCAAGTTCTTGATTGCAGCTCCTTGAGTTTGATACTGAGTTTTTGTTTCATTCATGAAGGCCTTGAGCATGGTCTCCATATAGTTTTTAACTGCTGGTGCTGTTGCCTTGGGTTGAGCAGGGAATCCTGGTGGTCTTGTAGGAGCTGTAGCAGGTGTTGCATTGTTGCTCCATTTGAAATTAGGATAGTTCTTCCACCCAGGATTGTAGGTACGAGAATATGGATTATTGTTCTTGTCATATCCCACATAGTTGACTGAAATAGGGTTTGCAGGACATTCTTCATACAAGTGGCCTCCTCCACAGTACACACAACTAGCAGAACCCACTGGTACTTGTTCAATTGCTGCTACAGTAGTCTCTGGTACAGCTTCAGTTGCTGCAGTAGGTGTTGCTACAGCATTGGTTGCATTCATATTTTTGATCATGTTGGACAAAGATGCAACCTGAGCAGATAAAACAGTAACTTCACTCACTTCATGCATACCAGCAACTTTCTTTTGAGCACTAACCCTGGCTGTTGGCCATTGATAACTGTTTGCAACAATGGTTTCAATAAGATCATAAGCATCTTGGTAAGAGCCATTCAGCAAGACTCCTCCAGAAGAAGCATCAAGCATCAATCTAGTTTGAGGTTCCAAACCATTGTGAAAAGTTTCCATTTGAACAACCACAGGCAACCCATTATGTGGACATTTTCTTAACAACTCTTTGAATCTTTCCCATGCTTCAAACAAAGTTTCAAATTCAGTTTGTCTAAAAGATGTAATTTCAATTCTCATCCTGGCATTCTTGATAGGTGAAAAGTATTTTGTCATAAATTTCTCAGCCATCTCATTCCAAGTAGTGATAGAGTTAGGTTCCAAGGAATTTAACCAAACCTTAGCTCTATCCTTCAAGGAATAAGGGAAAAGTTTAAGTTTAAAAGCATCATCACTTACACTAGGGAGAATGAAATTACTACAAACTTCTACAAATTGTTTTAAATGCAAATGTGGGTCCTCAGTAGGTCCTCCACCAAATTGCCCAATTGTTTGAAGCATTTGAAACATCATAGGCTTAAATTCAAAATGAGTTGTGACAAGTTCAGGTCTTACTATGCTAGTTTGCATAGTGTGAGGGTCAAAAATTGCATAATCCCTCATAGGTCTGTCCCTGTCATTAGCCATGCCTATGACTGTTTCATTCAAAACTTGTCTCACATGTTCAGGTTGCTCACGGTGTTCAGTGGCAATTATGGTATGTCTGTCAGAACTGTGGTTGCTAGGAGGTGGTGTTCCCCCATGATTAGAAGGTGGTGGTGTAGCCATATTGACAGCTCTGCCCAATGAAATAAGTCCTGAGTGATCTTGATCCCTTCTCAAAGCCCTAAACAATCTTTCTATTTCAGGATGAAGTTGAAATTCTGGTGAATTGCGCCTGTGCATATGCTGCAGCAATAGTTGCTGTAGCAATCTAATACTGAAACAACCAGAAACAGGGCACCAAAATTAGCAACAAAAATCACTAGTTTGCCAATTAATTAAATAGTATTTTAAGCTATTTAATCCCTGGCAACGGCGCCAAAAACTTGTTGCGTAAAAACAATGATAGTGCAAGTGTGCACTGTCAACAAGTAATATAGAATAAGTAAAGTTCGTTCCCACGAGGATTAGCACTTAAATAATACTTAAATTAATCAACAAATTAGTGATGGTAAAAATAAAGTAAAGACACAACTATTTGGTAACATGCACAATAATAAAAACGTATCAGGGTAATAAAGACCAGATGATTGGAACAAGTTGAGATGTATTCACTTTCAGTAACTTCATTAAAATGCAATTAATGGTATGTTAAGTGCTGCAGCATTAGGTGCTGCATCAATGGATATATTTTCTCAAATACTTCTCACTAGGGTTTCGTCTCAATAGTTTATCTCTAGACCCTAAAAGAGTACGCCCTAGGCTGCTTAGGCACCCGCAGTATTCACCTTATGGCTTATGCCCTCCTATCTCTAGGGTTAAGCAAGAAACACTAAAATCTCTTTTAATGTAACAAACCATATTATCTTGTGAGGTAAATTTACAAACCATCTTTGAATTCATAAATGCTATTTAGATTAGACGGCCAATCCTAATCTAAGATGGAAATATTATAACACACAAGATAAAATGCTCAACACTTAAACATACTTAATTAATCACACAATAAATTCATTACATTAAGTATAGCATCCCAACTATAAGGAATTAGCTCATGTTGAGCTTAAACAACAAAGGAAACAACTTAAACATAAATGAAGAAGTCATACTACAATATCAAGGAGAGAGTTTACACTACTAATTGTTGAACCAAGAAGATAGCTCCAAAGATGATCAATGAAGCACACTCCAGCTCTTCAACGTAGATTCCTCCAAGAAATGAAGTTCCAGTGTTGCTACAACAATAACAATTCCAGCAATTGATCTTTAAGTGAGCTTGAGAATGCACGAAATGGTGGCTATCTCTATACCAACCTTTTCGGCTTACCCTAATTGAGGAAGAATAGTCCTATTTATAGATGAGGCTCATGATCCTAGGTAACCCTAATTTGGGAGGCGCCAATTGTCCTTTGATAAGCCCAAAAAGTCCTTTTTACCCAAACTTTTAGGTCATCAGCGAATATTCCCTTGTTAGCATGCACACCCACGCCTGGTGATGACTGACACCTGTCCTTTCCTCGTTTCCGTGTTTCCTTCAGCATTCTCTCTCATGTTGCGCAATTTTGCATTGCTGCCACATTAGGTGCTGCAGCAATTAGGCAAACACATCAAACCCACAATTGGGCACCAAAGTGCCAAATATAACAATTTAAAGCATGCACCTTAGATTAACTCTAAACTACCATATTTACAACAATAATCACAATATTGCTTGAGAATTAACAATGATTTAAGCTTGAAATAAGAGGTAATAACCATCATAAATGAATGTTATCACCATCTAACTACTAAACACTAATTTCTAACCACTTTGCCTATAAAAAATAGAGTAAAACCTCATTTATTATTTTCGTCATATGTTAAGGAACTGGACCACACATATACATGTGGACCGTGGAGTCTTCTTCTGAGTGCATCACCTACTAATGGAAAGGTTAGCTTATGGTCCCCTCTTCTTTTCCCTAAAATAGATAAGCTAACAAATGAAGATTGATACATATGCATGCTCTTCCTCGCTAGCTATTTATTAACTTTCATTTTCTTATGTCTAGATATATTTTTTTAATAAGCTTCCTATGTATATGTTATTGTGTTTAAGTTTTGTCGAGTGCTTTGTCCCTAACAAGCATCATCCGTTACATCATTTTGTTCATTTCCGTAGGGACGAAATTTTGTCTAGTCTTTTGTTAGCTTTAGTTAAAAAGTTTGTTCCGTATTCATCACTTATTCTTTTCATCAAGTTATCAAAGTCGTGTTATTGTGTTTTTTTACAAATAAATATATTAAAGGGAGTACACGTGTAAGTGTGCAACACCTCAAGTCTTATAAATTAAATTAGAATACTATCTACTAAAATTTTCCCTATGGAAATTAGTATGTTAAGTTGTGTGTGTCAAGTTTTAATTGATTATATGCATTTTGTTTAGACGAGGAATGGGGATAAAATAAGTGGAATGGAACATTACTAGAGAAAACCATACTAAAAGGACCATTTAGCAAATTGGCACAAATTTATATACAAAATTGAATATCATCATTTCATCTCATTAACATAATACTCATTACAAGATGTTTGGCGGAACCCAAGCCATACATTACATAGATAGTCGAACATAAAAACCATCCTACACGCTACCCAAAACCATATATATTATTGAATAACCCTACCCTAGACCCTACTTACATTGGCGTATCTAAGACTACTCACGGTGCTCAGACTATTTAACTTAATAAAATTATAAATTATAATATATAAAATAAAGACATAATTATTCAAATATAAGTTAAAATGAACTAGGCTCTAAACCTATGATAAGTTAAATTTATAAACTATAATATATAAGTTGTTCCTTCATGAGGAAATTTAACGTGCTTCAACTTCATAACCTTTGATTTTCTTGGAACGAGCAGTCGTTCCTTCGTTGTACCAGTCAAAAGAACTGCATCTTTTCATCCCATGAAACTGAAATACAAAACTTAAAGTGTGAAATTGAAAAAATATCTGGGAAAGTACTTAGAATTGAAATTGAAAGTGTGCAAAGGATTACCTCAAATAAACTAGGCCCTAAACCTATGATAAGGGTTTTTGTTCATTCAAGCGTCTTCAATGGAGATTGTAGTTCTCAATTGGAGCGAGTTCTCCTTCTTGCGTTAGAGCCATTCATTGAAATATAATACTGCGACATCGCAAATTATTCTTTTGATTCGTCATTTGGAGCACTGCTATGCTACCCGACGGACTATTGTATTCTTTTTAATCGAGTCTATTCATTTTTAGTTCATAATATGTGTAGACTACACAACTATAGGATATAGCAACGCCATTTTGCCGTGGAAACATAATCGTGTGTATAGGAATAAGGTTTTTCCCAATAACTATAAAAACCGCCACTATAAGATATAGCGACGCCATTCTGCCATGTGTGGAATAAAGATCACGGAGAAGATGGTCCGTTTGTATAGGTTTTAGAAACTATACCTACAATTTTTAGACCTTTACCCACAAATTTTTTGTCCTTGCTATATGTCTAATTCTTTATAGTGTAAGCACTTTGAAGACTAATCTACCTTACTAGGAGTTACTCATTCACAATTCAGGCAGAAAGTAGACTACACGGTTTGATTCTCACAATCACACCCCTAAAGAAGTAGCAAACTGTTATGTTAACATTCAGTATTCCTGAAAAGTCCAAGAGCAGTGAATGTGATTCTCATAATCAAATTTTGCTGACATTAGAAGTCAATTCAATCGATTCAATCAGCTCATTGTCTTTCCTTTTACAACCTTTTAAGGCTCGATTGGTCAAATGATTACGTTACTATGTATTATGATTTGAAGTTGCTATCTATTTGAGGCTGAGGAGTTGTTACGCAAGTTCTTTCCCTAGAATGGTAAAAGGATAGTTTAATGTCTATGCAAAGAAAGGCAACTGAAAATGTCAATCAATATGAATGAAGATTCATGATCAATTAATGGTTGATAGGTGACACTTCTGAAACCATGAATCCAGCTAGTAAATGGAGTAAATATGAGGGAAGGGGAACTGTATGCCTGGCAGGGACTGAGACCACCGAACAAGGATAGCACTGTTTATGGCCCATATGCTTGTTGAATTTGCTTGATTTCATTAGGAAACAGATAAATTTCCATTTAAGCCGATGCCAATTGGAGAGGCTTACGAGTTTCTAATATGGGAATCGATGACTTTTGGTAAGTTTTATAATTAAGTGTTCTCAACAAAATGAAATTTATTAATTCAAGCCTCTCCAATTGGCATTGAATTTACTTACCAACAGTAAATTACTAATGACATCCCTTAAGAGAAGCTTGAATTACACTTCTCTCCCTTCTTATATTAAAATATACACTCCCCTCCCCTCTTATGCAAAAAATGTTAGAAAAAATTACACTTCCCTCCCTTGCCCCCTCCTCTTATGTCAAAATCTACACTTTCCTTCTTTAATTATTTTCTAAATTTCTAATAATCTAACAATTAAAATCTAACAATACAAATTTAACACACTAAGTGCAAAAAAAAAGAGTATTGCGAGCCCATTTTAAAATATTTAAAATTCGTATGTAATTTTTCTCTATTTTTAATTCACAAAATCATTATGATATAATTTAGATCCTATTATAAAACATGAAACACTGCAAAATAACATTAAAATCTTGAAAATTTACTAAAGACGAAAAAATATGCCTATTCAAAAATTGAAATTTATATTCTAAATCATTAAATTAATCATAAAAAATTAAAATTTAATTATCATTGACATTGAAATTATAAAGAAATGGATTAATTTTTCTTAAATGGTGGCTTAAAGTTAGTAGATATCATAAAAATATTTATTTATGTTAAAAAGGGTTAAAGTGTAGTACATATTTAATTATCAAGGGAGATTATTGTAATTCAAGCATCTCTTAGGGGAAGAGATTATAATTTACTCTAAGTTTTTATTTCTCAAGGGAGCAGAGCGTATATTTTAACATAAGAGGAGAGGGAGGTGTAATTCAAGCTTCTCTCAAGGGAGGGGAATGTAATTCACTCAAATTTTAAATAAAATGAGTTTTTTTAGTAAAATGAAATGAATTTAAATGGTAATGTGCATGGTTGTCAGACTCGAGAGTCTACATAGACTCGTGAGGAGACCGTAGACTCGACTCGTAGACTTGTAAGAGTCTATGAAAAAAAAATTACACTAGAAAATCTGTAAAAAAATTACTGTTGTGTCAAACAGTATCAATAACAATGAAGACATTTCATCAATACATAAATGTGGACTTATTATGTCATTATATGCCACATGAAGATTGCAAATACTTAATCATAAATCCGTGAGCCTGTGACATTCAAAATTTATCAAAATAACCTATTTATAATTAGCAAAAGTAAATCCAACATTCCAAATTCTAGCTATTACAATACAAGCTATCTTAAGCACAAAATAGAATAACATGTGACCTGCTAGCAGAGATTTTCCAAGTTGCAAGTTTATATTTTTATATTGGTGATGTTACATCAACAAAACATCAACTAAATAGAGCGTTTTATACATGATCAGTTCCTTTTATACAAATCAACGCAAAATAACACAGAACCAAAAAAAGAAACACAGAAAGTTGAAACCTTTATGTTTGAACACATAACAAAAAACGTTTTGAACACCAGATACGACAACGTCGACGGCAAAACCAAAAAACGCAGCAACAACACAACATGAAATAAACATGAAACATACCTGTTCGAAGCAAAGACGACACCGTGTGACAGAACAACGACGGTGTGCGACGAAACAACGACGGCGTGAGACTACAGTGTGCAGAAATGGAGAACTAAAGAAGAAAGAAGAAATACGAAGGAAGCGGGAATGAGAAAAGAGAGAAGAAAGAAAAGCAATTGTTTTGGGCTTCCACTACACGTTAACCTAAAACGCACCGTTTAGGGCTTATTTTTAAAAAAATTCAATTTTTGTGATAAACTCGTAAACTCGTGATGGACTCGCGAGTTTGAGCGTGTCTAACCGAGTCTGAGCGAGTTTATCAAGATTGCGATTCTACACGTAATTTGACTCGTTGGGGCATCATAAACTTGTAAACTCGTAGAATCGTACGAGTTAACTCGCGAGTTTGACAACAATGGTAATGTGCTCATATATAAATTATATATATGTCTCTTATTGTTGGTTGTCTTGGCAATTTCAACGACTTGAGGACGCTGACTCCGGAGTTTGAGCCCAGGTGTGAGCAGTATAGTGTGTGTGCATGTTGTTTATTTGTCGCTTCATCTAAGTATACAAAAATATATAAAAATTATCTATGTAATAAAAGATAAAATAACGTTTAATTATTTTCATATCAATTATAAGCTATTATCATAAGCTACTCCGACGAGTTATAGAAATAGCTTGAAAATAACTTATAAACATATCATAAGCCGTTTTTGTAGGCTTTCACAAACAATCTTACAACTTATTTATATGATACTAAATAAACCCTAATAAGCTAAACCATAGAGGCTTTTCAAAACTAATTACAATGCAACGGGTTTTCATTAGTTTACTTGGCCTATCAGACTAGCTAGTGACCCATGGATTCGAGCATTTTTCTTATTTTCTATTGTAAAATGACATCATTCTTAATTGTAACCGGATTATGTGGTTGAGCTAGTGGCCGGTTGATAACCACAAAATTTGACGTTTAATTCAACCAACTTAAATCCATTTTAATAGTAATGTCAATTCTTTTTTTTGGTACATAAGTCAATTTTACATATAAGCTGATATTACTAACTTTTTGTGTAAACTAATTTAGATTTATTTTAAGAGAAATATTAAAGAATAACATGAAAGCTTCAATTTAAGCATTTACTATGCGTGTATTTTCCTAAAATCAGAGTTTAGAATTATCTAGTAAAAGCCACATATGCATTTCATTCATTTCATCTAAATTCGTTTGTACTATATAGTGCCCTCTTATTATTTTCTAAAAGTGACAATATTTCTTCTCTTGAGTTACACAATCAAAAACAATATTGTTTTGATCTAAACTACATAAACTATATTAATTATTGATAAAAAAATCAATTTTTATAAATATATTATATTTAAAAATAATTCATTTTTATTCAAATTCACTTTTAATTTAAAAACAAAAATGAATCTATCCGTGGTGATTTAGGGTCTTGTCATGCAGATGATTTGGTCATTTGGTGTCTTGTCATGCACTACTCATGTGAGCTCACACCGAAAGGTAGAGGGAAACAGAAACCTACTTTTCCCAAAGAAAGCAAAATCTTGAACTAGCTAATATGTTGAACAAGGTTCTTTCTAGTTTAGGTTCACTTTGAATGTGATAGGACTTTGGGGTGCATTATTTCACTTGTTGGAGCAAGTTTTGTGTTCAACGCGAAATCTTCTCTTCACCTACTTTTCATATCATTTGTCACTGCCATTTTCATCTTCCAATGCTCACGCCTCACAGTGATGGGTAAGGTGAACACAGTGTGTGTTGATTTTATTTTATGCCTTTTTGTTGCACGGTTGAAAAACGAATTGCACTTATTCTATGCTAAATATAGGGACCCACCCTATGTGTATGGTTTTATCTTTTAACTGCGTTATAGGCCATTAGCCCAGATTTAACAAAAACAGCCTAACAACGTAGGTTTAGTATACTAGTACTAGATATCTTGATATGGAAAGGCCCAAACTTCAAGCTTTTTTTCTTTGACCAAAAACTTCAAACTTTTTTAGAAGTACAAATATTGCCCAAATTAATATTAACATTTCTTATTAATAATTTTGAAGTTTTTTTTGCAGGATTAGCATTTAATATTAGTAATAACTCAATGTGTGGTTGAGTGGTTGTGGCTCATCCTCCCTTAACCAAGTGTCGAGGGTTCGATCCTCACCTTCGGTATGGAGCAACTATAAATCCCTGGGCCAGCTATCCCACCTTCGAGGTGTCTCCAATCCAGCTAGGGGATTAGTCACTGCGTTCGGCGGTGGATACCTGATCTCGACCAAAAAATTTAATATTAGTAATATTTTTACAATAGACAAGTTAAGTTCTAAAAAAAGGCTTCCAGACATTATAACTTTTTATTCATTTATTTATAAGGAAGTGGTGCTGTTTAGAAATTAAATTCTTAGTTATTTTTTCCTTTAAGTAAAAAATATTACATAACATTTGACCATATTCAATAGTTTTTATAGTTGATCAACTTTAAATAAGATACACCTTTTATATTTTAGTTGTAATATTATAAAATTGGAAAATTCTACCTTACAAATTGAGAGTTTGGTGGGTATGATACCTTCTAGGCAAAATTAGTTCAATATTTAATTTTATTTTAAAATATTTAAATAGAAAAAATAAGGTGTCATCGAGTGATTGGATGTTGGGTATGATACCCTTAAAAACTCAATTGGTAAGGAAGTGTTCACATTATAAAATTACTTTTTTTTTTTACATTTATGCGTTGAGGGATTACAAATAACTCATTTTTAAACGTGGAACAAAAACAGAACATTTTAAAATTAAGGCCCCCATAGTTTGTTTAAAATAATAATAATGAGGCCCCGATCGGGGTGGTTTTCTATTTTCTGTTATGAAATTTTTATAAACTAAAACTAACTTTTTCAAAAACCAAAAACAGATTCAGTTTTCAGTTAAGAAATTTTCAAATATCAAAATCAGTTTCAAACATTAACATAAAAATAAATATTGATCACTATATACTTAAACAATATATAACAAATTTTTTGAAAACAAACTAAAATATTACAAATATATAATGTATTTATATAGTAATAATTTTAAGGCTTAAATATGTTTTAGGCCCCTGCAAATATGGGGTGTTTTGGTTTAATCCCCTGCAAAAAAAAATTTTATTTATAAACCCTTGCAAAATGACACGTTTTGTTTTAAGCCCTTCTGTTCGCAAACTGTTAGTGAGACGTTAAAAGTCTCTTCTACGTATATATTTGCAGGGGCTTAAACCAAAAAAAAATAAAATTCCAAGGGTCTAATAAAAAATATATTTTTGTAGGGGATTAAAATAAAATAAAAAACACACGTGGAAGAGATTTTTAACGTCTCACTAACAGTTTGCTAACAGAAGGGCTTAAAACAAAACGTGTCATTTTGCAAGGGTTTATAAATAAAATTTTTTTTTGTAGGGGCTTAAACCAACACACCCCATATTTGCAGGGGCCTAAAACATATTTAAACCTAATTTTAATAATAGTGGTTGAAGGTAGTGGTTGTCGACAGACATCTGTCAGAGTGATAATTGGTGGTGGTCAGAGTGGTAGTGGTGGTGGACGTAGTGGTAGTGGTGATCCATGGTGGTCATGTTAGTGGTTGGTGGTGGTGATTAGTGGTGTTAGAGTGGTGATTTCCAGTAGTCGGAGTAGTAGTTAGAGAGGTAGTCATTGGTGGTGACCGATATTATTTAAAGTGGTGGTTTTTTCAGTGGTTGGAATGGTAGTAGGTAGTGGTGGATTGGTGATCAGAGGTGGATGGAGTGCTAGTCAACGGTGGTCAAAGTAGTGCTCAATAGTGGTCGAAGTGGTGATCGATGGAGGCTGAAGTGGTTGTTAACGATGCTCGGATTGGTAGTCGAGGGTGGCCAGATTGGTGCTCATCGATGGATGAAGTGGCGATTGGTGATCCAACTGGTGGTCGGTAATGACCGAGGTAGTGGATGACAGTGGTTAGAGTGGTGGTCATAAAGGTAGTCGATTGTGGTTAGATTGAAGATTAAAGATGGATAAAGTGGTGATCTGAGGGGGTCATAGTGGTGGTTTGCGATGGTCAGATAATGGTCAGAGTGGTGGTTGGTGGTAGTCGAAGTGGTGAGTTACAGTGGCTGAAGTGGTGGTCGGCAGTGGTCAAAGTGGAGGTCGACGGTTGTCAAAGTAATAGTTGGCAGCGGTCAAGGTAGTGATTGACGGTGGTCAAAGTGATGACCAATAGTGGTCAAAATGGTGGTTGGAGCAGTAGTTGGCAATCATTGGTGGTGACGTGGTAGCGAAAAAACAAAAACAGGAATTATAAACCGATTTTTTTGGTGTAAGCAAAAAAAAACCTATTTTTTGGGTTTTGAATTTTGATGGAAAAATGTTTTGAATTTCAGAAAAAAAAAACCAACTCGACCCTATTTTACTCGAACATGTTTTGGTTTTGAAACTAGCTTTCCAAACCAAAAATCACAATCACCCTAAATGGACCCTAAGTGTCTAAAATTAAATTTTTGCTTCAAGGACTAAAAATATATTAGCTTAAATATGTTATTTTAGTCCCGATAAATATAAACTCCATTTTTTAAGTCATCATTAATTTTCCTTTAATTTTAAGTCCTCATTTTTATCTCTCTTTGCACTTTTGATCTCCTCTTATATCTCAATTTACAGCTTTTACTAAAGAATACTTTTTTGTGATCTTTTTACTAATGAATTACTATCATGCTGGAATCTACCACATCACATTGATAGCTAGGATGCTAAATTATATTATTTGGGAGGTGAATTCATATCCCGATCATTAAAATGCTGGAATCTAATGATCAAAACCAACTCAACGTTACACATGACATCTTAGTCAAAAGAAAGTTTGACCTGAGTGAGACCAAAAGTGTATTTTCAGAAATTTTGAGCTTGTTTCAGATCTGAAGGTGAATTTCCACTAGAGCTGTTTGTATGACATTAACTTGAAGGATGATTTTCTTGATGCGGGTGCTACTTTTCTTTCTTGTAGTACTGCTGCTATGTCTTTTAAATTTCTGGGTATCCCGGTGGGAGCCAATCCTAAAAGAAGACATACTTGGGCTCCAATCATTAATAAGGTGAGAAAAAGACTTTCGTCTTGGAGTGGGAGTTTTTTATCCATTAGGGGTAGAGTGACTCTCATAAACTCAGTCCTCAATAGTATCCCACTTTATATGTTCTCCTTTTTCAAGGTTCCCAAGATTGTTGTTATTCAAGAGCTTGTCAAGATCCAGAGAGACTTCTTGTGGGGGGTAATAGAGCGGGTCGACCTATTTATTAGGTGTCTTGGGACAAAGTTTGTAGACCTAAGAAGGATGGTGGGCTAGGGGTCTGGAAGCTTTCAATTTGGCTCTTTTGAGCTAATGGAAATGAAGGTGCATAAATGATATCAATGCTAGTTGGAGACAGCTTATTTCTCATCGGTATGGTGATCTGAGGTTTATTTTCACGGGGGCTAGTCCTTCCAAAGTAGGCACCAAGGATTCTTTATGGTGGAGAGACCTATTACTTTTGGAAGAAGACATGCCTTCGTGGCAGGGTGCCTTCATTTCTGGTCTTAGGCTGGTGTTGGGTAGGGGGATTTGATTTCTTTTTAGTTGCATAAGTGGGCTAGTGGTGATACTTTTAAGGACTTGTTCCCTAGTCTCTTCCTTCTAGCTAAGTTTAAAAATGGTTGTATCAGGGAACATGGGAATTGGGTTGATAGCACTTGGCATTGGAATTTCGTCTGGGATCGTGCTTTGACTACGGAGGAGAGGGTTGATTCTGATATGCTTTTGGACATTCTAAATTCTCTTCATCCCGACGATTCCGAGCAAGATAAATGGCAGTGGATGTTGATAATTTCCACGTGTTTACTGTGAAATCTTGTTATGTTCTGTTGTTGAATCTGTTGAATCAAGATTGGTTGGATAGTGACACTCAAAGTGCTTTAGATGATATATGGCAACTTTCGATTCTAACCAAGGTGAGGGTTTTCGGATGGAGATTGTTGTTGAGAAAGCTTCCAACCCGAGATGCTCTTATTTCTAAGGGTATCGTTAAGGGTAATTGCTATTATTTGTATGAACTCGGTTTAAACTGGTCTTTGATCTCATTCTTCCTAGGGTACTCTTTTCTCTTTGGGTCTTTTTCCCATGAGGTTTTGACCCAATGAGGTTTTAATGAGACCCCTTGTATTTGTACCGATTGGGGTTTCCGTTTGCACCCATTTAATATAATTCTTTGCTTATAATAAAAAGAGACCAAAAGTGTAAATGAAAAATATATGTGAGAACTAAAATTAGATGAAAAATTTATTGGAGACTAAGAATAGAAACCGTGTATTTTATAGGACTAAAAGCATATTTAACTTTTGTGTAAAAAAACATATTTAACTTAATCTAGATAATACTCAATTTTCAAACAAACCTTACCCATTTTCTTGCTATGTTGCTAGTGGGTATAAGAAACTGCTGCGGATTTGCCATTTGAAGAGAACTTTTTAACTGGTGAGAACTTATATCAAGAAAATCCTAATAATACTTGTATTACATACTACTACAAGTTATCAAGTTGATCTATATTATTGTCAAAAAAAAGCTGATCTATATAATACCTTTTAAAAAACAGTTGAATATATAACTGGAATGCGCCAAGTTCTTAATTGCACATGCGATTCAATTAAGTTAATCTTGCATTTTTTATCAAACTTTTTTATCATAAAAACATTAAAATGAAATATAATAAACTTTTTTCGGTGTAAAAATTAAGTGAGTTAGGTTTCATGAATTCACCAAGATTAGGAAAAATGTCAAGGCTCAAAAGGACTTATAAAGTAGTTATATTATATTATATATTACTCATAAACGAAGTTTCCACATCAACAGCAAAATACAAACTCATAATCAACCAAATTTGAACAAAAAAGATGATTTCATAATGGTGTAAGTAAAACAAAATGGGTTTTTTTTGGGTACCCCCTATTATACCTTGTGCCCAAATACACCAAAGAGACGAATTTACTTTTGGATCCTAAAAAAATTTCAGAATTACGTGTTTATATATAATTTCGGAACATATTTTTTAGATTTTTCTTGAATTACGCCGAAACATATAATTCCGGAACATAAGTTTTTAAAAATTTCCGGAATTACATCGAAACACAAAATTCCGGAATTGGAAATACCTCTTTTGAGGTGATTCCGAAAGATTTTAAAAAATGGTTTCCAGAATTATTCTCTTTTGAGGTAATTCTGAAAATTTTAAAAAAAACAGTTTTCTTTTAAATTGAAGGATATTTTAGGGATTAAAGGGGTTACGGGGTATAAGGGAGATGGGGGGTTTAAAAAAAAAAAGCCAACAAAATGGGGTAATCTTATCAATCATTACTACAGAAAATCTTTAAAAGCAAAATAAACATATTTAGTTACATTTTATTTTTTAATCATTTCATGAAATTAAAACGTTTTACAAAAATTAAAAAAATCCACTAACTTACTGTAATATATATACTATACTACCAATAGTTTTTTAAGGAATAAAAAGTTAGGGTGGTGATGACAATGATTGTGATGGTGACTTTGGCATCAGCAGGAAAGCAGGGGCAATAATGGCAATGGTGAGAAAGGTTGTGATGGGGGAAGAAGTGGAGATGACAGTGGTGACAAACAATGGTGGTAGTAACAGTAACAACGGTGATATTGGTGGACTGGTCACAACAACAACAGTAGAAGTAGGTAGAAAATTAATAGGTTGGGTTGAAGAGTTAAAAAAAAATGGTCAATCCAAAATATATATTAAAATAAAACAAAAACAAAAACAAGCATAATATATTCCTTGTTTGTGTCCAACTCTAAAAACAAATTATACACAACAAATTTTGAAAATAATATTTATACAACTTGTCCATTTGTTTCAATTTTTAGAGTTACTCGAAAAATTTGCTAGCTTTCTATAGCATTTTATAACCTTCATGGGAAATTTTTTCAAAAAATTAAACAAGGTCAGTGGTCACTCATTTAAAAATCTACTACTATATGGCAATTACTTGAGTGTTAAAATATTTTATCTTTCTGACAACTCTAACGATAGATTACTGAGACGATCTAAATAGTATCCCATTTTCCTCTTCTTGTTCATGAATCCATGATCTACTGACTCTGCCAAATAGGTTATGAAAGAAAGGACCATCGTTCAGATGAACTTTGTATCGAGCCACTAAACCTTTTTTTTTTATGAAGAAAAGGCCCTAAGGCCCATAAACAAACAAAACTAAGGGAGCCCAGCTCCAGCTTGCCCAATGTTATCATAGGCTAGTAAACTGACTAAAAAGCCCGGGATAGAATCGAAAATTACAAAATTGTCACCACTATTATGACACTCTTTTGCTAACTTATCAGCCACACAGTTATTGGTTCTCTTCACCTTCCTCCACTTCACATTCAATTCACCAGCACCAACACTGAGAATTTCCACCACCAACCTTTGCAGATTAGAGTCCCTATGATTTCCCTTGCTAATTGCTTCAAGAGCTTCCAACGAATCCGATTCAACCACCAGACTTCTGAAATTCCTGTTCCAAGCAATCTGCAACCCAATTAATATCCCACGCAACTCTGCTTCCAAAGAATCGCACAAATGGAGACGCCGGTTGAAAGCCATAGTAAAGCCACCACGGTCATCACGAAACACACCACCACAACTGGTAAGTCTGCCACTATCACACACAGACCCATCAACATTCAATTTCAGAAAATTTGAAGGAGGAGGCTCCCAATTGAAGCTATCGTCAACTTCAAACAAATGAACCAGAGGTTTAAGGAAAGTTTGTCGCAACATGCAATCAACAATCCCTTCCACCTGATATCTGATCTTAGCAATTGAGGAGTGAGCACTGCGAGTTTGCTGAGAAAAGACGAGATCATTATGATTCCTCCAATGCAGATCCAGAGTAACCCCAAAGACTATGCTCCAGTTATATTCTTCTCTACTTGTAGAATTACCACTGAGGTTAGATTCCAACCAACCTCTCCAATTCGAACTCCCAAAGAATTGACTGTGATTTCTGATTTTGAAGGAACCCCAAATTGCAAGACTCGCAGAGCAGTCTCTAAACCGATGGAACAAGGATTCATCTTCAGATCTACATATAGGGCACAGGCCATCAGAAGTCATTGTTCTACGCCTTCTTTCTACATTCGTAAGGACTGATTCATGGGCAAGCTTCCATAAAAAGGTAGTAATTCTAGCATTTCCTTTCCAATTCCATATGAATTTGAAATTAGACTGGTGGGTATTAACACCCCCAGTAATTTGGCTAAGATAAGCTGATCTGGTGCTAAATTGCGCATTCGGAGAGGCACCCCAAACATAGACATCATCATCATGAAGCACTGAAGGGGGACTTAAATTCCCAATTAGAGTTAGAGCATCAGGTGATATAGTGACTCATAGGTAGCTTAGCCTCATCATCAGTGATAGGGACAGAGGAGTAGGAAGAGAGATTAACACCATTTGGAAGCCAAGTGTCCTGCCAAAATCTGATGTCTTCCCCATTACCAATTTGCCAACTTAAATTAGATCTGAATTTTTCCCAATTGTTAAGCATACCATTCCAAAAAATCGATCCTTTTCTACTAGGATCCATAATTGGAAAGCTTCTCCTCCCACACTTGTATTTACTTCTAATAAGAGCACCCCATAAGGAATCAGTTTGAGAGCAAAAATTCCAGATACCTTTCATAACAAAGGCATCATTAGCCTCTTTGGTGGATCTTAAACCTAAGCCACCCATAGCTTTAGGCTTACAAATCTTCTCCCAATTGAGCAAGTGAACAGTTCTGTGATTGTCATCATCACCCCAAATAAAATCACGACATAACTTGTCAATATCATCACAAATTCCTCTAGGCAAGACAGTAGATTGCATGATATAAGTTGGCATGGCTTGGACAACAGACTTTGCAAGGGTGATTCTACCTGCAAAGGATAAAGTTTTGGATTTCCATGTGCTCAACCTTTGCTTAACCTTGTCCACCACAAATTTGAAGGTATTTAAACCCACTCTGTTATGAAAAATAGGAACACCAAGGTACTTGCCTAGATCCTCAGTAGCACAGAACCCCAAAGTATCACAGATATTAGTCCTCAACAACCTAGGGACATTCTTTGAGAAATAAATCCTAGTTTTCTGACTACTAACTTTCTGCCCAGAGCTAGCACAAAAGTCATTCAGAGTTTGGAGAATAATTTGAGCCTGCGAGTTGGAAGCCTCAGTGAAAAAAATCAGGTCATCTACAAATGCCAGGTGAGAAATCTTGGGACCTCCTCTAGTAACCTGAATAGGCACCCAATTACCATTCACAACCTTATTCTCAATTGCTTGGAATAATCTTTCAATGCACAACACAAAAAGGTAAGGGGAAATGGGGTCCCCTTGTCTAATACCCCTACTAGGAGTGAATTCCTCAAGAGCTTCACCATTCCACAAGACTTGCATAGAGGGAGTAGTAATACAAGACCAAATACGAGAGATGATAGTTTCAGGCAGCCTTATGTCTATGAGAGTATCTCTGATAAAATCCCAGCTAAGCCTATCATAGGCCTTCTCCAAATCTATCTTGATAGCCATCCAACCTTTTTTCCCCCCTTTACTTCTCATAGAGTGAAAAATCTCTTGAGCAATAATAATATTGTCCTGAATTTGTCTCCTTGGAATAAAGGAGCACTGGGCAGGTGATAACTCTATTTTATATAGAGTTATTTATACAACCAAACCTAAATAATTGTTGAAATCAAGTATAAATTAAGTAAATATCATAGAAGAAATTAGATAAACAACATTAAAGGATAAAGCAAGTGGTCATTCACAATATTAAGCATGATGTCTAGATATTGGTATGTTTGATATGTTTGTGAGTATTTTCAGATAAAACATCTACATTGGAAGAACACAATACACAAAGTAAAAGATTTCATCCAAATCATCCAGTGCACCTGCACTGCATGCAGCTGCACTTGATGCAGCTGCACTGCATGCAGCTGCACCACTCTGCAACGAAGTAGCTCACAACCCCACATTGGAAGCACCTCAATTCTTACCATTGCCATAATGCTTTGATGGCATGCTGCTTGCTTAAGAGTCACATTGGGGCACATGGCCACTTGCAAAAGGAGGCACCTACCATATAAAGACCATCATGAAGATCCTTTCACATAGGGACACTTGGCCATCCATAAGTGGACCTCTCTTTGAGGATGAGTGTTGGACTCAAATGGCTTTATCAAGTTCTGAAAAGTAACCATGGTTAACTCCTCAAAGTTAACTTAATCTCCAAGCAAACCCTCACTTGAAGGAAAGCTCAAAGCCTATATAAAGACCTTCATTCTTCACTTGGAAAAGCATCTCAAATCTAAAATCTCATATATCATATAATCTCTTTTTCACATTTCTACACTTTTAGAATTTCTTGTACTTTTATTTTCAAGTTTTTAGTTCTAATTTCCTAGATAGTGGCAAGGAGAAAAGGAAGGAATTGACGACTTCTCCCTTCTCTTCTTCATAGATATAGAAAGAAGATCAGTGCACCTGCATTGCTTGATGCAAGAAAGCTTCAATATTGTAAACTCTACTTTGTTGTTCTTTCTTGATAATTTCCCTCACCTCAATATGTTTTATTCAATCTCTTTTCATCTTGCAATGTCTATCATGAGCTAATTTTATTTAGTTGAGATGTGCTAGTCTTATAATGATCTTTTAAGGAAGTTTAAGTGTCATTTGTGTGTTGTAAGCATTTTGATTCTTGTGTTATACTACATCCATCCTAATTTAAGGTTGATCGCTTAAATATAGGTAGAGTTATATTCACAGACATGGTTTATAACTAGAAATCAAGAATCAATAGGGGTAAGTGTTTAATAAAGCCTTTATTAACTTGATTAATAAAAGAAGCTTATTAATTCCATGTTAAGTCCTAGACATAGGATAACATAGCCCTTAGGATTAAATCAGCAAGTACTTCAAGGTCAAGAGTGAATTTATTTAGCACACCTAGACATAGGAAGCTTGTAAAACAACTTTTGAAATAGTAGCTGAAAAGCACACAACTGATGCAGCTGCATCCAGTGCACCTGCACCACACGAATGCACTTAACACTTAAAAGAGAGTTATTTGATGAAAGCATCTCAACTATATTTCTCCACTGATTTCCTCTCTATTGTTTATTGTCATTTTAACTTCATTTCAACTTCAACCAAAACCAAACTTTGTGAGTAGATAGTTGCATTAATTTACATGTCTTCACAACAATACATTAAGAATTATACAATCTCTGTGGGAACGATACTTTACTTTTACTTTATTACTTGTTTGTGACTGTGTATACTTGCACATCTTTTTCACACACCAGCAGGACCCACTAGATGCTGAAGACAATCTCTAAGCCTGCTGGTGATCAACTTAGAGATAGTTTTGTAAGCAACATTATACAAACCAATAGGGCGAAAATTCTTCATATTGACCACATTGTCAGATTTAGGAATGAAAGCTAAAAAAGTAGCATTCAGCTCTTTATTCTTCCAAGGATTGTCCCAAATATCCTTAACCATACTGCAGAAGGAAGGACCAATAGTACTCCACTGACTATGATAAAACACTGCCTGATAACCATCTGGACCAGGAGCTTTATAGGCTCCAATAGATTCGACAATACTAGCAATTTCCTCATTAGACAACCCCTTATTAATGACCTGCAAAGCATGAGGGTCTAGGGGAGAAAATTGACCATTAAGATAGTAAGGCACCATAGGATCAGAACCTGCAAACAACATTCTAAAATAGTTAGTGGCAAGAGATTGAAGATGAGTAGGATCAGTTATCCAGACTCCATTATCATTCTGAAGAGTGGTGATATGATTCCTCTTTCTCTAATGGTAGCCACTCCATGGAATTAATTGGTGTTTTTATCTCCAAACTCAATCCACTTAGCCCTAGATTTTTGGAACCATAAAATTTCTTCCTTGGCTAATATGTCTTCATATTTCTTCCAAGTAGTCTTCTGCAAATTAAGAAGTTGTTCATTCCACCCGTGAAAGATCCTTCTATCAATGTCCTTAAGTTGTCTAAACAACAACTTTTACTGGGTGAAAATGTTTCCAAAAGTAGTATTGTTCCACTCTTTCAGAATCCCTTGAAGTTCCTTGAGTTGTCTAGAGAAATTCCCCATACCATTTCTCCAAGTGTCAGCAATAAGGTGATTGAAGTTAGGATGAGTAAGCCATATGGCCTCAAATCTAAAAGGTCTCCTACCTCTGTTACCATGCCTTCTGTTGTCAAAATTAATAAGAAGAGGAGCATGGTCAGATTTTAACTTAGGAAGATGAGTGACCTCAAAAGTTTGAAATCTGAGATGCCAATCCAGATTACAAATAGCTCGGTCAAGTCTCTTCCTAGTGTTACCTCTACCCCAGGTATACATATCACCATTAAAACCAAGATAAAAAAGACTGCAATTATCAAGAACAGCTTGAAAACTAGCTTCAATAGGTTGATTTCTAACCAAATCAGGCCCTGTTCTTTCACATTCATGAAGGACAGCATTAAAATCACCTAGCAAGACCCAAGGGCCATTAGTATCCAAATGAATATCATTAATCTCATCCCAAAGGGATTGTCTAGGAGCAAAATGAGGACTGCCATAGACAATGGTTAAATTCCAAGGATTAGAAATAGAAGGTGAAACCTTCAGGTGCACCAATTGGTTAGTGTCCTTAAGAAGCTGAATGTTCCAGTGAGCACTATCCCAAAGCAACCAAATACCTCCAAATTGACCTCTAGAATCCACAATAAAATGAAATTCAAATCCCAATCTTTTAACCATATTTTTAGCTTGCAAACCACTAGAGTGGGTCTCAAGAAGTGCAATGAAAGAAGCAGAGTACTCCATTTTCAAATCTCTGATAAGGCCAACAAAGCCCTTGGCAACCGTACCACGACAATTCCAGCAAATTAAATTCATTAAGATTGGTTTGATTTTTTTAGGGGGGAAAACCCTCCAAATCAACCTTAGGAGGCTCACCTCCATTAACAATTAAGTCTTCAATAGAGCTAGAACTAGTAGAGTTCTGATTAGTATTTGGAACATGAGAAATATTCTTCACCACATCACTGTTCTTCATGGCAACATCTCTAGAATTGTCATTATTATCAATATGAGATAAGGCATTTCTAAGAGGTTCCATCATACGAAATTTGTTGAGAAGGTTCTCCCCATGTGTCTTGTACATAGTCTTCATATATGCCATGACAGCTAGTTCTTCAGCTTTCTTAACAGAGACAGTTTCATCATTGAGACTAGTAGAGGGAATATTTTCTTTTCCCACATTCAGCTCTATACTAGCCTTCTTGTGTTTTCCCCTTACCTTAGAAGTACCATTCATGGCTCCACCTTTGTCTTTATCACATGTTTGGCTGGCTTTGAGACTCTGTTACCTTTCACAGAAAGTTGAGGATTCTTGCCACCAAGAGGATTCTTTACTTTAGGTTTAAAACCTTTTATTTCAGTAATATTCTTTGGACTCACCTTTGGAGGACTCACTTGATGATCCATTTCTGCTATCTGATTAACAATGACAGGTTCCATATCAACCATTGTTTCACCAATCTGTCTCAGAACAGAGGAATTGTCTTGATTAATCATAGTTACCGTATTAACAGCATTCTTCTTAGGAGGTTTTCCAGCAACATTCTTCATCTTTTTAGCTACATACTTAGGTATATTCCAAGGACCCGTACCAGAGTCTTCACTTTCTTTCACAACTGATTCAACAGGACCAGAAACAGCAGCATTAACCATATCAACAACCTTAGAAGGTTCTTCTCTAGTACTCACCGATTGAACCATTGCAGCAGCAGGAACAGAATTATTGCTAATAGCAGAGGCCACCTCTAGCATCTCCCTACAGCTATCTTTCTTATGACCATATTTCCCACACCTAAAACATATAGCATGCAAGCCTTCATACTCTAATGGGAGTTTAAACCCTCTGATAGTAATGTGAGAAGATAATGGTTTATCAAGGTCTAACTCAACACATAATCTAGCAAATTCCCCCCTAGAGTGCAAGGATGTCAACTTGTCCACTTTTAGCATAGTACCTAGAGAGGACCCAATCTTTGTGAGAGCTTTATCATTACATAGCTCCACAGGTAACTTAAGAATTCGTATCCAAACAACAACCTTCTGAGAAATGGATGCTGTTAGAGAGAAGAAAGGTCTGAACCTTTAAGCAATTAGGTAATGGTCAGCTATTTTCCATGGACCTTCAAAGAGAGCATGTCTGTAATCCTCTATATCAGAGAGCTGAACCAAGTAGAAATCCTCAGCCATATCAGAAATGCTCATGGTGCCGTTTTTAACCCAGTCCTTCCTCAGTTTGTTTTCAAGCATTCTGAAATTAACTCTTTTGCCTAGCACCTTGACTATTAAGGCATTTCTCCAAGATTTGGAGTAAGAAGAAATTTCTTCATCAGAAAAATGAATCGCAGGATTCTGAGAAGGAATAATAGGTACTAATTGGGGTATCTCTTCTTGCTCTATATCTCATTTGTTCTCTGGAAGCTCTTGATTCAGAAGATCTCCCCAACAAGCATCACTAATACCCTCACTTTGACCCACTATTTTCATTAGGGTATCCTTGGAAGAAGCTAAGTTTTCAACTCTGTTTTCCTTAGCAGTCGTGGTATCTACAGATGTAGAAGCATTAGTTGGATTATTGATTTTTGGATCCAAGCTAACATCTTGTTGCTGATGATTCATTCCTTTGTTTTGTAGGTTGACGGTGGTATCCGGCGGCTTCAAACTAGTCGTTGGTGGTGTGGTGCAAGGGCTCATGCCCAACCGAGAGAGAGGTGACTTTTTGCCCTAGCAGAGCAAAGTCACGTGCTAAAGATCTTACAACTTACAACTTGAGCCACTAAACCTTTTGACTACAAATAGTTATCGTCGATAATTTCTTTTACACCTATATATTTCAGGCAAAACTAATTTATTCAAGAATTCTCATTAAAAAATATCAAGAATTATACCGTATTTCCAAAAGAATATTCAGTTTGTTTGATTTGCAAAAAAAGTATGAGAATGGCAAAATATATTTTCATTTCTCACAATAATCACATATTGTGATAAATAAAAATAAATATATTTAATTATTTCTCATAATAAATAAGTGTTCTCACTTAAACTGTCTTTTATGTACAGACATAAATATTTAATATTACATAAAGTATTTCACCAAAAAAAGATTATATAAAGTCTTTATTTGATGTAAATATACATTCCCTCAAAAAATATAATATATATTATAAAGGATATATAAGTTTGTCAAAAAAAAAAGGATATATAAGTTTAATATTATTTTACTTGTACTCCATCCGTCTCATATTATATGTCTTTCTAACCAAAAAAATTTGTCCCATAATACATGAATTTTTAGAATACCAGTGTAACATAAATTTTCTTTTCCAGTTATACCTTTCATTATTTAATATATCTCTTCTTACAATTCTACTTTTTATGTTTCCAATGTCATTAATGAAGGACAATTAGGTAATCTAACTCACAATCTCTTTTCTCTATACAAAATTAACTACTTTTCTTAATTCATATGCCACAACCTTAAACGACATGTAATATGGGACGGAGGGAGTATTGTCCACCAAATGATGTACAAGACGAAGTTGTTATGCGATGCAAACACTTGTCATATGTTGGTCTCCTTGTCCATACTCTAGGTCCTCAATGTGAATCAAATCACCCCTCAAGAACAAAATTATTAAACAGATTACGTGAAGGTCCTTAAGAGTTTGCTACATAGTACGAAAGATTTTGTGCCAAGTGTAAGCAAATAACCCTGATAAGATTGGGTTTTATAATAACATCGTCCGGCCGAGTGATTTTATGTGGCCCGTACCTTTCGTTTCGCTTCAAGAAACATTTTTCAATGTCTAAATATAAATAGTCTCTACAAAAACATGGACTTTAGGCCAACTTTATAACACTAAATTGTTCCCCTTATCATCACTTTAATTCTATAACAAATTTATTTTCTTAAACTTTGTTTTCTTCAAAATTTTATGTATTTCTAGTGAGTTGTGGCGCACTAACATGCAAATATGCTATTTTTGTTCGATTTGGGATGGGCCAACCCACCACTTTTTATCCAACATATTTTTAATTATTTTTTATAATTATTTACTTTACGGGCGTGCTTACCCGCCAACGGACATTAGAGTTAGTGGACTCAACTTCTTAACTCGCCACTAATTGGCAAGTCGGCCAGCACCACCCTTTTTTGGGCAGACCCACTTTGCCATCCCTAAACCCTAGGCAAACAGTTCCTTCCACCATCGTAGCCCAAGATTTTCATCATCGAAGACAATTGCGCCTCATAACCAATCAAAGTGGGGGATATAAGGTAAGGAGAGAGTGAGGATGGTGTGGGGAAAAGGGATTTAAATCCACTGCTGTTAAAAATCCTGCATTCTTCTGCATTTTAACTACATGGAAGGACCTTTTAGTCATTTCATTACCAAAAAACCTTAGTTTATTTTTTTGCTTTCTCACATTCATATTAAATGCAGGACCCTGCAGTTGTTTTTAACTGAGGGAAAAGGAGGATGCAGAGGGCGAGGCCAGTGGGTAAGGGTGCAGTGGGGGAACAGGGTGGCAAAAAATATGACAAACTAATGGTTGACAATTTTTTTTGACAAACTAATGGTTATGATCTTTAATGCATTGAAGTGGCGCATGTGAAACTGTGTCAAAATTTTGCGACATTTTTCTCTTTTCCTGGGAAAAGGAAACCTGTTTACAGAAAGGAAGCTACATCAGGAATAGAATGCTGTTTTTATTGCTAACTCAAATAAGATGCATTTTTGAGTAAAGCCTATTTGTAAAGTGTTAGTTATTGAAACTCTAAACCAAGTAGAGCCTATAGAAGGCACAATAACAGATATCTGGGAAGAATTCAAGCATTTTAATAGAAACAAACATGACTTATCATGTCATAGATCAATTAATTGAGATAACATTAGGGTGGCTTCTAGGGTGAGGAACTGTTTTCGGTCCCTCACCGGTGAGGCAGCAAAATGACCCGGTATAACAAGTAAACGCGGGGTAAATCACGTAAATATCAAAAGTTCAGGTCAAAAAATAGAAACTTCTTAAATTTATTTCAAGGTCCCTTTATTTTTACAAAAAGACACCAATTTGGTTCATTTCGATTTCCATTTGGTTTTCTATTTTGAATCATTTTCAGTGGAATTTTCTGCTTCCGTTCGTTTCCTGCAATCATTTCGAAACTATAGCAACCGATTTCATCCAATTTGGTTGAGAATTGAGCATTTTAGCATCTCAAAAAGCCAAAACGCATTTTCCACTGTAAAATCGCGTTTCGAGTAAGTTCTTCCACTTTTTTTGTGCAAATTGATAATTTATTCGTGTTCCTTGTGAAATTTCGCACAAGATGGACTACTCATTTGCTTAATTTGGTTGAGAATTGAGCATTTTAGCATCTCAAAAAGCCAAAATGCGTTTTCAACTATAAAATCGTGTTTCGAGTAAGTTCTTCCACTTTTTTGTGCAAATTGATAATTTATTCGTGTTCCTTGTGAAATTTCGCACAATATGGACTACTCATTTGCTTAAGTTGGTTGAGAATTGCAATTTCCGGAAATTTTGGTTTGAAGGTTTGAATCTTCATCTTCAACCTTCATTTTCCAGAATCACTTTTCTATATAAGCGTTTTTTAGGTTCTGAAAGTTGCATAGTTGAATTCCTTGTGAAAAATTAAGTGAAATGGAATCCAAGTTTGTTTGATTTGGTTGAGTATTCACTGAGATATCCACATTTTAAGAAATCAAACATTCAAAGTGTTATTGGTCACATTCATATTGTTCTTGAATTTCTGGAATTTCCAGAATCTATTTCATCTAAATTTCTGTTTCAAAACTTTAAAATCTGTTAGGGAACTCAATACAAGTCCAAATCAAGTGATTCAAAAGCCAGGTAGTTTGTCTCAAAATCTACAATTTT
Organism: Astragalus glycyphyllos; assembly: GCA_963573325.1. Taxonomy (NCBI): domain Eukaryota; kingdom Viridiplantae; phylum Streptophyta; class Magnoliopsida; order Fabales; family Fabaceae; genus Astragalus; species Astragalus glycyphyllos. Next base: position 49,386,447 of record OY754308.1, on the reverse strand, counting down.
TTGAGACATCGAAAAAAAATTCCAGAAAAAAGAAAATGCAAAAAAAAAGAAGAAAAGAAAATAGCAAAATAAAGAAAGTATTATATTATAGGCTAAATACCTGTTTTGGTCCTTTATGTTTGGGCGAAGTTTCACTTTCATCCTTTATCTTTTTTTTTGTTCTGTTTTAGTCCTTTATGTTTCATTGTGCAAGAAAGTGAGGGACCAAAACGAAACAAATTAAAACCTGAGAGGGACCAAAATTAAACCAAACAAAAAAGCAGAGGACGAAAATGAAACAAATAGTGCTAACGGTAGGGACGAAACCGAAACAAAAATGAAACATAAAGGACTAAAACGGAACAAAAAAAAGATAAAGGACGAAAGTGAAACTTCACCCAAACATAAAGGACCAAAACAAGTATTTAGCCTATATTATACTAAAAAAGGCTTCTGCCTATCACTTGAGCATCAAAAAATTCTGAAAAAATTCCTTGAGATTGGAAACATTTTTTTTGGATCACTGGAAATTTTCCTCAAAATATTTTGACCATAGTTGGACCATTTTACCCTTGGGCTTACTTTGCTCATTAATTAACATTTCCTTGGTGCATTACTACCATTCTTTTTTGTAGTTTAAATTTGTCTTTAAATACTCTATTTGGTTTACACTTTTGAAATTTTGTTTTTGATTTTGGTCTCACTCTCTCTAAAACTCAATCTCTATCACTCTCACTCTCTCTAACACTCACTCTCTCTCAATCTCTCTCAGTCTCCCTCACTCACTCTAACACTCAGTCTCCCTCACTCTCTCTCAATCTCTCTCACTCTCTCTAAAACACTCTCCCTCACTCTCTCTCACTCTCCCTCGCTCTCTCTAACACTCACTCTCCCTCACTCTCTCTAACACTCAGTCTCCCTCACACTCTCTCAATATCCCTCACTCTCTCTCACTCTCCCTCACTCTCTCTAACACTCACTCTCTCTCACTCTCCCTCTCTCTCAATCTCCCTCACTCTCTCACTCTCTAACACTCACTCTCTCTAACAGTCACTCTCCCTCACTCTCTCACTCACTCTCCCTCACTCTCTCTCCCTCACTCTCTCTAACACTCACTCTCCCTCACTCTCTCTAACACTCACTCTCCCTCACTCTCTTTAACACTCACTCTCCCCCACTCACTCTCCCTCACTCTCTCCCAATCTCTCTCACTCTCTCTAACACTCTCTCTCTCTCAATCTCCCTCACTCTCTCTAACACTCACTCTCCCTCACTCCCCCCACCCTCTCTAACACTCACTCTCTCTCAATCTCTCTCACTCTCTCTAACACTCACTCTCCCTCACTCTCTCTCACTCTCCTTCACTACTCGCTTTCCCTCAATCTCTCTCACTCTCTTTAACACTCAATCTCTATCAGTCTCACTCTCCCTCACTCTCTCTCACCAAATTTCACTCCACTCGTGTTTAGGCTTTTTAGGAAAAGAAACTCTCCACTCAAGGTTTTTTTGGGCACACAAGTGTAAAATAGGGTCACTCAAATCACTCTATTCTCCAATTATCTCTTAGGAGTGAACCTCAAAAGCCTCTTTCCAACCTTGATGTTGATATTACTATAGCTTCTCAAGGAGAGTATTGCCAATCACCAATGAATGCCAAAAAAGGGAAAGAAACTATTATGACAAACTTAGAAATTTTAAAGACCAAAATCAAAAACAAAAAAATTGAGAGTTAAACCAAATATAGAGTATTTAAAAACAAATTTAAACTCTGAAAAGAGACTCAAAAGAGTGCTAGCAATGCACCAAAGAAAGTACAACAAAGTGAGCAAATAAGCCTCCAAGGACAAAATTGTCCAAATGTCCCTAAAAAATTTTGAGAAAATTTCTCAAAGATCCAAATAATGTTTACTAACAGTGGAAATTTTTGTGGAATTTTTGGAATTTTTTTGATTCTCCCGTGATTAGGTTGATGCCCTTTTTTCTTGAAAGATAATACTTTTTTTACTGTTTTTTTTCTTTCTATTTTTCAGTATTTTCTATTTTTTTTGAATTTTTTTCAATGTCTCAAATAATACTAGATTTTGAGACAAACAACTTGGCTTTTGAATCACTGAAAAAAGGAGCTATATTGAATCGAGAAACACAATTTGAAATTTTGAACAAACACTTTTGGATCAAACTGCAGAAAATGAAGAAGAGTTCCTCAAGAACACCAAGAACAACATTGATTTCTTTAAACAGGGTTATCTCAATGAATACTCAACCAAATCAGACAAATGAGTAGTCCATTTCGTGCGAAATTTCACAAGAAATCTGAATAAATCATCAATTCGCACAAAAAAGTTGAAGAGCTTACTCAAAACGCGAAATTTCAGAAAAAACGCGTTTTTGGGTTTTGAAATTGGGTCAATGCTCAAAACTCAACCAAAATTCATGAAACAACTTGCAATAGGAGCGAAATTACTGCAGTAGATGATTTCAAGCAACAAATTTCATAAAAAACGATCCAAAACTGGAAACGAAATTGAAATTGCAAGAACAAATATGACTTCGGTTTTGAACTCGAAAAGTGATGAAATCAAGCTCAAAATCAGTGAAACAAAGTTCGTGTTATGTTCACTGTAAGCGACGATGGAGATGGCGGTGAGGTGAGATTGATTATAGATTGTGTGTTGAGAAGCAGAATTAATAATGTTAATTTACACATTAGTCTATAAAAACCATAATTAATGATGTTAATTTACACATATTTTGTGATGTTAATTTGCTAATAAAAAAATAATTTTTTTTCTGAATATTACAATAATTATTTTCCCACCACTTAACTTTTTAAAATTACACTTTGGCACCGAGGGTCAATTTTGAGAATAAATTGGTAACCCAGAATAGCAGGTTGCGCAAATTCAATCTTGGCCGTTAAATATTATATTCAATATATCCAACGGTTTTATTTTTACTGCCTCACCGGTGAGGACCTAGACGTCGCCTAACATTAGCAATGACTACATAAAAAATGGTAGAGTGCTCCTTATATGCCATTCATTCAGTAATATGAAAATCAGCACGAATTGACTGACCTGTCAGTAGGTTCTCTCCTCCAAGAGAGCACAAAATTGACTTTTGCTGGAAGAGACCAGAACCCATCAATAATTTTCATGAAGTACGGAAAAGCTGCAATTAACTAAGGTTCCTTCTAAGGTGAGGATCAACTAAATCCCTCACTGTTGTACCAGTCAAATTGACCGTATGATGATCTATAAAATACTGTGAGTGGTAGAGATTGTATCAACCGATATGAAATCTGGACCATTCATAATATTTTATACTATATCCTACGGTCAATTTGACTGATACATCGGTGAGGGATTTATTTGATCCCTCAACTTAGAAGCCACCGTAAACTAATAAAGTCTTACATTTATTATCAATTCAGATACAAAGTGCACCCATGTCAGGTGTCCCTGAGTCAAATTCACGAGAAATCCCTTTCTTTCCTTGCTTCCTTTCTTTATTGCTCCTTCTGGAGTCAGCTGCTTGGTTACTGATGCAAGAAGACTTTAGGTTACACCACATTGAAAATAAGACTACTTGATTTCATTGCATTATTGTGGCATACAAAACTATGTCAACAAAGTTAAATCTAGGGAACAACTAAACAATCTGCAGAGATCATCTGAACAGTTCAAAATTGAAAACAGAAGATAGAAGTCTGAGATGCATACACTACGAACTTAGCAGACTGTTTTCCCGAACCACAACAAGCTTTGTATTTCTTCTTTGAACCGCATGGACAGACCTTGTTTCTAGAAATTTTCTGTGGTTAACCAAAAATAATAAGCAAGAACAACAAACAAGAATGTCAATGGAGATCAAAATATCTGAACATTGTTGTGAACAGCATAATTATTTTGGACCACAAGGCAATAAACACCAACAAACCAAAAGTAGAAGGGAAAAAAAATAAAACCTTGTCATTTAGGTTCAATGTGGTATTATCATTTGTTTTCCTGGAGCTATTTTTTGATTCATCATTATTGCTGTCTTCTACCATGTTTTCTTTGTGCTGCTCGTGATTCTCATTTTCATCACAACCTGTACATCGTGGGAATATGCAATAAGAGTTTGAAGAGTCTCGAGTTTCGTTTCTCTATAAAAATCATAATTGTCGATGCTAAATGATAATGAATAAATACATGCATCCACGTATTAATCCTACCAAGATATAACGTGCTAGGAGTATAAAAATAACCAATTACGAACAGAAAAATATATTGGTTTGCCCTCTAAGAGTTCAAATTGTGCAAAATGCAATGACTGGACATTACCGTAAGTACTAGCCTGAGTAGGAAGGGGATCAGAACTCGCAGAGCACTCTTCTGCTCCTTGTTCTGCTATTAGAAACTCTATTGCAGCCCCAACATCTCCATTTACCTGCTCTAAAATCTGGGACAACGAAGATATACTTGGAACATATGTTGTAAATTTCCAGAAAAGACAACAAGGTGCAAGGATCTTCCTGAACCGAAATATCAGTCACGCAAGAAAAGAAGCACACAAACAGTAAAAGGCAAGCGCATTTTTAACCTGTTGAACTTTTTCTCTATTTTCACATGCACTTCCAGCCATAACCAACTTTACTGACCCCGGCTGAGAGCCAGCTTGCCCACAAGGTTTGTTGGCCTTTACTTTTGTTTGATGCGACGGCGCTGAAAGATCAGCATCAGCCTTTCACAAACTAGAATTAATCAGACATAGCTACTAGCCTTAATAATAATTTGAATGTAAAGAAATAGAATTCAAATAGGAACCTTAATTACAATTGACTTTGCAGGCCCATCACAAGGATCATCCTTTAAACGCACACTATTATAATGTTCCCCGTCATGATAAGACCTGAGGTACCATGCATAACCAAATAAATCATCAAAATTCATAAAAAAAGAAGTTAAAGACAATTATTTTGTACTGGTTTACTAAAGAATATGCGCAACTTAATCAGGAGGAAAATCTAGTAAAGATCGCGACTGAGACAAAACCAAGACCAGATCCAGATCACAACCAGAAAAAAATTGAGACAAATTAAAGCCATGAAATTCCTGCAGTGAAAAACAACTAGATTGGGGCATAACAAGAGGAGTTGGTCAGGTGGCATGGCAAGGTCAAACAAGGTTAGCAAGGAGCAGTAAGGCCATCACTCGCCTGGTCGAAAACCTTCAAAAACACCACTCGTGAGAACATGCTGATTGTGTTCTGATGATGACGCTTGGAGAGAAAGCTGATAAGGGTTTTCAGAGGCGAGCCGACAAACTACTAACAACTACATGCATACAGTAGGATGATTGTACCAATGATTCAAAGCGGTAGACATAAAAACTCGTTAACAAAGCAAACTTGAAAGTCAAGAAGTGGCTGAAGTTTATTCCCAACTGACGAGAGAAAAAAAATTGTGAAGATAATGATAATAGAGCTCAAAAGTTTAGGTATGTTACTACCAAATAGTAATGGAACAGGTAGTAAAAAACATTACCTCTCCGATGCCTTGTTGAAGGTATAGGGCTGGATTAGTCTTTCAGGTTTAAAGGGAGGAAAAGAAAAACTTAGAATTGTAAAAGTATTCTAAATAACGTGAATGATGTGTTGGATGTTGTTACAAAAGGCAAAGCTCTAATCCTTATTTACATTAAACTTCTAGTACTGCTTAAATAAGGAAGCAAATCAAAATGTCTAAGGAAATATGGAAACCATTCCTAAGGGATAATCTAAGTTACACTAAATTACTCTAAGATACAAGTAAGATACTTTGCATATGTGATTATTTAAACACAAAATAACAATTGTAACCAAAAGACACGTGATAACAATCCATCCATAGTACTTACAAATGGACCATACGAACTGTCCGGTCATCAAAATTTCTGATGTACCACCGAGGAGACATGTTCTGCATAAGAAAACTAATAAGCATGTGGATTTTAATTATTTTTAGGGAATAACAACATGCAAAGTCGATCCAACATATTTTAGAAGCACTTGTCCAAGTACACAAATGTGTCTTCAGTCTTCAAACTAATGATGAAGATTACACGTTTAAAAACAAAGAGAAACAAAGGGAAATGTATGGGACAAAGATGATTTGTTGTGAAAATATATCCACAATGGTACACCCCAATATTCATTCAGGTAATAGTATGAATAACCAGTCATCATTGTCATCATATAAAAGAATGTGAAATGATAATATAAAGGGAATGACTTTATCATCTTCAAGAACTACTCACCAGATGGATGCATATATTACAATGTGTTACAAGAGAAGCTGCCTGCAATTCCATATTTCCAGCCCATGTACCATCATTATCCATCGTCTGGCAATACTCATCAAAAGGGACTTCATCTTCAATAAAGGGCTCAAACATTTCTCGATTGTCCTGTTAATTACAGCATTAAGACCATTTTGAGCAATGAACTTCAAAATACATATGGATCAAAATAATTAAAAAAACAATTCATAAACTTAAAACTCAAACAGTGACTCTGTTAAAAGTTTGTACAACGAAAAAAAGAATAAACTTTTTCCAAAACATCATACCAATATGTGTTTTACCACCATGCTGCGGTACTTTCGATGTTCCTCCTCATTGCCTTCCAACTGATCAGCAAGGGCTCTGGATAATAATAGAACAGTGTAGATATTAAACCTAAAAATATTGCTTTACACACAATTGACACGGTATACTATAAACACCAAGTCCACTGCTACTCACCCATGCAGGTTGGGGAATAGAGATCTAAATTAATAATTGATAAAGCCAAAACCTACGATCTCTAACCTAACCTTGGGTTCAGTACAAGGAGTAAGGAGATGAGGCCAGGTTGGTATTTTATGTGCAACTGCAAGTAAAAATACCTAGTATAGAACAACACAACTATATGCTGAAGAATACTAGTGGTCTACTATACACGACACATATAATGTAACTGCAAACAGATGTCAAACATTAAAGCAGACCTGAAGAAACAATTACCATCTGCTGTCACTGCAACAATACGTAGGCCCAGAGTATCCAACTGAGTCCGAAATTGAGAAGTATCATCCTGTTTTCCCTGCTTCTTGATCTGTCACCAAATAAATGATGGATCACCAATGGTTAAGTAGGAACCCAAATTCCAAACAACCCCCATTCTTAGAACCATTAGAAAACTTAAAATTGGATTGTTACTTACAGTATTGATATTGATATAGGAGGTATCATTATTCTTAATTGTCAGAACATTTAAGTTATTTAAGTTAATAGTAGATACAATAAGATATATTGTACCATCAGTTGAGGCCTTCTTAACAGTAAATACAATAAGGTGTTTGGATACCAATACTTTCCCAGAGACAAAAAGTCCACAGAGAAAATCAAGTTGATTTACAGAGAAAATGGAAAAATTTAAGATTCCCCAAAAGAAATCATCATCAAGACCTTATGCTTAACCTTAATAAGCCATAGAAGACAGAAAATACTTGCAATATGCTGACAAAGACATACTTGACACTACATGAGCAACCACATATCGGATTTGGATTGGGTGCAGACGTGCAGTCACCCCTCTCTATCTCTCTCTAAATTTCATTTTTATTCAATTTTTTTGAACAAAGCAATCAATGGTTATGAGTGTGTGAAAATCAAATCCAATGGTTGTTATTAGTGTGACTTCATAACTGCTATGATCTTACCCATTGTAACTGACAATTAAGGGTATAATAAAATCACCCCTTAGTTTTCTAGTTCTACTATATTATTTAGATATTAATTAAGTACTAATGAATTATGTATATGTGTTCTAATTTAACTTATGCATATGTGTATTATGTGTGTAAGTGTGAAGTAAACCAGCTCCATCAATCATCATGAATCAAATATGTTAGGGGAAAGGTGAACAATCCAAAAACTGCAGTTTGAACATAAAATATTCCCTGCCACATCTAAAAGGAACCATGAGAGATGCAATTTATGCTGATCCCACTCAAAAGGAATAAGAAAATCATAAAAATTGAATCTTTTTTTACTAGTTATCAGTATTTCTCTCAATTACTTCCTTCTGTAAAATAAGTAAAGCATTGACAACAAAGAGAGACATTTGAAAATAACAAACCCGGAATTCAAATGTAAAGTGTTGACTATGCATAAATTATAACACTACTGAAGCTTGATTGCAGGGAGAAATTTAGGAATTGAAAAACCAAAATTTGCAGAAGCAGAAGCATACTTGTGGATTGTGTTGCTTCTTGTGGGGTTGCTTCTTCTGTTGCTTTTGCTTAACCATATTCTCGTTCTAAATCGAAAAACCAGAGTTTTATCTTTGACGTCGGTTCAATACTGAAGAGTTTGATGAAGAACAAGAGCTAGCTCCAAGAGAAGAGTGAGCATTCACAACCTGACTAAGGTTTACGAGCCCATGGACTTCACGAAGATATGTAAAGAGAAAAAAAACTGTTATTAAACGCACCAATCAATTCATTAGGCACACCCCAAAGTAGGGATGGCAAAACAGGCCGCCCCGCCCCGCCCCGCCGTGAGCCCGCAAAAAATTAGGCGGGGCGGGGAGGCCTGCCAAAAGGTATTGGGTTGAGAAATTGAGCCCGCCCCGCTCCTTGGCGGGCTAGCCCGCCATTAAAATTAATAAATAAAAAATGTATTTAAAACATATTTTTTGGGCTTAAAATAGGCGGGTTAGTGGGTTAGCCCCGTCCAAACCCGCAAAAAACAAAGTAAAAGTGGCAGGTTGGTGGGTCGGCTCGCTACTAAAAAAACATTAAAAAATTTTTGAAATAGTTAAAAACAAGGGAAAATAAAAAATACAAAGCTAGTTGGCGGCTCGCCCTGCCCTGCCCCGCTTGTGGCCCGCCGAATTGGCAGATTTGGTGGGGCAGGGCACAACGAGTTGGCAGGGGTGAAATCACCAACCCAACCCGCCATTTTTTGGCAGGCCAACGGGTCGGCTCGATGGGCTAAGCTCGTTTTGCCATCCCTACCCTAAAGGCATAAATCGGTCTAATCACCCCTATCAGAAAACTCATAATCTTTTTTCCTATTCTCTTTGACATGATGTCGTCACCATATGTTCACTCTTCTATCACACCTAAAGCAGTTTCACCTAGCCGCCCAGCCCAATGAGCGAAAACGTAAAAGTAAGTTGGGTCATCCTAAATATTAGAGTGTGTTTTTTAGCTCATGTCTAACTCAGAGCATCATTGGTAGCTGATTCGGCCTAATCCAACTTTTAATAAAACAAAATCACAAAAAATTCAAAAAAAACATACAAAAAAAAGGTTTAGTCTGACCCACTAGCCAATTTAATTGGCTTAAAATTGGTTCAATATTTTAGTATCTATTTAGTGAGTTTAGCTCAACACATACGACCATTGAGACCGCCTGTTGAACTAAGACAAAATTGACACCTTTGTTCACACCCCCAAATTTTCTGTATATGTTATTTTCTTTTCGTACATCCAAGAGGGGGTGGGTGTATGATGTGAGCCCACATGCATGGAGCTTGGATGAAGATAAAAAAGATAAAAACCAAAAAGGGCAAACAAAAGTTCAAGAGAATATACTTCAATGTTCTCAACCTAATCATTAAGACAAGAGTACATTGAAGATGACCATGTAAAATAGTAAGGAATTTCTAGATAACCAACTCTAGTGTTTCCTATGCTTTGTTGTTCTTTCAATAAATTGTAAGACACTTTGAATTGAGCCATGTTGGCCTTAGTTAAGTGGCTATGGTCTGGTAGCTTAGTTTGTGGCATTGGGCCTTGTTTTGCGTTTTTTACTTTAGTTGTGGGCCTAAGATCCATAAGTCCACACTATAAATACTTGGAACCCTAGTGTAATCTTAGAACTTCTATGTTGAATGAAATCACTTTTCTCACTTTAGCAAATTGAGAGCCAAAATACCTAGAGTGTGGTGAGGGCTGGTTCATGCTAATGAGAGTGAGGTTCATCTAGAGGATTCTCATTGGTTCTTGATATGAGAACCATAGCTCACTTCCCCATCTGTGTGACTATAAGTCGTGTCCCATTGCATAATCCTGATGAATGATCTATATTTTTAAGCAACATGATAGGTACACCAACTTTGAGTTTTAGCATATGATTTAGAAGTCCCAAAGAGTTTATGGAGTTTAAAAATTCAGGAGTATGTACGTCTTCAGGCCCATCAACATTCTCATCTACAAGCAATGGAGTATCAAAACGCGCTCAAATAAGTCTTCTCCTCTCGAATGATCATTGACAACATATATTCATTTACCTGGTCAACTATGGCATTTGTCGGTGCTAAGATAGCTCTTTGCTGAAAGAAAGACGAGTCCTTTTGCCTGCTGGATTTTGTACGATTGCTGGTTTGAATGTTAACAACAAATGCAACTTGGTGGTGGCTACTCAGGCTTTTCTCCCTATTCGTGTTACGATTGGCCTTGAAGGTTCAAAGTACTAAATTTGCATTAAAGCTCGATGGGGTACACTGAGAGAAGACTTAGGCTTGGAAGAAGGAGATTCTATCAAGATTGATATCACACTAAATGACTCAAATAATATCTACTTCTCATTTTTCAGTTTATATGCATGATAGTCAGAGCTTTTCGGTTGTTACAATTTATCGTTAGATTCTGAGTTTTTATTAAGTTGTTTTTTTTGTAGAATGGTTGCTGACATTTACCTATCAAAAGACTATTGTTGCTCTTTATTTAATACAAATTGTTTATCATTTTTTGGAAAAACATTTAATGAATGTGCAATGGGAAATGAATTGTAAATTAATGTGAGCATGCAATGAGAATTGGATAGGGTATTGTGCATTTATTTTCATAGATAATAACACTAATGATCTAAAATGGAATTTACTGAAATACCATCGGTTTTAGCGGACTTTTTCTCGCCTAAATGCTCACTCCGTATCCTACTTTTATATATAAAAGAAAAGATTATTGATACTGTTTGCGGAGAAAAAGAGTTAAAGATTGTAACAAGCTACCCCATCCATCATGTATCATTCCTTGCATAACAAGTTGGTGTTTCTTTTTGAATTTAATATTGAACTTATAAGTGTATTGGGAACTTTTTAAGAATAAAAAAGTAATGGCATATCTAAAACTATCTCTCAAATTAAGTAAGGAATATTTATTAATGTCAAAAACAAATCAGAGTGGAAACAACCTTGGCGCATCCTTTTTGTTTGTTGTATATAACTATATCTATAACTACTCCATGAGCTCCTAACTAACGAATATATGAGTCGGATTAGGGTCCACGGGTCAACTTTTTTGATCTATCATAATAAATAAATCGAAGGAATATCACATTGGTTGGAATGACAAATTTTCATCTTGTGGGGTCTTTTTAGGAATGAAAATGGGCTGGGGCGGAGGCGGGAGTACTCCCCTCCTATTCGCTTATCTGCTAGACTGCTATTCGTCAGCTTATCCGCTATCCACTACTTTCTACCATACAGAGCCTTACAAGGAGTATTTATACTTTATAGATAAAAAGTTTAACTTAATCTCTATTAGTCACTACAACTAACTACTAACAATTAGCTACGTCTTAACTAACAGACTCACCCCACAACCAACGTTTGTCATTGGCATTGTAAGTCCTCTACGAGTTTACTTTCCAACTGAGCTATCCAACACTCAGCTCCTTCCTAAATCTCAAGCGTATGTTCCACCCTTTTCACCTCGATCTCTTAGTTCAATTAATTGAATTAATTTAAATCAAAAGATCATTTAAGACCGTGATCACACCTTCTTATCCATACTAGAAAAATACTATGACTTTGATCCCTTTCTTATTTTACAACAAGAAATCTTTGAAATCCACTTGCATAACCGGTCAATTAACTTAATCTCGGATGACCTCAATTTGATTCATATAAGCACTTGACTGTTGTAGTCGTCTAATTTCTTTTGGTAAATACCTCCATTAATATGTTTTTATAAGAAACTTATTTCCTAAATATCTTAATAATTAGTTTAATTAACATGAATTTATAATAAAATAATTTACACATATTTTAAAATATTTTATATTGATTAAATAAATCTAACCATTAATTAAGTATGTCTTTTTATGTCATTTTTCATTATAAACTAATTTAACCGCTAATTTTACCAAACACTTTCTTCAACATCAGCTAATTTCTTTTGATTCCTTAACCAATGTCGAAGGGATAGTCATTACCATTCTCTAAGAGTAATAAAGATTTGACATAGGGATGACAAGCCTAAAGCCAAAAACATGAGCCATATGAAGTTGGGCATCTGCAATTACTTACATTTTTGATAAAAGGCACCTGCATTTATTGATGTGTGCTTTATTGTGTTTTATTGTATTTTTCTTTGTTTTATTGAAAAGGAAAAGTAATTTTACTCGAAAATAACTGTTGTATATGTATATTTTGCAAAATTTACAAGAAGTATTTATAGATAAATCGATAGATTCTCAGAATTCGAGGACTGAGATACCTCCTAAAGAAGGGTTAAAGAGAGGAAATAGACTTAGAATATATTTCATTTGATACTAATTATGAAGTCAATACAATACTTATATAAGCTAGTGAATACACACCATAAGGAGGATACAAACAAACTAATAACTGAATATCTCTAAAAAATCCCTTCTAGAATAAACTAAAAGAGTCATTATTCCATTGATCCCAATCATCATATCATAAATAGTCTAACTTAATAATTTCCTCCATAAATATGTTTTAATAACTGTTCACATAGTTAATTACAAAGTAGTATAAAAAGTAATGCCATAAAACTTTAGAACAAAACTACGTCGGTCTAAATTATAAGAAACAAAATGTATATTTTTGAAAGAAATTAAACTTTTATTCTTATTATTAAATGAGAATAACAGATCTCAATGTCATTCCTTAGTATGTGTGATGTGACTACTTTATTTTATATCAGACATGGTAGTAGTACTGACAAATTTAATAAAAATAATTTAATTAGTACTCCCACCATAACAAAATATAAAAAAAATTGGTCCATGAAAATTGATGTATCTGATTTAAATTTTAGACCAAAGGCATCAACTTTCGTTGACCTTTTTTACTTATATTATGTTATAGAAGGAATATTTTCTTTCTCTAATTCATGAGGCGAAGGAGTAATAATTACTCCATCCGTTCCTAATCTTTGGTACTTTGGCCTCTTATTTTTGTTCAAAAACAATGGTACTTTTAAAAATCCAATGTACAGTTCACCAAAATTTTCCAAATATACCTTTTATATTTATTGAGTCTTTTAGAATTTCAAAGTATGAATTAATTGTCCCAAATTTTTTTATTTTGATTTGAATTATCCTAAGACAATTACAATTGGGGCATTTTAGTATTTAGCTAACATAAATTAATGATATCTTAATTTATGTGTAACAAGCCAAAAATATCAAATATTAAGAACGGAATGAGTAACTAAGACATAAATTTTTTTAGATGTCCACAAAGAAAACCTTCTAACTAATTCAGAATTCGACTAAAAAATAAGTAAAATGTGAATTCAATTTATGTGATTTCTATTTTCTATGGATCAAATCACGCTAAAGACATGAATTTAATTTAATATTAATAAAATTCATAAATAAAACAAACTAGAGACACACATGTAAGTATCGATATTCGTAAATTGGCAACGTTGAGGAAGCGATGCTCTACACTTGCGAGACACGACTCTGAAAACTTCTCATTTTTTTAACATTAAAAAACTCTCCCATTCCTCGTTTCCCGTGTTTATACAGATCCAATAAAAGCACCAAGCCGACACTTTTACTAAAGTAAACTAACTCATTTTCTCTCTTCACTTCTCACCAACAAAAACAACGCAAGTCAATTTCTCTTCACTTTTACTCTTCACTTCACTTTCCCATCTTTTCACTTCTTTCCCCTTTTTTTCTCTTTCACCAAACACACTCTCACTCTACAAAGAAACCTGACCTCGTTTCTACTTTCTAGTTGTTGAGTTCTCTTCACACTCTTCTCTGTTGAGAAATCAAACATCATTTGCATTTTCTTGTTAACTCTTGATGTCTTAACATTTAACCTTCCTTAGTTCCTTTCCCTTCACAACTCTTAACTCATTATTTCTCTACTTAAAACACTTGCCGTTAATTTCTTACTTCAATTTTGCTTAATTTAGAGCTTATTTATCATCCTTTTGACTTTTTTTTTGATGATCCATGCACATCCACTATCTCAAATTTCATTCACAAAGGTGAGAAAACAGCAAACACTCCCTTCTTTTAATAGCGTTTATTTTGTCCTACAATTTTTATTTTATAAATTTCCATTCTAACATAAAGTCGTTGATTCATTAACTTCTGTTATTATTCTTATTTTGGATAATGGATAATGAATAAAAAGGGAAATAAAACATTTTTGTCGGGTTTTTAGTTGCCTTTGAATTAATTGTTGTCTGATGTGAAGGTTTTTATTTTGTCATGTTGTGTTGGGTTTTATGAAATGTGAAGCGCCTCTGTTTTAGATGTTTCATAAAAATGGGAAATTGCTATAAATTTATTTTTCTGAAATATAAGAATTTTATTTTGTTCATAGTAATTTTCTGGTTGAACACTATGAGTAAATAACAAGATTGATTATATATTTTTCAGAGTTAGTTCCTATATAGGAGTGGTGGCACTGGTTAGGTGAAAAGTTATAATGTCATGGTTATCTTGATTCCTCCTCATTGAAGCATTCTCAGCATCATGGATCAAAAAAGCTGGCTTTGGAGGAAAAAGTCCTCAGAAAAGGCAATTATAGCTACTGAAAACATCACTCACACTTCAAAAGAAAATGGAGAGGTAAGCTAATTGTTTTTAGGGTTAGATATTCTATTCTGATTGCTTTTATATAGTTTTCTCATTTTACAATTGCTAAGTTCATTGCATGATTCAATTGGATGCTTTTATGTTGCAACCTTTTTCCGTCATTTATTTACCTATTTTAGAGTACTGATTTACTACTTCATCAATCAATCATGTCTCATACCTTATTAGTAATTAGTAAAATTGATGATATTATTGAACATAGAAGGTTCTTTCCTCCTAGGCCCTTTGTGCTGAATTATAATGATTATAAAATGGACAAAATATTTTTTGGTTTGTTACTTAAGTAAGTGGTATTTTGTTTTGTTTTAGGTACAGGGACTTATAGCTGATAAAGAAGAATTGGAGAAAGAGTTGAAAGGGTTGAATGATAAGCTTTCTTTGGCACTTTCTGATTGTAATGCTAAAGATGAGCTAGTGAAGAAACAAACAAGAATTGCCCAAGAAGCAATTGCAGGTAGAATTTGTGCATGTTTGTATCTTCATTTATTCTTCGCCTTTGACCTCGAACATGAAAGTAAGTAAATAACTCGGTGAAAATATTGTTCTTAAGGTTGGGAGAGAGCAAAAGCTGAGGAGTTGTCTATGAAGCGAGATCTGGATGAAGCTTTACAGCAGCGATTCGTTTATGAAGATAGAGTAAGTCATTTGGATGGAGCTCTCAAGGAATGTATGCAGCAGTTACGATTTGTTCGAGAAGAACAAGGGAAAAGGATTCATGATGCTGTGATGAAGGCTACAAAAGAATTTGAAAAAGAGCGCATGGCTTTTGAGGAGCAATTATCTGAGACACATAAAAGACTGGCGAAGGCCGAGATTGAAAATTCTCATCTTAATAATTCCATTTTTGCAAGAGAGCGTTTGATTGATGATCTGAAAAGATTATTGACTCAAGCTGAGGCTGATCATAGTGCAATGATGAATAGATTAGAGTCCACTGAGAAAGATAACACTTCTCTGAAGTATGAGTTTCGAGTGCTTGAGAAGGAGTTGGAGATCCGAAATGAGGAGAGAGAATTTAATCGTCGGACAGCTGATGCTTCTCACAAGCAGCACTTAGAGAGTGCTAAAAAAATTGTTAAATTAGAATCAGAATGTCAGAGGCTGCGCCTTCTGGTTCGGAAACGGTTGCCAGGTCCTGCTTCCCTGGCAAAAATGAGAAACGAAGTTGAAAGGTTAGGACACGATTCAATTGAAATAAGGAGTAAGTTGAACTCATCTAGTTTAACGGTTGAGTCTTCAGTTGAAAGTTCCCCAGGGACTCCAACTAGAAGAATCAATACTATGACAGAGCAACTATATGCTGTGGAAGAAGAAAACAAAGCTTTAAAAGAATCCCTAAGTAAGAAGATGAATGAGCTCCAATTTTCGAGAGTAATGCTTTCTTGCACAGCTTCCAAACTTTTGCAACTCGAGTCTCAGATTGTAGAATCACCTAAAGGTCAAGTAACTACGGAGCAGCATAGAAGTAACTTTGCATCTCATGAATTCTCTTTTGCGTCGATGTCTGATGTTGGCAGCGACGACAAGATTAGCTGTGCTGGTTCCTCGGCTTCTGCTTTGATTTCTGAATTAGAGCATTTCAAAAGTGGTAAAAAGAAGGAATCGTTGTCATGCAGAAGTGTTGGAGCTTCAGACATAAATCTTATGGATGACTTCGTTGAAATGGAAAAATTCGCAGTGGTCTCTGTTGAAAAATCTCCTGAAGTTTCTCGCGGTTCTTCAAAAGCAGTTAATGAGACTAATGGCTTCCCACAGACGGAAACGAATGAGATTGCCCCTGAAGTAGTAGGTAAGGAGATCATTCCAATGTCTGATCATGAGTTTAAAGGAACCAAACAACAAGCTCAGGAAGATCTGAGTAATTCAATAGGAAAGATAATTGAACTTATTGAAAGAATCAGCTTGCCTGCTATGGATTGTGATGATTCAGATCCCTTGTGCGCAAGTGATGGGAACGTCACCTCATACAAGAATCTAGGAATGCCAACGGGATACATGGTTCGTGTTTTCCAGTGGAAAACATCTGAACTCAGTAATGTTTTACAGCGATTTCTACACGAGTGTTATGATTTACAGAATGGCAAATCTGATCATGAAAAATTTGCCAAAGAACTAACAACAGCTTTGGATTGGATATTGAATCATTGCTTTTCACTTCAGGATGTTTCTAGTATGAAGGATGCTATCAAGAAACAATTTGATTGGGATGAGACAAGAAGCGAAAGTGAAGCAGATTTTGGGATGATAGGTAATTTTGTAGAGGCAGATATGTTGAATCTTCCCAAAGAACAGTTTCCATGTTTGCCTCAAGCAACTACTTTCGATGGTCACGAGCTTCAGTCTCGAGAGATGTATTGTGATGAGAAAGAAGAATTTAAAAATATTAAAGATAAATTGATCAGTGCTGAATCTCAAAATGAAGTATTTGAAGAAAGGCTTGAGTCAGCGACTGATAGGATTGAATCGTTAACGGATCAACTTCGGGAATCAGAGAAAACTATTGACAGCTTGAGATTAGAGTTACAATCATTGAAAGAATCCAATGGAATACTTGAGGATCAAATAAAAAATTACAAATTGATAAATTCAGATCTTGATGCACAGGATACAGAGGCTAAGTTAAACATGGCGCATCGCAAAGTCTTGGCATTGCAGGAGGAACTGGAGAACAAAGACCGCTGTTGTGAAGAATTGGAGGCCAGATGTCTTGAATTGCAGCTCCAGCTTGAAAGGTATGAATTATCATTAAATATTTGTTTCAATTCAATGTCGTTTTTTTTAAAAAATATTTAAAAATTCTAATTTAGGATTGTTGCATGTCCAATTAATGTTCTCAGCATGTCAAAGGAGTCCTCAGGCTCAAACCATGGTATTAACCAGAAAGACAAGTCACTGAGAAATGTAAGTTTGTCTTATTCTATTCCTTTTTCATGAACTCATAGTTAGATTACTTGTTTCTATGTTACTCTAAAACATTCAATCGAGAAGAAGCATCATTTCCATGAACTTCATATCGCCACGTGTATGATTGACTAGCGATATACTACTAATAATGCTTATGCCGTGTAATTAATTTTTGAGTTGAGTATTCAACTGTGGAAACTCATCTGTGTTGTGTATGTAAATTTGGTATTGAGTTGAAGAATGTTGATAAATCCAACAGGACTTGGAGATAACAGCTGCTTCAGAAAAGTTGACTGAGTGTCAAGAAACCATCTTTAACCTTGGGAAGCAGCTGAAGGCATTGGCTGCACCAAAGGATGGATCCCTTAATAACAATGTCATTGCTTCCCAGCGCAATACGATTACCAGCGCTGCATCCACCACCACGAATATTGATCAAAGCCTTGCTCCTCCGGAAGTTATGAAAGCGAGGAGTGTATCTCTACTCGATCAAATGCTCACTGAAGATGGTACTAAAGCTAAGGTTTCCAAACCAACAAGTGACTGCAACTCCAATCTCACTTCCATTCAAGGCATTATAGAGCCCCTTGAGAAGATTTTAGCTTTGAATGAAATTAAAGACCAGGATGACAGTGCTACTGTCAATTCTTTGCCCATTATACCTGCTAAAAAACCCAAAAGTGGAAGTTTGTGGAAAAAGTTATTATGGAAAAAGAAGAAAAGTGCAAGCATGAAAACACCCCTTCCTTTGAACAATTGATATGATCATATAATAGAATGCAATGTTGTTCAATGCAGTACTTACTGAAAGAAGGGAATTTTATTGCTTTCCTATATTTTTATTGAAGGGAGTTGATATTGGTGTTCTTGTGTATATGATATTGGTGTTCTTGATATGACCACCTAAGTGCATTTATTGCTTTCCTATATTTTTATTGAAGGGAGTTGATTATATTGGTTGAATTAACTAAGTTTTTTTACACATCATTAACCATGTTTTTTTTATAAGTCAAAATACATTAATGGGTACAAAGGGTACCTCAACCCATGCATGTACAAATTAAGAAGTCAAGTCTAAACAAGCTAAGAGATAATTACACCAGCTATCCCAAGTAGGTAGCTCAGTTGGCGAGCTAAAGGATACTGAAGGAGGGGAAAAGATTCTCTCATGTTATTTTCTGTCATGTTGAATCTCAACCACTCATTTAATATGTACAAGAGAGAAAGTAAGTGTATAAAGTATTCAAAAAATGGAAACATGAGAATCAAATGGTGGAGATTAAAAACATGACCCCCTCATGTTTTTTTTCCAACATGAGGGAATCCACTCCCCTGAAGGAGTGCACTAAATGAGTGCAGGAAGGAGGCCTCGAGTTTAAACTCGGGAAACTAACATTCCCCTTCCCCATTAATATTGCTTATAGAAAAAAACACCAGCTATCAAAAAATTTAAAGATATGTGATTGTCTACCCTATTAACAACCTATTCCCCAAGACAATAATTTGGTATGGTACACCATACATTGATTGTGCCCCCACTAAATATGATTCTATTACGTAATATTCCCTTTTAGGTTCATTGAAAACTGATGTATCTGATCAACTATAATAAAGTCCAAGGACATCAGTTTTTCAATTAATCTAAAAAGTGATTTTTTACTTATAAATATGTTCGAAGGGAGTATCCAAATAACCCAAACACCGCTACCCATATTAGATATCTCATAATTTTTTCCATTTTCCCACCTAAAATACTACCAATCCACTCTTCAATGTTTCCAAGCCTGGACAGTGTTGCTGCAACACGTCATTAACCATGTATGTTTTAGTGGAATGTGAAAAATTTGATAATTCATTACTCTTTTAACTCTTTAATTACATAATGAATTGAATTAACCGAGTACTGTATTTATAAATCATTAACTATGTGGTGTTTAGTAAAATAGAAGTTAATTACGTAAAAAAAATCATAACTCATTAACCATGTAATGAATTGTATTAACTAAATAGAAATGTTTTTCACGTCATTATTAACCACACATGAACAGTAAATATAGTATCGTAGTCCTTTCAAGTATTTATAATTTAATAAAGATTAGTTCAATCGGTTACTGGGCTCGAGACCGGTTGTTCTTTTCGCAGGCATTCTGGTTTGTTGGTTTTGTTGCGTATATCACTACAATCTGAAGAATTTATCTGATGGCTGACGCAACCATCAACAACCTCGTTTTGCATGCCTCTCCATCTGCGTAAACAAAGTTTTTTTTGGTGATAAAAGAGGAAGAAGAGGGAAAATGTGGGGGTTTGGTGGTAGATACTATTTGGGAAGAGCATTTGCAATGACTTTCCCTTTCAGTTGCAATTGCAATTCCAATTTCAATTCCGCAACTTTGTTGGGAGAGAAATGAATTGCTGATTAAATTGGAATTAGAAGCTCCGTGTTTGCGAATTCAAAGCCCAACTCTTTCTGCGACCTTCGGTGCTCCTCTGACTTTGCCTTCCTACGAACGAAAGCTCTGTACTTCTCCAAGAGAGCTCTTACACTTTACAGATTTGCTCTAATGATGGAACCTTGATCCACTGTCAAAGCCAGGTATGTTTGATAATGTTTTTTGAATTGATGATTATGAGATCGATTTCTATCGACTTAATTTCTTGGACATGATCATGAAGTCTATTTCAATTGGAACTGTGGAGACTGTACTGTTGGTACTGAAGTTGCGTAAATATATATATGGATATATCCATACCTTTGTACTGTTTCATTCAATAAGATCTATCCTGAATTTTTCTGTTAATATATATAATTATTTCGTTTGATACATGATAACAGATGCTAAGAAGAAAGGACTTATTAGCCCCCACATAGTTTTGATTTCAATCATATTTTCTTTGATGACACATTCACATTGCTTATTAACTTGGTGCACGCTTCTAGTTAAAACTTTTTACATGTTATGAGCAACATTCTGTTTAAAAAATTAAAAATGAATCAGGTTTGGTTTTTCAATTATCATGTATAAATCTGGAGGAAAAATTATCCTTTTGAAATTACATTATATTAAAACAAATAACGTCAAATTTTTGTGGTTGTTGGTGAAGTCCTTTCACAATGAAGGTACTTTCCCATAAGTTATGTGTCTATAAGTTTTTGAAGACTAACTGCATTATATTAGAACATTGATTCACATTTCTCATTTTAGTTTACACAACATGTTTCGTCAATCTGAATATACAACTACCGCTGATAGCTTGAGCTTGGAAGCTCAAACTTAAATGCAAAGTTTTTATCGAATCTTTCAAATACTATTCTACATCTATTGCTGCAGATTTTTGTTGAATTGCATGGTATTGAGTTATATTGTTTTTTGGTAAGACACTGCATTGCTAATCCTGTTGTGGTTTGTATGATTTGACCTTTGAAATTCTATAGAGAAATTAATGTGTAGTGTAGTGAGTGTGCTTAGACAAAGGTATTAGAAGGGGTAAGCACCTCTTGCTGGTTAAGGTGTTGCCCCTTCATTGAAGCTGATCCCATTGGCATTTTTGGTATTCCTTTATGGCTCAGACGAGGCATACTTTTATCTATATATGAATCTGCATTCTTGCATCACAAAAGTTTACTGGAGGATCTTGAATACTTTCCATGGGCATACTTCTTGATTTTAATAACCCTTTAATTATTTGGTTGATATGTTACTGTTTTTGATTATAATATGCAATAACAAATTTCTTTTTGTTGAGTTACTTTCATGGAGAAACCCCCTATTTGAGCATGGAGGTAAGGTTATTTCAATGTGGAATATGAAAACTCATGACTCAGGAGTAATGGTGACTCAGTGCAGATTCACGCAATCTACGTTCATGCCTCGCTTTTCAATTAAACAGCTTATTCTCCTTTTCCTATATGGTCATAATTCTGATTGTGGTGTGGTTACTGTTATTGCTAACATCATTCTTATGAGTTCCATGTGGAGAATACATGGAGACCTAAAATGAAGAACTCCTCTACTTGAGCATGGAGGTAAGGTATATATCTCCTTACCATATGAGATTATTAAAATTGTTTAGAGAATGAGAATTTTTTTTTAATTCTCTATAACTTGAAATATTTAGAAGTGTGGGGGGTGTTTAGCTAAAGTTATGTTACCGGACCCTCAAATTTCTGAATTTGGACTCACGATGACTATTTGCTTTATATTGTTAGTTTGTGTCTTATGAATTATGAACACATTTCACCTCTGACTTTGTTATCACACCTGGATGCCATGTGGCGATTTTTATTTATTTAACGTCATTTTGGTACTTGATATTGTTACTAGTACTAAATCTTTTCTTTCATCTAAATTTGATATGAAAAATATGGGTGAGGCAAGTGTGATATTAGGAGTTAGAGTCATAAGGGAAGGTGATAGTATTATACTATCACAAGAACATTATGCTGAAAAACTTCTTAGGAAGTTTGGTCACTATAACTCTACCCTTTTGAGTACCCCTTATGAAGCTAACTCACACTTGAAGAAAAATAGAGGTGATCCTGTTGACCAACCTCAGTATGCCCAAGTGATTGGGAGCCTACTGCATTTAATGAACTTTTCTCGACCAAACATTGCATTCGCAGTCGGTCGTCTGAGTAGGTATACTCATAACCCTGGTCAGGATCACTGGAAGACAATTACTCACCTTATGAGATATTTGAGAGGTACCATAAATTATGGTATTACTTATAGTGGATTTCCCTCAGTATTACAAGGATACTGTGATGCTAACTGGATATCTGAATCAGATGAGACAAAATCCACTAGTGGTTATATTTTTACACTTGGTGGTGGTGCGGTAATTTGGAGGTCAGCCAAACAATCCATTATCGCTAGATCGACCATGGGGTCGGAATTTGTAGCTTTGGAATTGGCTGGTACTGAAGCTGAATGGTTGAAGAACCTTTTAGCTGGAATTCCTTTGGGAATAAAACCGACACCATCAGTGTCAATACATTGTGATAGTCAGTCGGCAATAGCCGCTGCAAAGAATAAGACCTTTAATGGCAAAAATAGACATGTGCAATTGTGACATAACATAGTCAAACAATTGCAAGAATTTGGAGTCATATCGATCGATTATGAGAAGTCAGAAGTGGATTCGGCCGATCCTCTGACAAAATCCCTTGGGAATAAAATGATTTGTGAAACATCAAGGGGAATGGGACTTAAGCCAATTTAAATCAAGAAGTGATGGTAACCCAACCTTTGTGATTAGAGATCCCATGAAGAAGGTTCAATGTGGTAAAAACAAGTTGCTTCTTGATATTACTAGCACTAAAAATTAATTCATGTAATTAATTTTATTCTTGTCCCTTCCTATGGTGTTATGATATTATTGTGATAGTGTTAGTCTGCAAGGTAAAGAGGTTAAGCTTAAAGCTTTTAATGATTATCATAGCCCTTATGGGTGGTGTATGACTTGCAACATACACTTGATGAAATCACCTATATGAGTGTCAAGTGGGGCCGCTTGCAGGGCCTAGTAGCGCACCACCGCGGAAACACCAAGAATTGTGGGGGTGTAATGTGATAGTAAAAGCTCTAACATATAATATGTGTCTTGGGTTCCATGGCTTGCTAAACCAATTCACTGTATGTTAAGTTTTATCTGTCTAGGACTGGTTCCATAGCTTGCTATACAGCTCCGATGCATTACATCTACGATGTTAACCCATGAAACTCCTTTTATTTATTTATTTTCCAACTTTTGAAATATGTGGGGGATTGTTGTGATTTTATTTTATCTAATAAATATTTCAAAAGTGGGGAATAGATTATATTAAAGTGATTGACTTGAAAAAAAATTCGGTGCAATTCTTTTAAAAGTAAGCTTACGTTTCATATAAGAAAATTCTGAAACGGTTATATTCATGTTCCGTTTTTATGATGATTATATATATATATATATATATATATATATATATATATATATATATATATATATACACGTTTGTAACATATTTTAACGCATATATTAATTGTGCTTTGGTGCATAAAGTTTAATGTTTGTTATCATATATATATACATCCGTTTCTTTGATCACTAACGGTTCCTATATTAATTATAATAATATATATGTGTTTCCTTTTGGTTTATCATTCCTAGATCAGTTTCAATTGGTTTCTTTTATTTGTATCCGTTTTTAATTTAATTATTTTTATGACCTGACAACTAGTAACCAACGGATATATATGAACTTCGTTCTGGATATATATAGATATATGGAATAGTTTTGGAACTGAGAAAAAAAAATATAAATAGTGTGTGTGTCTTCAGAAACAAAATAATAGAGACCACTTTTAACATTTCATTCTTGATACATAGTCCTGGGTTCATCTCCTGTCAGAAATACTTTTTTATTCTTGTCAGTTCGGATTCCTCATTCGTTATTTGCGATTGAGACGAGACTGTTGTATCTCGGGGAATTTGCGCTGTAGAGGCGAATAAGTTCTTCAGGACAGTCATCAGGCGCCTCCGGTTGTTTTCTCTAACGTTTGTTCTTTTCGCAGGCATTCTGGTTTGTTGGTTTTGTTGCGTATATCACTACAAAAAGATTATGATATTTTTATTGGGACTATGAGCTATTTGTATAGATAATGTGAAGTCACGTAAAAAAAAAAAGATAATGTGAAGTTAAATTTAAACAAGCTTTCTACTACCAATTAAATTGGAAAAATTTAACTCTAATTTTTGATCCATGCCTTCGTGTATAATACCTTTTTTTGACAAAAGCAATTAACGTTGTTATTGTTTCACTTTTTTAAACTTGTTTTTTGTACGCACTCACTTATTAATGATTAAATAAAAAAAGTTATTGTGCTAAAAAAGAATAAAAAGAACGTGTTAATTTTTATTTCTCCTGTTATTAATCTTTAGTACTTTTGCCTTGTTACACGCTGGTACAATTAACTTGTGTTGGTTAAGTACTAAAACGCCCCACTGTATTGGAGTAATTGAAGTCAAAATAAAATAGTCTTGAAATAATTAATTCATGCATTGGGACTCTAAAAGACTAAATAAGTATAGATGATATATTAAGAAAAATTGGGTGAATTGTGCATTGGGTTTTTAAAAGTACCATTGTTTTGGTACAAAAATAAAAGGCCAAAAGTAATAAAGATCAGGAACGGAGGGAATAAATGTTACCGTTATTATTTTTATTATTATTTTTACAATTCCTAACTATCAGCCAATTCCATTATTATTTTATGATGAGTATGCCCCTTAACCATTTGGCACAACCAACATGATGTGGCACAAGCGATAGATACTTGGGCCCCTAATCATTTGGTCATGGGTTCGATTCCTAACTGGTGCGTCTGAAAAAACATAGGGAAAATACCTCCTCAGGTCCCTTAACTTATTTATTTGTAACGATTAGGTCCATTATATTTTTTTATTTCATTTATGAAGTATGACCCCCCTTTAAAAGTGTCTAGGAACTCCGTTCCTAGGAAATATGAGAGTTGCCTTAGGTCGGTAATCTCAAACTATCTTCATAAATTCAGATTTTTCTCGTTCTACAAGGCATCAAAGGTTCCGGATGAAATTGCTCAGCTGCAGCAGAATTTTTATGCTTATTGGCAAGTTTCTGGATGAAATTGCTAGATTGCAACAGAATTTTTTACTGGCGGGAGGAGTGTCATGGTAAGGTGGTCCTCCGTTTGTAAACCCAAGATTAGTGGAGGTCCAGGGGTCCAGAATCTTGAGCTCTTTAATATATCATTACTTGCCAAATGGTTGGTTCCGTGGTCTTCTTAGAAGAAGGTTGGAGATGGGCAGAGCACTAAAGCGTATTTTACCGATCTGTTTGATTTGTCGTGCAGTAGAGGTGTGTCGGTTGCTTGGACAAATGGTAGCTGGTTGTGGCAGTACGACCTTGGGTAAGATCGTGCTATGGAGCATTGGTAGAAATATACTATAGCGACTGATTTGAAGAAAGCATTAAAACGACGATGAGCCTGTGAAGTCCCATAAAAAAATCCATATATTTGAGTGGAGGTTGCTACAGAAGATACTTGCTACTAGAGAAGTGGAAGAGAATGTGAGTCATCTTTCTTTTTCCGATGCAAATTTGCAACTGAGGTTTGGGAAATGGTTTCCGACTGGCTAGGTGCTTCTTAGATCCCCATGAGAACCCTTTGAATTATTTTCTATATAGCATGGGAGCTCTCTCGCTATAAGGAAGAAAAAGAAGGTGAGGTATATTATCTAGCTTGCAGTGACTTGGGCGATTTGGGGAGCACAGAGTGAAGTTATGTTTAAAGGTATAGTTGTTAATATAGTTATCTTGACAATGGTTCATTGAGAGATCGACTCTTCTCTTGCACTATGGGACTCTTCCCCCTCAACTTGTTTTAACTCAATCTAAATTGATGTAGCCGTTGCAGGTATGGTAGTGCTTAGAAATGGAGAATGGAGGGTGTTGTTGTTGATAGAGTGGTGGGCTGGTTGGTTGTTGAGGGATTGTGTAGAGTGTGGTGGGATTTCTGGTTGTTGAGGCGGATATGCAACAATTTGTTATTTTTTGATGGGCCAGTGTGTCTTGGAGATGCTTATATATTGACTATAATTTTGGGCTGTGTAGTTGGCCGGTGGTTTTGTTATGCTGCCCATATGGTTATGGCATGCATCTCGGTATGACCTTAGGATGGAAGGCGCCTCACGCTCCATTTGCTTCTAAGAGCGATTCAGTGGGTGCTCATTGGTTG
The DNA here is from genome assembly GCA_963573325.1 of Astragalus glycyphyllos. NCBI lineage: Eukaryota > Viridiplantae > Streptophyta > Magnoliopsida > Fabales > Fabaceae > Astragalus > Astragalus glycyphyllos. The sequence continues at coordinate 49,359,923 of OY754308.1, read as the reverse complement.
GGCGCTGGTTCACACTTAGAGCATTTCCAGATTCTTGTTGGCAAACTGTACTAGCATGTAATTGTAATGTTCAATAGTAATGTTGAGGGTATTCTTTTTCCTCATCAGGTCTTTTTCCCTATGTGTTTTGGCACTTGGAGGTTTTAATGAGGCCCCTCGATTGTATTACCATCGGTGGAGTATCCCTTGTACTCTATTAATAAAAATCTTTTCGCTTATAAAAAAACTTCCTTACTAAAAAATAGGTTGTTCCTTTCGGTGGTTATATAAATAAACTACATTCTACAATCAATAAAACCGTAACATTCGTTTTTCCACTTGTTATTCTCTATTTGACTACTCAAGGTTTATAACATTCATAAACCCAACTAAGAATATAACATGCAGGGTTTATAACATGTTAACGCAATGTATGGTGATGGTGGTATTGGCGTTGCATTGGGGGGTTTCCTAATAATCCAGATGATCATCGTCATCAGTTCAACAGTTCAACGACCATGACTTTCTCATTCATACTGCTCACGTATATGTAAGGGATAACCAAGACAACCCTTGCTATTACTTCTAACTAGACTCTCACTCGTGCTCTGCATAGGGCTGAGTGGCTAGATTATATTGTTGGTATGAGTACCATGCATATAGTAAACCGATGGTGGATTACTTAGTTAGAACACATCCTTACCCATAATATATTAAAGGATACGTGTGTGATGGGTTACTTGGTAAATTTTGCATTCCCGCATGACAAATGGAATGGATCGAACAAAAGATATTAGTAGTGGGAATGATTTGTTGGGTATAATTCTTGCGCTAAATGTTTGAATAGAAAGTAGGTATGAAAATGTAATGTAAAAGATAAGGCAAGAAAGTAACAAAGTTTGTGAAAGTTTGACATAAGCAAAATAGTTAAAAGGCTACAACCCAAAAAGTTTTTTATACACACATAAGAACCAACAACCAATAGCTTGAGGTATATCCAAAGAGTTTGGCATAAAATCAAATCATAAATAGGACCAATAGCAACAAATATAAAACCAAAAAAGCAAAGTAAATTGACAATGCAAAGAAAATTAAATTCCTTGGATATTTGGAGAAGGAAAGACTCTGTAATAAGGTCTACTTCATTCAAACAACCAACAATTTTATACCTCTGCAGCCTGCATAGTAAAAAGAATAGCTATAATACATAATTACATAACATAAATACTTACAAAACAAAACTATTGTTAGGTTGCAAAAATGAACACATATCATGATGTAGGTACAATTCATTAATTTGAGGTTTGTTCCATAACAGTCCAAACTTCTTCAGCAAAAGCCAAAAAAAAGTAATGCATTCCCTAACCTAAGAGATGCTTCAATATAATATTATAATGTTAAATCTCAAGAAACTTGACCAACTTTGTTTACTAAAAAGCACAAGCATACTATTCTTTATGAGGCTTGTATTAAACTCCATTTACTGGTATTATTAATTCTTTTTTGGTGTCTCGGCAAGTTCATTAAAAAGTCATACAACCAATGATATTATAAATTTCAGATTCCAATTACAATTCAACCATGGAAAACAAAATAGCAAAATACTTAAATACCTGCTCTCTGCCAATGGCTAGACCTTTCATTTTTTTTTGGTCGAGACCAGGGTATCCACCGCTGAACGCAGTGACTATATATTCCCCTCGCTGGATTGGAGGCATCTCGAAGGGTGGGACAGCTGGCCCAGGGATTTAAAGCTGCTCCGTACCCCAGGCGATGATCGAACCCTCGACACTTGGTTAAGGGAGGATGAGCCCCAACCGCTTTCATAATTACAGGTTATGGCTAGACCTTTCATAATTACAGGTTATGGCTAGACCTTTCAAATATAAAACTATTAAATCTTATGGGTAACTACATTAAATTTTTATGAAGAAGTCCATATACATGCAGTTTGTATAATAAACCAAGTACACCAAGAAACACCATTCAGAAACTGAATTAGGAAATGGAAAGCATAAAGTAAGTTCATCAAAAGAATGTCGAAGTGAATAATAATAATAATAATAATAATAATAATAACAACAACAATAGACACTCCAAAGTTTTTGAAGCTTTGAGCTCTTCTCCACTACTTTGGTCGTTGTTTGTGGAGGCTTCGAATTTTAAACTTTGGAGGATTAATAGTGATTAGTGTTGTGATTAATTCAAGGGTATACTAGTCATTTCATTTGTTACTATTACTGTTTTACAGTTTACATTTCATTGTAATTTCATTTACAATTTGACTTGCATTTACTCTTAGTATCATGTTTAGAGAGTAATGCTGATTTCGTGTAACTAGCTTTATATACTGAAATCTGAGTTATAACAGATTCAGTTAATCACAATTCAATATACAGTGAATTCTGTTATTCATCATCTTCTTCTTCTTCATTCTCTGCTTGTGAGTGAGTGTGCATGAGAAATTGCTATGGCTTCCACTTGAGAACTCCAACAAATTGGTTATCCAGAGCTTGATTCTTGAGCGATCCGGGAAACACGAGTGAACGTGAGCAGTGTGTGCAATTTTGATTCTGCATCTCACATTGATTTGCAAATCAAAATTGAAGGAATCATCACTTTGATTCCTAGGGAAAGGGCAAACACGAGAGATTGTGAGATTTGAGTGTTCAATTGCAGAGATCGAAGATGAATGGTGGAAACGGAGGCCTCAACACAAAATTGCCGGTGTTCGACGGGAAAAACTAGAATCGGTGGTCAATCCAGATGAGAGTGTTGTTTGGCGCTCAAGGTGTGCTTGAGCTCGTCAACGACGGATACGTTCCTGTTGCGGAGAATGCTACTGAGGCTCAGAGGAATGCGCAGCGTGAAGTGAGGAAGAAAGATCAGAAGGCGCTATTCTATATACACCAATGCGTTGATGCGAAGGTGTTTGAGAAGATCGCAGAGGCGACTACGGCGAAGGCAGCATGGGATATATTGGTGCGATGTTACGGTGGTGATGCTACGGTGAAGAAGGTGAAGCTTCAATCACTGCGTAAACAGTACGAAAACTTGAGTATGAAGAACAATGAGAAAGTTGCAGATTACATCTCACGTGTTGTTACAGTCACGAACGAGATGAAAACGTGTAGTGAAACAATCACAGAACAAGTGATTGTAGAGAAGGTACTTCGTTCTCTTACTCCTCAATTTGATTTTATTATGGTAGCAATAGAGCAATCCAAGGACACTAGTGTTATGAGAATTGATGAGTTGCAAGGGAATTTAGAAGCACATGAGTTGCGTGTAGTTGAAAGAGGAAATGAGAAGGAAACTGAACAAACACTTAAGGTGCAAGTTGCTAATAAAGGAAATAATAATAATAACTCTAACTGGAAGGATAATAAATGGAAGAATCAAAAGCAGGCTTGGTTGGAAAAGAATAAAAAGAAAGGCAGTGAAAATAATAGTGATAAACCAGAGTCATCTAGTCAAGGTTGGAAAAACAACAAGAATTTCAATAAGAAGAAAGGAGGTTTTGATAAGAGGAAGATCCAATGTTTTAATTGTGATAAGTTTGGTCACTTTGCTGATGAATGCTGGACAAATAAGGAAAACAAGAATGAAGAGGCTAACATTGCTCAAGATGACTCTGAAGAAGAACCTGTGCTCCTCATGGTGACCACTAATGAGGATGGTGTGGTGATAGATTGGTGGTATATGGATACTGGATGCTCCAACCATATCACAGGGAACAAACAATGGCTGATAAACTTTAATTCCAGTAAAAGAGCCAGGATTAGATGTGCAGATGATGAGTATCTGAGTGCTGAAGGCATGGGAGATGTGCTGGTAAGATTGAAAGATGGCAGGACTGTCCTAATTGAAGATGTGTGGTATGTGCCAGGAATGAAAAGCAATCTGATGAGTGTAGGTCAGTTGCTTGAGAAGGGATATTCAGTGACTATGGAGGATGGTTTGCTGACACTGTATGATAGTGAGAAGAGATTAATTCTGAAGTCACCACTTGAAAAGAATAGGACATTCAAGGTAAATATTGAAGCAGGAGAGACACACTGTCTCATTACAACTGACAATGAGAAAGAAAGTGCATTGTGGCACAAGAGGCTAGGTCACTTGAACTTTAGAAGTTTGGGACTTTTGAATTCCAAGAATTTGGTGCATGGGATTCCAAGAACTGTAACACCAGAGAAAACCTGTAAGGTGTGCTTGAGAAGCAAGCAATCAAGGCTGCCATTTACTACTGAGATACCACCTAGAGCAACTCATGCTTTAGGAGTGGTACATTCTGATGTGTGTGGGCCTTTTGAGGTGCCATCTCTTGGTGGAAACAGGTATTTTGTGTCATTTGTTGATGAATACACAAGAATGTTGTGGGTTACATTGATTAAATACAAGCATGAAGTGTTTGCAGAGTTCAAGAAATTCAAAGTGAAGGCAGAGAAACAGTGTGGACAGAAACTTGTGATACTCAGAACTGATGGTGGTGGAGAGTTCAACTCAACAGAGTTTAGAGAATTCTGTGAGGAGTATGGCATTGAGCATGAAGTAACAACACCTTACACCCCACAACACAATGGTCTTGCAGAGAGAAGAAATAGAACCTTGCTTGACATGGCAAGGAGCATGTTAAAAGAGAAGAACTTACCTCACACTGTGGGGTGAGGCCATTGCTACCGCTGCTTACATATTGAACAGGTGTCCCACTAAGAAGTTGAGAGAAGAAGTTCCACTTGAGAAGTGGACAGGAAAGAAGCAGAGTGTGAGTCATTTGAAGGTGTTTGGATCACTTTGTTTCAAGCATGTGCCAGATGCTACAAGGAGAAAACTTGATGATAAAAGCAAGATCATGATACTTGTAGGGTATCATTCAACTGGAGCATACAAGCTCTATTGTCCTAAGACAAATAAAATTGAAATCAGTAGAGATGTTTTAGTAAAAGAAACTGAGGAGTGGGACTGGGTTAAATCACAGGTAATTTCTAGTGCTGACAAGACACTAGAAATTGAAATAGATGATGAAACAAATACTGGTGAAGATGGTGCACTGCCAGAAATGGAGAATCAGGAAAATGATGGTGATTCAGATCCAGAAGTTGATCAGGAGCCTGTGCAGGCTCAATGAGTTCAGAGAAATAGACAATTACCAAGAAGATTGGCTGAATATGAGTTACTTCAAGACACTGAAGTTGACAGTGAAAGTGAAATTGTTCATTATGCAATGCTGGTGGATGCTGAACCAGTTAGTGTAGAACAAGCAATCAAGGAGAAGTTGTGGAAGAGAGCAATGGAAGATGAACTTGAATCAATTGAGAGGAATGGTACTTGGGAACTTACTGAGTTGCCTAAGGACAAGAAGGCCATCACTGTGAGATGGATTTTCAAAGTAAAACTGAATCCTGATGGAACAATTGCAAAGCACAAAGCAAGGTTAGTAGCTAGAGGTTTTTTACAAAAGCCTGGTTTGGATTATTTTGAAGTTTTTGCCTTTGTAGCAAGACATGAAACAATTCGATTAGTGATTGCAATAGCTACTAGTAGACAGTGGCCTCTACTACACCTAGATGTGAAATCTGCCTTTCTAAATGGTCCTCTACAAGAGGAAGTTTATGTTACACAGCCTCCTGGATTTGAAGTGAAGAATGTGGTGAATAAAGTGTATAAATTGCATAAAGCCCTGTATGGGCTAAAACAGGCTCCAAGAGCCTGGAACTTGAAGATTGATTCCTTTTTCTTGCAACAAAGGTTCAAGAAGTGTGAAGTAGAATATGGAGTGTATGTGAAACACACAAGTACTGGGAATGTTATCCTGATTTGCCTCTATGTTGATGATATGTTATTGACAGGAAGTTCTGATACTGAGATTGATATTTTTAAGAAAGTTTTGATGAGTAAATTTGAAATGTCAGACCTTGGAAAAGTTACATACTTTCTAGGGATGGAATTCTTGTACTATAGTAAAGGGATTGTACTCCACCAACTCAAATATGCAATTGAAGTATTGAAGAGATTCAGCATGTTTGAATGCAAGCCTGCAGCCACTCCTGCTGAGGCAAACCAGAAACTTGATGCTGACACAGATGGTGAAAATGTTGATGAAACAATATTCAAACAGTTGGTTGGATCACTGAGGTACTTGTGTAATACAAGACCTGACATATGCTTCTCTGTGGGGGTCGTAAGTAGGTTTATGAGTAAACCTAATATGTCACATTATCATGCTGCTACAAGGATCCTAAGGTATGTCAAAGGTACCTTAAGATTTGGACTTCAGATTCCTACTGATATTAGTGAAAAATCTGGTGAATTACTGTGCTACTCTGATGCTGACTGGTGTGGAGACAGAACCGATAGAAGAAGCACCACTGGTTACTATTTCATGTTCAAGGGAGCACCAATCTCATGGTGCTCAAAGAAACAAGTGGTAGCACTATCCACTTGTGAGGCTGATTATATAGCAGGAGCAGTAACTGCCTGTCAAGCTATATGGTTGATTAATCTGTTGAATGACTTGAATATAATTGTGCAGAAGCCTGTGAAGTTGCTGATAGATAATAAATCTGCAATCAACCTGGCCAAGAATCCTGTGCTGCATGAAAGATGCAAGCACATTGATACTAAATTTCATTTTCTCAGAAATCAGGTGCAGAGTGGCTTAATTGAAGTTACACATTGCAGGACCCAACTACAAGTGGCTGATATACTGACAAAGGCTGTCAAGACTGATCAGTTTGTAAAACTGAGAGAAGACCTTGGTGTTATCATGTTTGAGACCTTGAATTAAGGGAGGGTGTTGTGATTAATTCAAGGGTATACTAGTCATTTCATTTGTTACTATTACTGTTTTACAGTTTACATTTCATTGTAATTTCATTTACAATTTGACTTGCATTTACTCTTAGTATCATGTTTAGAGAGTAATCTTAGTATCATGTTTAGAGAGTAATGCTGATTTTGTGTAACTAACTTTATATACTGAAATCTGAGTTATAACAGATTCAGTTAATCACAATTCAATATACAGTGAATTCTGTTATTCATCTTCTTCATTCTCTGCTTGTGAGTGAGTGTGCATGAGAAATTACTATGGCTTCCACTTGAGAACTCCAACAATTTGACAATCGCTGTAAAAACATGCATAGTTGAAAAATAATACCAGAGCAAGCATATTTTTTTACCTATAATATGCCAACTTCTTGGGGAGAAAAATACAAACAGCTTATTAGGTTTGTCAACACAAGCTTTTGCATCAAACAAGCAACCAACATTTCCATAAATGGTAACCAAATCCTGCCAGACATCCTTTTCCAACTTCATTTCGGTTAATGCCTAATAAGACAAATGAAAAATGTGTAAGGGAAAGGAAAAAATAAGGAATCTTCATACATTTCATTTTAAGCAGATAAACCCAAACCATACTTGATGATGTTTGTTGGCAAAAAACATATAGTGTAATTAGATTGCTTTGTTCATTACCATCTAATCTTATAAACTCTAAAGCGTTGCTACCGGAATCAAGTGTAGTAAACTGCCATTGAGAATGAAAAAAGTTGTTAATTACGATCAAATGAAATACAAAAAAGTTTTTAATTTCCTCAGCCAGGGTTTGTTAGTTGTGGAAATCACCTTGATATGAAGAGATTGTCAACAGTTTCTTAGTCTACTGTAAGTTACTGTTATCAATATCCAATACATGGCATTGTGACCCCGTAGCCATCCCCATTGCACAAACTATGGGAGTATAGGTGTGAACAATCAATAGCATAGAAGCTGCATTAGTTTCAGTTTTTGCAACTAAAAATTCATGCTTTTAGTAAGAGACATGTTAAGGTGGTCAAATTAAATCATACCATCAAACCCAGAAAAAAATAATAGTAATTTCTGCAACCAAAAAGGGCAATGAGCTAAGAGCTCTACCATTTGGAAGTCAAAAAGGATTCTACACTAACAGCAAAGTAGTAATAGAGAAGTAAAAGAGGATTTGCAAGAACAGCAGACAAATTAAAATCCCCATTTTTTCTCAAAAATCTACTTTAAAGAAGAAACCATATTTGAAAATAAAAATTCGCAAAATCCACACAAAAAATCATGCTTCAGAAATCCTATGATTGAATCAAACTAACAAATTTTTTTTGGGTTTAAAGAGACTCATTAAAACCTTTTGATGCGAACCCTCACTATGGATAAATTATCAGAAGGAAAAAGAGCACTTTATCTTAAATTAAAAAATAAAAAGTAGTACAATCCAAGGGGAGACTAGGCTGAAACCCTTGCCAGGAAAAGATACAATCCAAAGAAACAGAACTACAGCATAGATGAAGAAAGCCAAGGACACCAAACCCAAAGGATAAATCATCTAAATCTGGAAAAAAAAAAAGGAAGACCTTCCCTATTACAACAAAAATCATCTAGGATGAAGCTCGGAGGCAAAGTCCACAAAGTATAAGTTCTACTAACTATTTCCTTATACTTGGTGGACTAGTTAGTAGAGGACTTTGCCTCTCTAATTTATCGGCGCAACTATTTCCTTCTCTAAAAATATGAGAGACAATAAAGTTCATATTCGAACAAAGCCTGAAGCCTCACGTGTTTCCCCAACAGTTCTCAATCAATCTAACAAATGATCTATACACTAATCAGTTTAAAAAAGCAAAAAAAAAAGAAGTTATTATGACAAATGGATAGGAAAAACTAAGGAAAGAGAAACCATCAACCTCCATAATTGTCTTTCCGCCAACCACCGTCACTCACCATGTGGGCGTCCTCACATTGACATGTGGCAACCACTGTGAGCGCCCCGTCGCAGCCACAGCCATTGTCGTCGCAACTCCGTCTTCTTCTCTGATTTCGATTTTTGCTTGTTGTTGTTCTTCCCCCTTTTTCGTTTACGGTTTCTTCTTCTCTCTCTGCTTTTTCGTGTATAAATTGTTTTTGAAACCAATCTAAAAAATTACAGATATAGAGGGAGGTTGGAGGGGATCCGATATGATAGAGAAGAAGAAGAAGAAGCGAATTTGGGATGAGGGGGAGGAAGGCTGAAGGTGATGAAGGAAGAAGAAGAGAGAAAGAGGGACGCATGGGGGATAAGGGAGAAGAAGAGGAAAAAGCATCTGTGTAGAGTGTGTGGAAGGAGAAGAAGAGAGAAAGAGGGGAGCATCTGAGAGAAAGAGGGAGAGTGTATGAGAGAGAAGAAGATAAATATTGTGTAGAGTGTGTCACTTAATTTACAATAGTGTCATCCAAAAAGGTAGAAACCCAACCCAATCCATTTTATACGCAATACGCAATACGCAATACGCAATACGCAATACGTAGAGCATCATGTTAGTTTATTTAAGGAGGGGATACTCGGTATTGGTTTCCCTATATGTTCAATTGGACGATATTGGTTGTTACTTCCTCTCTCTCCCTCCCAGCCCCATATAAAGATTTATTATTTTTAATTTCCAATAAACTTTTCTTCAAGTTCTAATACCAAGTTTTTATATTTCCATTTGTACATGTTTAATCCCTACTCTAGTTATCATTAAGTTAGTGCCTATGTAGCGATGGATCCAGAACTTTTCAATTCGTGGGGGCAAAGCCATTGATTTGTCATTCATTTGCTACATAGTTGCTTTGCCTTTTTTCTCTCTCTAATGGAGCACATATGCTATTCAGGTAAACGTTCCTTTTGGTCTTTAAATGTATGAAGCGTTATCATTATAGTCCTTGAATATATTGGAATTGCAAATACATCCCCAAAGTGTCTCTTTAGTAAGTCATTTTGATCCTCATGTATTTTTTTTAGTAATTTTGATCTTCAAATGTATTTTTTTAGTCAATTTAGTCTCTAGAATTAGTAAAAAAAAGACACTTAAGAACGTGTTTGTAAATTTGACACATTCAAGGACCATCCCGACAACAGATCACACAATCAGAGACCAAAATAACTGTTTACCTATACTATTTCCATTTCTCTTTCATTTTTAAAGATAGAAAATGTCTTGTTTTAAGAAATAATGGAGTTATATATTATAAAGCACTGGACATCATCGTTTTTTCAAAATCTAATATATATATATATATATATATATATATATATAGTTAATTATTAAAAACCTTTAGTAACTAGGTTATATCCAAGGGGATGAGTTTGGTAGAATTGAGTTTTGCAGAGTTCAGTTTAGTTAAAAGTGAGTTAAACGTAACACAATTTTTGTTTGAATGCATTTACATAAAAAGTGATTTAACCAATTCTTATTGTTTGGATAGGTAAGATCAAAATTGCTTTTGAGCCTAAAATTACAAAAATGGGTTTCAATGTAAAATTAAATGTATGCATAGAAAATCAATTTTTTCTATTTGAAATAATTGGTTAAATTTATGTTATATTGTTAAATTTAATATAAAAGTATGCATATTATGATTATTTTATATTATATTCTTGACATTTTTAAAAATCAAATACATATTATAACAAAAATTCTAAACTATATCCATATTAATAAATATTAAAACAGTTGTAACCTTAATATTTTTAAAACAAAATGCATATTAGATGTAACTTCATTATATCGATACGCATATAATTTTTTTATATATAAATATTAAGCTATTTGTGATCTTTTAGAAAACTCATGTGTTGAGTAAAAAAAAACTTTTAAAAACCCATGTAGAAAACTCATGTGTTGAGTAATATTTGACTTTGTGATCTTTTTTCGACTTTGTATAGGTGGTTCTATTTTATTTATGGTTTTCATCCGGTCTTGCATGATACCCACATGTTTCACTTTATTATGTTCTTTTTTAATTTATAATCTTATTTAATTTATAGTTATAATTTAATTTTTATTCACGGGAACTTCAACCACATTAACAATCGAACCTCAGATCATATTATTTCAACTTTAGATAGGTCCTTCTATTTTATTGGTGGTTTATCCTTTATGATACCCACACGTTTCGCTTTCTATTTGTGTCGTCCTCTTTATTTTGATCATTTTGCATAAACACGTATTAGAAGTATATTTTTCCACAAAAAAAAGTATTAAAAGTATATTTAAATTAGTGTTTATATATATTCTTATATTTTTATATTTCTTTTACTTCCGAGTACTGTGTTGCAACTTTTACTCCCGCGGAAACTTTAACCACTTTTACAATAGAACCCCGTGTTTCACTTTCTATTTATGTTGTCTTCTTTTCTTTCTAATTACGGGTTAAGTTTTTAAATTTACATTTCATGAATATGAATCATGTTATTAAAATTCTCTAGAATTTTTTTTCTTAATATCTATGGAGGTTCAATTTCAATGTCTTTGTTAATGTTCCTTTTAAATGTATAAATAATCTTATTATTTAATTTATAGTTATAATTTCATTTTTATTCCACATTATCTAACTATATCTTTTACAAACCAACGTTATTGGCCAGCAGGCATAAGCTACCTTGGGACATAAGTGTCGACTCAGTGCTCTCGAACTCAATTCCCACAGTAAACAAACTCGGTATTTGCCAGTGCGAAATTTGTTCCTATGAACAAGCGAATATTAGTCTTTTGATAAATATGGATTTTGATTCATCTTCTTTATTTCACTATAGCACAATCTGTGCGCAACCCGTGCATTGCACGGGTCATAAGACTAGTTGGAAATAATCTCTAATGCACCGTCTGAAATAATACATCAGCTACCCCTCTTGGGAATATTATTGAGACTCGATTCAAAGTTACTGCAGAAGCTCCAATTTGTAGCGTCTGTGTAGACTTGAGTTTGAGAATGAATCAAGTTAGTTTTGTTAAAACCAATTTTCATAAAATCGTGTTTCATCTTCAGTAACGTGCGTTTGGGGTGGCTGAACGTGGATCCAAACATGCACTAAAGTTTTTTATTTGGAACACTAAAGTTACTCTTCCCATTGGTACGAGTTAGTTTTTTTTAAATGGATTTATGGGGACATTATTCATAGGGTGTTTGTTCCCATCCCTAATGACAAGTCTTCTTTTATCGATGAACATTTGACATTTAGCTACGGTTATTGTCTATGTTTAAGTCAAATTTCTTAGTGTTTTTGAAAAATAAAAAATATCATTGTTTCTATTATTTTTTAAATGTAATATAACCGACTTTTCAGGATAATATTAGGGATAATTTATTCCATATTGTGTAATGTACCTAGCATTTAAAATTTATAAGAATCTAATTGTCGCTTTTTATCTTAAATTGTGCACCATCTATGTACATGTTTGGGGTCAATCATGTTTCAGCATGATGCAGAGGGGGATGATCTTCTAACTTCTATCTCTCTAATTTTGGTAACTTTGTGTCCACCTCTCTTTAAAGTAGGAGATAGAATTTTAATTAAAATAATATTATTAGAGAGAAAAATAAGTTGAACAGAGATAGAGACAATTATCAAAGCTAGAGAGGTGGAAGTTAGAGAATCCTCCCCCGATGTGGAGGAGGTCACTGTAAATCAACGTCGATTTTTTCGCTGTTACTTATTGGGTACACGTTTGATTAGCATAATTTAGAGGATTTATTTTGTCTTTTTGTAAATTGAACTGCATAGTAGAATGATTGAGGTAGGTCTAGTTAGTTTTGAATGAGCTCATTAGGAATACAATCTAGGGAATTCAGAAGTCTGTATGTGTGTTATATGGTGATAAAGTTGAATGTTATTCCTTCATCTGTGTAAGGTAAATATATATGTTTCTATAATCTAGTTAGGTAAATATGTTTCTATAATATAGAATGAAGGAAGTATTTTGTTTATGGCTTAAATATATTTTTAGTTCCTGTAAATATGAGGTCATTCAGTTTTAGTCTCAGCTATTTTTTTTTAAAATAAATCTCCGTAAATATCATCATTTTCTTTTTGGTCCTTTTGTTACTAACACCTTTTGTAAAATGTTAAGGTGCCAAATATTTATCTACCATGACTTTGCCACATCATATAATTTCATTTCCCTTTATTTTAAAATCCTAGTTGGATCTTCTACAATGAGAATTAGAGAATCTTTCCAACTCGACGTGTTTTTTTGACAAAACAAACACGTATTAATTATTTATAAGGATCTTATATTTGGGAGAAAAAAAAACTAAAAAGGTCTTATAATTAAAGAAAATATTATTTATTTTTATTTATTTACGTTTTGACTGACTCCTTCAATAAGGAGAGCAATGTGAACCGGAATTCCTCAAAATCAGCTAACAAATCTAGGAAAAAGGGTCACGTAAACTCTTCAGATACATTCTATAGGGAATTTGTTAGGATTATATTCAGACAACTCGATTTTAAGTATTTCAGATATACACATAGCATCAGAATCCTATCTCTTTCAGTTTGTTACTTTTCGTTGTTACTGTGGAGTAGAAATGTACATGCCTTTGATGCTAAAATTTAAGAAGGAGGCAGCGAAGGTTATCCCTCCTTGCTATTATGAGGCTCATGAGACGCTTCACAATTGGTCTTGGGATGGGATAATTGTTTTCAATTTGATTCAATTATGCCGCTTGTTCTTCTGGATCAAGAAGTGGAAACAAGCAGCTAATAGAACTCACCGTGATTGAGAAAAGTAAGTATTCCTACTTTATTCTAACCCCTAATATTTATGTGCTCGTTCGTCAATACAAGTGACTATGTTTGATTTGGAAATTGAATGATTTGTTTATGTGCAATGGATGGAGGAATAATTGTCTATATGATTGAACTCTTAATTTATTGAAGAACCTTGTGAGCAAAGAACTATACTATATGTATCATGTGTATATATATACACTAAATTGATTAAAGAACTGTTGGCGTAGATAGGATGGGAAGTCATGAGCCCAAGTCTACGACCCGTACTTGCACCTTCTATATTGTCGGGTGGTGGTTACCTCTTGTGTATATAGCATTTATATTATGTAACACTATATCATATGAGGGTTACACTATTGGCTAAAATCTTAAAAGATATCATGAGTATATTATATGGCAAGGTATCGTTGAGGACTCTCACTAAGATTTTCATAATATCACTCTATTATGTTTTGTGGTTTTACAGATATTAGGTAAAGACTTGATGGTTGAGGATGATGCTAAGAAGATTTAAAGATTGCATATGAAGTTCTTATGAGATCATAAGGCAATATGATTTGCAGTATATCTCGTATGGGATTATGAGTTTTGTTTCTTTGTATTTTGAAGGGTTTGAGCCAAAGGTGTAATCAATTGCATTGTTTAGGAAATATGTAACTTAGATATGGATTTATGTCTTTTGACTCTTGAGGTACATGTAGTTACAGTATTGTCATAACTTTATGATGAGTCATTTTGGTAATTTATATTTCGTACGTTTAAATCCATATTTTTGGCCGCGTATTTCTCTGATTTTGATAAAATGTTCGACATTGTAAATGAAGTTGACGAACTGAGTTTAGGGTGTTACACATATCTTTGCATACTTACCTCTATCATGTATTGATGTCATTTTAATTGGTCAATTTCTAGCATTAACCCCAAAGTAGTTTGCATGACAATGGATTATGTACAATGTTGTCTCCTTCATATGTTGCAGGTAGGAAAATATGCTGCAAATAACTCAGGTAGACCACTGCTATAAAGGTACCCATCTCCACCACATAGTTTGTATAAGGAATTGAACCAGGAAGAAGAAATGAACTTGCTGTGTATTGATTAGTGTGAGAACAGATACATATATGTGGTGAATTGACTCAATCACCCAACTAACTTGTAACAAATTACTAAACTATCCTAACTGTCTTAACAACAGTATTTAACAGATACTAACAACTATTTAACATATCCAAACAGAGGAAAATCTATCTAATACAACATGAGAGGAATAAGACTATGATAAGAATAAGCTATTCTGGTCTATGTACTCATATTCCAATACCCAACCCCCCCCCCCCCCTAAGCTGGAGGGTGGATGTTATGAACCCCAAGCTTGGATAACAGGTGCAGAAATTGTTGTGGATCCAGAGCCTTTGTCAAAAGGTCAGCCAGTTGTGAGGAGGATGGAATAGGCAGCAGGTGGAAGAGCTGAGCTTGTAGTTTCTCACGCACCACATGACAGTCAATGTCAATGTGCTTTGTGCGCTCATGGAATGTTGAATTTGCTGCAATTTGCGTGGCAGATTGGCTGTCACAGTAAAGAAGTGCAGGCTTGATGAAGGGTAATGAGAGATCAAACAGGATGTATGTCAGCCACTGGATTTCACACACAGTTGAAGCTAAGGCTCTGTACTCAGCCTCCGTTGATGATCTTGACACAATTGTTTGTTTCTTAGACTTCCACGAGATGAGAGAGTCACCAAGGAACACACAAAACCCCGTCACTGACCTCCTTGTCAAGGGACAGGTAGCCCAATCAGAATCACTGAAGGCCTTCAGTTGTAGAATAGATGAAATTGGAAAGAGAAGTCCTTGTCCTGGTGCATTCTTCACATATCTCAGAACACGATTTGCTGCTTGTAGATGTTTTTCTCTGGGACTGGCCATGAATTGGCTCAGTTGTTGTACAGTGAAAATGAGGTCTGGTCTGGTCTGGTAGTGTTTAGGTAGATCAGCTTCCCAATTAAGCGATGATAACTTGTAGCATCTACAGTAGGCGAGTCTTCAGCAGCATCAATGTGTGGTGACTTAACCATAGGAGTGGCTGTTGGCTTGGAGCCTAATAGACCTGTTTCAGATAGTAAGTCCAGAGCATACTTTCGCTGGCAAATGGAGATACCATCACTAGTTCTGGCCACCTCAATACCTAGAAAATATCTCAGAATCCCTAAGTCTTTGATTTTGAAACTTGCATCCAGCTTGCCCTTGACATTAATGATCTCAGATATGCTATTTCCAGCCACAATTATATCATCAACGTATATTAATAAAACTGTGAGAGTTCCATCGTGTGCCTTTGTGAATAAAGAATGGTCTGACTGACATTGTTTGTAACCAAGGGAAATAAGGAAAGTGGAGAGTTTGGAGAACCATTGTCTGCTGGCCTGCTTTAAGTCATAGAGAGACTTGAGCAACCTGCAAACTTTGTTTGGAGAGTGTGATTCATACCCTTGGGGAATGTCCATGTAGACCTCCTCATCTAGGTCACCATGGAGGAATGCATTGTGTACGTCCAGCTGCTGAAGGTGCCATGACTGATTAGCTGCGATAGCAAGCAATAGTCTCACTGTTGTCATTTTAGCAACAGGTGAGAAGGTGTCCAAATAGTCTATTCCCTCAGCTTGGGTGTAGCCCCTAGCCACCAATCGAGCCTTATACCTTTCTAGGGATCCATCAGCCTTGTATTTGATCTTATATACCCACTTGCATCCTATTGTCCTTTTACCAGGAGGGAGGTAGGTCAGCTCCCAAGTCTTGTTTTCTCGCAGTGCTTCTAACTCCCCTCTCATCAACCTTGTCGATAGCTTTCTCTGCCTTAGCATTTTGAGCAACATCTTCAGTGACCTCGACCACATTAAGATCAACTTCGACCAGCAATGCATCAGCTGTTGGCAAGGGATCAGTATCAATCTTCATTGGTGGCTTAGACTTGTCACCAAATTTCAGCCTTCCTTCGTTGATAGCATTTTGAACCAAATCCCTGAAAATGACACAACGGGAAGTGTTATGACCTAAGAAACCATGAAACTTACAAAAGCCTCTTTTCTGTCGTTGTTCTAATGGTGGAATCTTTAGGCCCTTAGGCGCTAAGATTTGACCATCAGCCACAAGCAGATCAAATATTTCGTCACATTTAGATATATCATAAGTGTAAGTTTTTGCGACAAATTTATCATTCTTAGGTTCCACCATATTTTTGCCATTAGAAGGTTTTAACAACTTGCAAATATAAGGAGGTCCTAGTTTTAGTTCTGCAATGTTAACCTCTTCTTCGACATCTTCATAAGATATGTCGTATTCTTGGTCACTGTCATTAGCTTCGACATAAGTAACCTTTTCTTTCTTACTTTGAAATCTACCTGTTCTGGCTTTTTCGGCTTTGAGTCTTTCGACTTGTCGAACTCTATCAGCCAATTGTGCAATATCTCTTAAATATAGTGTGTCTAGTTTCTTTCTTATAGTGTAATCTAGACCACCAGTAGCCATTTCGACTAACTCATGCTCAGGCACTTGAGTAAAGCACCTTGCTTTGAGTAGTCTAAATCTATTGAGATAATCATCAATAGATTCTGCCCCCTTGCGTCGAACGCTAGCCAGTTCTTTAAGACTAATCTTACATTGACCCATATAGAACTGCTCATGGAAGGCCTTTTCTAATTGACTCCAATTAAAAATTGAATTTGGAAGCAGTGTAGTGAACCATGTGAAGGCGTTCTTAGTTAGAGAATTTGGAAAGTATTTCATCCTTAAATTCTCATTGTGTGCTAGATCGCCAGCCTCAGTCAAATAACGAGCCACGTGTTCGACGGTAGATTCACTGGTTTCTCCAGCGAACTTTGTGAACTTGGGAATTTTCCATCCCCTAGGCAGCTCTGTTTGTAAGGTGTATTCTGACAAGGGCGACACAAAGTTAGGCCTATGTAAACCTAAGTTAAGGCCATTCTGGGCTAGAATAGTTTCGACCATATTAGCCAGATTATTTTGTGCTCCAAAATTGTTTTGTTGCACTTGTCTGACCACTTCGTCAGCATTTTGGTTTCTATTCACCAACACAACTTCAGGGATTGCCTCTACCCTCATAGGCTCTTCGACAACCTGTTGTTGTCCTTGGTTTCCCTGATTTATAGGTATTGGATTGTTAGGCCTTTCAACAGGTACTTCGACAGGCCTAGCATTTTAGATTTGGGGAATTTGCTGGTGATGTACTGGTGGAGTACCAAAGAAATCAGCAATCCTTCCCATTTGTGTTGCCAACATTTGGTAACTGCTATTAGTGTTTTGTATCAAAGGATTAAACACTATACCAATTTGTTGTGTTAACATATTGACCATATCATGATTGCTATCATCCATTTGTTGCCTCAATGCCAACAAAGATGTTGTAGTCAAATTGGTTTGGGCATTTCGACTATGGATGCCCTCTGTTGAACTATGAACAGGAGAATACCCTGTAATTGCATTATCTGCAAATGTAGACGAATTTGTCTGAAGGCCTGCCATCAATGTTGTTGGCATGCCATACGGTAAAGCCCTTCCGCTCATAGTAAATGGCATATTTCCAATCATAGGATTTGCCATCAAAGGACTCGTTGGTCCTGTTTTTGGTGGCACAGAAGCCATTGTATTAACATTTGTTAAGGCTGCAGTGGTCATCATTGACACAGGAGTAATTATGGAAGAAGTTATAGCGGTTACTCCCATTGTTGTCGAAGAAGGCATAGCAACGGTTATGCCTGCGACATTTGCAGCGTTAACGTCACTAACTGACGCTTGTTCTTGTGTACTTTGTGCATTTGATGCAGAAGCATTACTTGTACTAGAGCGTGCCATCTCTGGAAGATGTTTACCACTCCTTAATTACATGCACAGACAAACACAAAGTTTAAGAATTCAACGAAAAACTTTTAAAATTAGCACAAATGTCCCACCAGGCGTGCCAATTTGTTTACCTTGGATTTTGGTAAACACCGCTAGTTTGAAATTGCTTCTGTTTGCAGGATCAACTAGTAAATCCTAAGACCATTTGTGTTAAAGTTTTTCCCAGAATTACTTATGTTCTTGCAGTTTAAAAGTAAAAGAAGAAGATAATCGTCGATCTCTCCGCGAAACCGTCAAATTACTCCAAATGAGGGAGGATAAAACAAAGAAAATTTTTGCAGGGAACGTAAAGAAAAAGAAAATTAAAATTGCATTAATTTAAAGGGGTGGTGCACAAGATCATACATGCGTTCCTTGTACTCGTTTCTCAGTGTGTGTCGGTACTTTGAGCGTGGGAACTTGGTATGAGAGATTGTGACCTGTTTTTCCTATGAGAAACTACTATTTATACAAATAGAAAATAATTGTACAAAGTTTAAAAAACTGTAACTGCTACGTGCTCTTGGTAACGGTTACTTGATCGTACTTCGTCATCAGCCTCCAACTCCTTCTTGTCGAAATATCTATCTTCAGCCTCTTCGACTTTGCCAAATCTGAGGTCAAAATCTACTTGATGCAACTTGATAGCTTAATTCATTTCAGTGTCGAAATTGATACTTGTCTCTTGAAATACCAGGTCAAACTTTAAAAATAAGTCAAACCTCATTTACTGCATTTAATTTAGCCTGTCGAAATTACAGGCTAACAGAGTGATAGGATATAAAATCAAGGGGTGCAGGGGTTATTGGACCTAATAATGTAATTGTATTTGTTAGCCTTTGTGCAGGGGTTATTGGACTCAAGTTGTTGAGAGGGGTGTTTTAGAATCCTACCTAGTTGAGATTCTGAGATCAAGAATGTTTCTCCCACTTACTACTAAGAGACTTGAGAATTGAGATCGATGACAACAAGAAGTGTTTGGGGTTCTCAAGGTTGACATTGAGAAGCCACTTGGCCTGATTCAATGCTGCATTAATATATATATATATATATATATATATATATGGCTAAATACCACTTTTGGTCCTTTATCTTTGCTCTAAGTTTCAGTTTTATCCTTTATTTTTTTTTTGTCCGTTTTGGTCCCTCATCTTTCATTTTCGTTTTATTTTGGTCCCTGTCGTTAGTTTCATTTTGGTCCGTTTTGGTCTCCTCTCCGACCCCACCCCTTATAACCAATGTTGCCCCTTCCCTCCATCACCTTTCTGTTGCTGTCCGAACATCAGCCGCCACTGCTATCATTGCCTTCTTCTACTTCTGGATGATATATATATATATATATATGATCACTACCTACTTAGTTACAACTTCATCAAGATTGCAGGCCATATATAGTCATTCATGATGTTTCATAACATGTTTAGTGTATATATCATAGTTTGGTTATGAAATTAACTAAACAACTATTCTCAATAAGTGCTTCTCTCGCTCTCCCTCTCCCTCTCTCTTTGTATATTTACAATGATGCACGCATGTATCCATAACAATGGCGGATCTAGGACATGAAGTAGGGTCAAAAAAATTTAAAAAACTCATCACTATAATTTTTTTTACAGTCACTAAAAATATTAAAAATAAAAATTCAATATATTTAATTAAATGAATTACACGATTCATAATTGTCCTCCTATGCATACAGGAGGGACAGTCCATTTCTTTATGATGTTTATAAAGTAGGACTTTTGTCTTAGCTAGCATATAAAGCTAAGAAATGCACACAGAACGAAACCTAAAACGAGGGTTTGCGCTTACAATATAAATATTTTTGCAGTAAAAAACTTCTAAATCTAGGAAAATGGTTTTAAAACGTTGACTAAAACATTGTGTAAAAAACTCGTTATCGTTGATTTTTTGGCAATGGTTACCAAACGTTGCTTATAAAAAACAAAAAAGAAAACGGTTTTTTAGGAGATGAATTATTTTCTTTTGTTGTGTTATATTACTTGATCCAACTTTGACTTTTTTCATTTAAATTTTGTTATAGTTTAATACATAGTCCTAGTATTTACAACTCAAAGGAAGTGAGAGACAAAAAGCTAGCACGAGTTATTGAAAAGGAATGGTTATTAGTGCCCTTTACTCCCATCATATCCTTATATCTAATATATATTCAAGTTATTCAATTTTTCCAAATGCTTCTCACATTGATTTACAACTGTATCTTTTGGGATTTTGTGCATTATCCATATGACTATTCTTATTTGCAATTGTTCTATTCCTTTATTACTCCTTCCGTTCCATAATACATGTTTTATTTGCAATTGTTCTGTAGCAGTGTGCAGATTTCTCGTTTTGGCTACTCCGTTCGTTTCCAATCCGTAATCCAATCAAGTCTCAACATTAAAACAAACATTTCCAACATAATAAACAGTCCCAACAATCAACAACAACCACATTTCAACATCAATCATCCAATACATAAGCATATTCGAAACACACAAAATGCATAATTTCGTAGACACGCTTTATTCGACTCGAAATTTCGAAACAAATGCAATTATTAACTCAAACTCAGAATCATGTCGCAAAACATTTTCAAAACAAAACCTAAGCGGTATAGAACTCACCTGGAGCAACGAATAATTCGAACAACGGAAGACGCGATCAAGCTCTACCCAAACCGAACTATTTTTGAACAGCATCTGTGAGCAGTTTTGGGATGAGCATAACTTATTCAATTTCTAACCAAAACCATTCAAACCAGTGCCTAATGTGTATGTAATTTTGTCTATTTTCCTATGGTTCAAGTCCAAAACTGATACGATGAGTATTCAGGGAGTTACGGCTAAAATACGGAGACTGGTTCGAAAACGTTACTGTTACAAAAGTGAAACTTGTAACTAATTTTTCTCCCTCATTACTCAGTCAAATCAGGTCATTCTTGTGCGAAAAGTGAAGGGTTTTAAGTCTAGTTTCTAAAGAAATAAAAAAGGACTTCATATGAGTTTTATAGAGAGAGTTATAAGAGAAATACCAAAGGTAGTGACAGCTGTTTTTGTGCAGAATTTCTCTGTACTTAGAGAAACCTATTTCCAAGGCCTTAAACTCCATTCAAATTCGACCCCAGCTCCAATTCTCCGTTTTGATGACTGTAAACCCCAATGTAACTACTGTTTGGTTCTAAGCAAGCTTCCAATTTGACATGCAACTCAATCCCAAACTTCAACTACCACACACAATGCAAGAAACTCCATTTTTGATCAACTTTGAGCTTGAAATTTGAAGATGGTGAAATGAGGTAGAGAAGGGAATAGCTGCTGATCTTTGAATCAATAGATAGAAGAGGAAAAACCGAGTCTAATGGTGCAAGAAAATGTAACATGCATCATGATTTGTTCCCTCTTCTTCTCTCCCTCTTTCTCTCAAACCCTCTCTTCTCTTTTCTTTCTTCTCTTCTAAAATTCTGAATCATGAGAGTGTGTGAGTGTTGTGTGTGTGTTTTAGTGATGAGAATAAATGTGTCTTCACCTGGAGAAAATTTAAATGGGTGTGCAATGACTGTTTTGCCCCTACCCTTAATTACCCACTTAAAACACATACTTTAGTGATTGAATATTGTTTCCATAGATTCTAACATGCTCAATGACTTAATTTGATTATTAAACAATTGAGCGACACTAGTTAAGTTCGATATTCAAAATTAATCGAATTTGGGATGTTACAGGATTTCTTTCAAGCTTTTTTGGCTTTTGAGTTGTATGATATTAGATATTTTATCTACAAATGTTTCTTTTGATGGTAAACCATAAATGTATGAAATACATTTACATTATCAAAGTTATATTTTTACTGAAATTTCCAATGCTTTAATTAAGTTTGATAATGTTTTATAAGATATATGTTGCATAGGTGCTAATAGCAAAAATGTGATGACGAGATAAGGTAAAAAAACTTTCTCAATTAGCAAACGGTTAGAGGAGGTTAAATACCTCGCAAAATTACTCCATAGGAGGTCTTTAATCCCCTTAAAAAAACCACTATTTGTGGGGATTAAAAATCCTCGCAGTAAAATCGCCGCAATTAGCTTTGAAACCAGCATTTTGTAAAAGCCTCCACAAAAAGATTGCGGCACTTGAAACTCCGACAGTTTTAAAAACACCCGCAATTATTTTGTGGCGGTTAAAAACTCCTGCTATTTGATCTATTTTTTTATAGTGATACAGATTATTTTTACCAGAAACAAATTAATCAATGTCTATTAGCTATTGTTTTTAGTATTGATTATGACATAATGAATATGTCTGTTTCTATTGATGAAGTCATTATTCCGTTACCCTTGCTTTGAATTTTGATCATGCAGGTAAGAAAGATTTTAGGAAGTTTAGGTATTTTGGTTTGCAAATGATCGATGTTGACTGATTTTTCTTCTCATAATAGATAGGTCATGTTGCACACAATGTATGATAACAAATTTCATTTTAAAAGTTGTATGAATATATATATATATATATATATATATATATATATATATATATATAATTTCAATGAAAATGTTCATGTACAAAAAGTAAAATAATAATGTTATTTCATATAATATAATCAAGTTCTATTGGGGATGCATAAATTTGTTATAATTCTATAATTGAACGCATTAAAATTGATACCAAATTATTCTTAATTTTTTATAAATCTATTATAATACACAATATTATTTGATAATATTTGTTGAGTATATGAACACTCGATGCAGAATTTAAAAATGCCTCGAAACACTCCCAATTGACTAAAAAGTAGGGGTTCAAAATGCTTTTTTTTTTAAAAAGAATTGAGAAAAATATGAAAATATGAATAAAAAAGAGATAGTGCATAAGAACCTAGAAGTTGAAGGAAGCCTTTTCTTAATGCTTCAATTTCTTGACTTGATTATGATTAATAAATACCAGATACTTCGCATGATAAATAATTCTTTCAAAAAGTGATACATACCATCTGCTTAGCATGAAAAATAAATAAATAAACATGTGTATAGTTATACTAAAGTTGGGTTGGTTGACAATTAATATACACGGATTGGATTCTTACACAATTGACAATTCCACCTTGAGGAATGATACAAAATATTATTTATGGTTCTTTATCTAGATTATCATTTTTTTTCACTTTAATATATTTTTTTGTGTGTACTGCTTGCTTCTTAAAGGATAATTTCTTACCCTTTAAAGTTCCAAAAAAGATGAAAAATCAGCCAACATCATTTGCAAAACAAAATATCTAAACTTCCTAAAAAAAATTTTACCTGCATAATCATAAGGGTAACAGAATAATGACTTCATCAACAGAAGAAGGCATATTCATTATATTAAATACTGAAAACAATAGCTTATAGACATTGATTTGTTTCTGGTAAAAATGACTTGTATATTCAAGAAATAAATTTGTTTAGGGCCTGAGGTGTATACTTAAGCAATCAAAAGCATAAAAAGATTAGATGAAAACAAAGATATATCGGTGGAACATGATAAGCATTTTGTTTACCATACTGCAATTATAATTATAATTAGCCTAAAATAACTACACAAACCCATGAATCCAAATTTAAAATAACTCTTGAGATTTGTCTTCTCATTTCTTCTATTTGAATTTCTTGTAGCATTTGCTCGTTCTGTCTTCTTGGAGGCATTTTTTTAAACTAAAACGGGAATGAGTAATGTATTACTAGAATATTTATTGTAGACCATAAAATAATACACTAAAGAAATTTCGAAGAAAAAGAGGTGGGTTGCTAATGTACACACTTAAATATCAAGTCTTTACTAGCCAGAGTTTGCCTAGACATGTACGTTCACAGTACCACAACTATTTTTCAGCAACAAAAATAATTCTTTTCTTATGTGGAATATCAGACTAAATTGCAACCACAGAGCATACTAGGAATTTCCTAAAAAATTGGTACTAAAATAGGGTTTTCAGGAAAGATAGCATTTTTTTATTTGAGATCAAGCGTAGAATGTTAATTCTGAAAGTACGATGTAATTTCGTTATTCAAGAAATTAGAAGGGGAAATTTGTAATTTTCAGAAACATTCGGGCTATTCTGCAGTTTCAGAAAATTTGGGGACAATTTTGTAATTCTAGAAAATATTTGGCCAATTCTATAAAGTCAAAAAATATTTGGGCTTTTTTGTAATTTTTGGAAGTAGTGGTGACGTGGCTCTTTTTGACACGTGGCACAAGTGAAGTGGCTGAAAGATTACATGGTGCTGATGTGGCAGCTGACGTGGTTGTCTTCAACCTTTGAACTTTGGCGGCAGGGAGTGGTTTCTTGATGAAAACTCTGGTGAGGTCTGTGGCGGTGTGTGGAGGCTATGTTCGCAACAAAACCTCTAGGCCAAGGATTTTGAGCGTTCCGAACCAAATGGCGGCGTTAGTTTTGCGAAAAATGACTGAAAAGTGGAGTTTCAGATGGTGGCAGCTTCTAGCACTTAGAACACCTCAAGAAAACTCAAACTTTTTGTTGATTTCCTCATTCAAACTCAACTCCGAATTTAGAACATTGTTACTGATACCAAAATGGCTCAGAAGCCTAAACAGAATCCACTCGCAAAGAGATACACTCTATTTTACTTCAAATTAATTTGGATGAAAATGTTAAGGCAAAATCACTAAGACATGTTTTGATGAGAACAAACAGTTTTGATAAGCTTCTTAAGCTTTCTGAGTCACTAGTGATCTAATGAGTTCTCTTGAGTGATCTTATAGACAGGAATAATTTACATCTCAAGAACAACATGTGCTACGAATTAGCACATCATAAGAAGGAGAATTGAGTCTTAGAAGATACTTGCTAAGCTCAAAGAGGTGCTCAGAAGCTAACAAGCAAAGAGTTAACATTATGTGACCTAACATGATGCAAGGCAATACAAAGGAACATATGGCAATCGAGACATTCTTCTAGAACAACATGTACTTAAGTTGATATCCACTTAGAAGATACTTCAGAAGACGTTCTGACCGTATCTCAGAAGCAATTGAGAAGACAATGCTTAAAAGGGAGACTGAACAAAATTGGTCAAGACATCAGAAGCTTCACTGATATTTTTTCCCACTAGGTATTGAGACAATTCTCATGCAAAAGATATTGTACTCTTTTTCCTTCACTGGGATTTTTTCCCACTAGGTTTTTTCTTAATAAGGTTTTAATAAAGTATATCCCTAATAGACATCCAATGGGGAGTACTATGAATAATTGGATGTTTCTTAGTATTCCTATGATGCTCTTGTAACTCCCATTAGTAAAAGGTCGTCATTCATTGTAATTGTTCTTCATTGTATATGTTAATGGCACATTATGTTAGACCTTCTTTATATTTGTTGATGAATAGAAATTCATCTGCTATTTTTGCTAAAGTGTCCATATTAGACGGGAAGTGGATTGTGCGGAGTAAAAAAATTAATCTAATGAAATTATTATATGGCTATCATCAAAATTAATTTCAATTAATTTTTCTCTAATTGATTATAAAAAAATTCACTTATAATCATTTTATTTGGAATTAAATTAACCACTTTAATAAATTCTTTTGCCGGAGTTGGAATTGATTAGCTTTATTTCAGGAGTGACAAAATATTATTTTTGCATGCCTGAGAAGATCAACTCCAAAGTCAATTAGAGAAATTCACCCGATAGTTTGTTTGAGAAGAATTGTAAAATGCATATTTATGTATTTATTATTATTATTATTATTATAAATAACCGATACAGTTAAATTATCATTTTTTGTTTAATATTTTAATTTACTTAAAAAAGTATGGTACAATAAATTGGTGCATAGAATATATATATATATATATATATATATATATATATTTGAATTAAAACAAGTATGATAAAATTGAGTTATATTTTTTTATTAAGTTACTTAAAGTTAAATAATTTAATAGTGTTAAATATGTTTTTGATCCCTATAAAATTATACCTTTTAAGTTGAGTTCTATTAAATCTTAATAAGCGTTTTTGTTTATAACAAAGTTATTGTCAGCCTTTTTAGTCCATCATGACTTTTAATCATGAAGCACTATAAAAGACCCCAAAGGCGTTATTAAAAATCATGAGGAACTAAAACTGCTTACGACGAATTTGTGAGGGACAAAAGGTGGATTTTAAGTTGCACAAATGCAACTTTTTGTGTATTGTGCCAAAGTGAGGTTAGCACCGTGGATTTCGTACAGTTGAATTTGGATGGTTATGATTATAGTAGGCAACCTATTGTCCATGTTGATTGTATATGATGATTTTAAATTCAAAATAGTACCCTATAAAAGCAAAATTTACGGTAGTTGTTTTTTTTTAGTTTGTCTTCTTGTGGATTTATTTTTGACATGTCAGATTTGCAAATTTGCTGCAGGGATATTTTATATAAAGTAACATTTTGTTAAAAAAGAAACAGAATAGTGTTGTCAAAATAAAAAATAAAGTGAATAGTAAAAAAAATCATTCATTTAAAATTAACACAATTAATTGTTAACCTTCTACTTTACCAAAGTCTTTAACCTTACCACTTTTCCTGAGTTAAATATTTGGTGAGTTAATAAATAAAAATTAAAAAAGAGAAAATTAAAAACAGTACATACGTAAATTAGATATTTGGTGGTTAAAAGGAAGTAAATTTTATACTTAAGTTTATTTCGTTGAGTTTACCTTGGATGAAGATTTCGGCCAACAAGTATATGGGCCATGAAATTGTTCCCTTTATTTAAGGCATAAAATTCTTTTTTGGGTTTTTTTACCCCCACCATTTGACTCCATACTCCCACGCACCCTGAGAAAATACTAAAATACCCCTTAAAAATTGACAAATTTGCGAAAAACTTATCATTTCTCACTTACATACGATTTGATAAGAAATATTTTAGAGATTATCTAATTTACGTTAGGAGAGGTAAATACGATTTCCACCCAGATTCGCATCGTATTTACGTAGATACGATTTCCACCCAGATTGAGAAAAATAGTAAGCCGTATTTACCTTTTTCAGACCTACATACGATTTCCATATAAAAATCGCATTGTATTTACCTATTTGTGACGTAAATACGATTTCATTTTTTATTTTTTAAATTATTTGGTTTTTGTTTTTTCAGTGTCTTCTCGACGGACTGAGCAGGCATCCTCCTCGTCTTTTGCTCCCCGTACACGCATCCACCAGAGAGTTGCGGGACACGCGTCCACCAAGCGTAGGCGCGCTGAGGCTAGACAGCTGCCGCTGCCGGAGTCCCTAGAGTATCAGTACGAGCAGCAGCAGCACCATCAGTACGACCAGCTGAACTATGCCTCGTTCGACCAGGCCAGACATTTAAATAGCTTTTTTTTCCAATTTACATTTTTATAACAACACCAATCGATCTTAACTTGTTTAAAACAACAATAGTGACATTTAAACTGGGACAAAGGTTAACAACACCAATTGATCTTAACTTGTTTAAAACAACAACAGTGACATTTAAGTTGAGACATTTACTTGTTTAAAACAACAACAGTGACATTTAAACAAAACCAATCGATCTTAACTTGTTTAAAACAACAAAATTGACATTTAAACTGAGACAAAGCTTTAAATTTATAGGGTTTTAAACTACTTCAACAAAGAAAAT
This sequence comes from Astragalus glycyphyllos, assembly GCA_963573325.1. Taxonomy (NCBI): domain Eukaryota; kingdom Viridiplantae; phylum Streptophyta; class Magnoliopsida; order Fabales; family Fabaceae; genus Astragalus; species Astragalus glycyphyllos. The sequence goes on along the minus strand of OY754308.1, from coordinate 49,331,831 downwards.
GTTGGATCTATGCTTAACAAAACGACTTGTTCCATATTTATGCCAAATTTAACTTAAAAATATGGAAAAAAAATTGGGTAAAATATGTTTTTGGTCTCTATAAAATTGGGTCATTTTAAGTTTAGTCCCTACATTAAAGAAATAGGCATTTTGATCCCCATCCTATTTTGTCGTTTCCATTATTAGTCATTTCCGTTAATTATTGCTGATTGGTCTAACAGAAATCATGACTAGACACGCCATGTGGATATTTTAATTGATGTGGTGTCCACGTGGCATGCTGACTCATTTTTTATTACTTATATTTATTTATTTCGGTTTAAATAAATTAATATTTAAATTAAAAATCAATTCAATGAATGAACAAGAAAGTGCATTAGATAGATGCTCATCATGCTCCCATGTTCTCCACAAAACTAGTGAATGAACAAGAAAGAGCATTTGTTCCCATTTCACCTCGCCCCTTCCTCCCTGTCATGCTCCCTTCCTCCCTCTCTCCTTCGTCTTCTCACTCTATTCATGGTGGTCCTTGTCAAAACCTTCCAAATTAAGTTGTTTACAAATCAAACGATGGTTTAGCCTCAAAATCATAATCGATTTCGATTATAGTGTGTTTTATCATGAAGTATGACGTTGGATTTCGATTTTAATTTTCAAATTGATTCTGCTTGCCGGTTTAACGATTTCTGGGTTGATGGAGAAAGAGGAAGAAGGGGGTTAGAATTGAAGTTATGGGTTGTTTGCAGGTTTTACGGTTTCTGGGTTGCTGGGTTACTAGGTTGAGGGAAATAGTTGAGGGTTGAAAATTTGGGGTTACAAATTAGGAACGAAATCACTGGATTTGAGAACGAAATTACTGGATTTGGGATCTACGACGAAAACGAACAAATTTGAAAACAAATCTAAAACAGATTTACCGAAAATATTGAGTGTGGGAATCTTTTTTTCTTTTCTTTATTTGATAATAATAAGAGAGAGCCAAATAAAAGAGAACCAATTAATAACAGAATTTATTAATTACATCGAGAACAAATATAAAAATAAAAATAATATTTTTCTTCTGATTAATGGTGATAGCCTTATTAAAGGTGTCAGCATTGTTACAGGGTGATAATGTGCTTGGCTTCCCTTGAATTATTACAATTTTCAGGATTGCATTTAAAATACGGTACAACCGGTAACAGTAGGGACAACCTACAGTCCCAGGTAAAACTCAGCTTGGGCACGGTACCAAAATAGTCCAATTTGTGCAACTTAAAGGGCACCGGGACAAAATTACCTATTAAAATTTAATTAGACTAAACTTAAAAGGTTTCAATTTTATAAGAACTAAAAATATATTGTATAATTTGGTCAAAAAAATTGTATAAAACAAATGTGAGTGATGACTTTTTTATTTTTATAAATCATCAGGTATTATTTACGCGCAACGGTAGAGATTAATCTCTTGAGTCGGGTAGGACCCCAACGAGTGGAAGAAGTCTCCCTTAAGAGATTTAACAATGTTGCATGTCTAAAGATGAATACGAACTGAGAATGTTGATTAAGATAGAAGAAACCCCTACTATTTCATTCAAATGCTATTAGGTATGTGAGTGATGACTTTTAAAATAAAAATTAAAACTAAACTTTATTACTTCTAGTAATTATAAGAAGAGATTTGATATCACTGACTTCTCTGTCAACCGTTTGATATCTTATCTTGCAGGTTGACACGTGAAAATCGTATGTGTGGTGAGGTTGCTGTATCTTCAGATCGGATCATAGCTTCAACTCAACACCAAAGACTCATCTACACCCTTGAATCCTTCAACTCCAACGTGCAGAAAAAGCAAACAGGTGCGGGCCCCAATACTCCCACAGCCGTTGGATCTCACCTACGTTTCTGGCAACACATCTAAGCCGTTGGATTCCGCCTGCAGATCCTTGAAATTCGCTGATTCTCCCTTTAATTTATGCTGCCGAGCCGAGGATCCAAATTGGCCATGAAAATCAGCGAAAATAAGACTTTAATTTATGCCGCCATCTTATTTTTTTTTGCCATGAAAATCTCACTCTCACCCACCTCTCTTTTAAAAATCTGAATTTATTATTATTTATAAAAAGCACTGGTGTCATAAAAATTCATATAAATGGCGGCATCGCTGCTTCCCTTCCTCATTCACCCAAAGCACAAAAAGTAACAAGAGTTTACATGATGAGTTCCTTGCGAGTAGTTTCAAGTAGTACAGTTCAGGTAGCTAGTGACATTAATGGTAACTCAACTCAGTTAATCAACTTAACTCCATGGGATCTAAAAGCCCTCCAACTCGAATACATCCAACAAGGACTTCTTTTTCACCACCCAAACCAAGTAGACACACCAAACCAAATCCAGCATTTGAAACACTCCCTTTCCTCCACTCTTTCTTTCTTCCCACCCTTTGCTGGCCGCCTCGTAATTACCGAATACGAAGACAACACTGCCACGTGTTTCATCGCTTGCAACAATGTTGGTGCATTGTTTGTCCACGCCGTTGCTGAGAACACCAAAATTTCCGACATCCTTCAGCCTAACAAATCTGTTCCTCCCATTCTCAATTCCTTCTTCTCACTTAAAGGAGTTAAAAACCGCGAAGGCACGATTCAACCATTGCTTGTAGTACAAGTAACGGAGTTAGTCGATGGGATCTTCATTGGCTTATCAGTTAACCATGTGGTTGCTGACGGCAAGTCGTTTTGGCTTTTCGTCAATTCTTGGGCTGAAATCTCTCGTGGGTTCCAAAAACCTTCCAAACTACCAAGACTTGAACGCTGGTTTCTGAACAACACTGACCATCCCATACGATTTCCCTTCACAATGGAGGAACAAAAGCAAAAACTTCAGAGCCCCCAACTAACTTCAAGGTTCTTCCATTTCACGAGGGAGAATATTGCACATTTGAAATCGAAAGCTAATAGAGAAGTGACTCTAAGCAACAACGAGAGGAAAATATCTTCTCTTCAAGCGCTTTTGGCTCACATTTGGCGTTCTGTGGTTCGTTGCGAAAGAGTTAACCCACAAGAATATGTGCATTATGTATTGCTGATAGGTGCCAGAACAAGGTTGATTCCGCCACTAGAAGAAGGTTATTTTGGGAATGCAGCGGATGCTGGTGTTGTGACAATGAAGGCAGGGGAGCTACTTGAGGGTGGGCTTGGTAATGTTGCTTCGGAGCTGAACAAGGTGATTTCTTTGTACTCTGATGAGAAAATAAAGAACCAGTATAAGTCTTGGTTGAGATCCCCACAATTACCTTCGATGGGGTTTCATACCAGTTTTGCTAGTCAAATTTTGATAATAGCAAATTCCCCGAGGTTCAATGTGTATGGTAATGATTTTGGTTGGGGAAAGCCTGTGGCAGTTCGAAGCAATGCTGAAAATAAAAGAGATTGTAAGTTCGTATTGTTTGCTGGGGCAGAAGAAGGTAGTATAGATATTGAAGTCTTCCTTCCGTATGAGATTTTGGAGGCTATGGGAAATGATGCGGAGTTTTTGGACAATCACTCATTTGGATGATAGTAGTCGGAAAGACAAGTCATGGTAAAGACAATGTGTTTATGCTTGTATGTGTGTATGTTTTTGTAAGGTCGATTGTGCTTTAGACAAGTCATGATTTTGTGTGTATGTGTGTATGGGAAATGATGCGGAGTTTTCGGACAATCACTCATTTGGATGATAGTAGTCGGAAAGACAAGTCATGGTAAAGACAATCTGTTTATGCTTGTATGTGTGTATGTTTTTGTAAGGTCGATTGTGCTTTAGAGAAACTAATAATGGATAGGTGTGTCTTTTTTGGTGGTTAATCTACACCGGGGAACCTGGCTGGCCACGTGTTCACTCGACTTTGTCGGTCCGTGTGGTTCACCCCTCCCAACGGAGTTTTTGACACACTTAAGATTCAAACTCGTGACCTTGGGGTGGGATCCCATATACTAGTTACCACTCGGACCAACCATTGTAAGTAAAAATTTTATTATCTTATTTATAACTTCAATTCTTCTGTTGGGATTGTACTTCGAAAAAAAATTTACTTGTAAGCTACTCTGTATTTCTCGGATAAAAAAAATATACTTGGACACAATACACCCCTCTAACACCTAGAGAAGAAATAGAGAGATATATAGAGTAGATATCATAGGTGAATGATGTGATAAGAAAAGAGAGATGGAAAGAAAGTTGGGTGTTGAATAAATGTTTAGAATATTGACGCGTCTAAAAATTAAAAATAGGAAGTGATACTTATTTTCAAACAAATGTTTTGTCTCAAAATAAATGTCACTTTCTATTTTTAATCAACATTTTACCAATTTTATCTTTTAATTAAGACCACGCACATCACTCTCAAGTCTTTATTACTATAGTATCTAGTTTGCATTTATGAGAGTGATGAATACATCAATTATTAACGAGGTTAATTTCGTAAAATTATTATTCTTTTTCGTTCATTTACAGATTTTTCTTCATATGCGTGAAATACTAACAAATGAATTGATATTTACATTTTTTTTGTAGTTAATAACTTAATATGAACCGAAAATTTTAATCTAACGATGTTCTCATTTATTATAGTGTCACTAGTGGAAAAATGGGATTCAAAGTCGGATATTTTGGACTTTTAAAGTCGGATTTGAGTCCGACTTTTATACGAGGGACTTAGTATGTCAGGGGATTTAAAGTCCGACTTTAAAAGTGGTGTTTTAAAGTCAGATTTCTAACCATCCGACTTTAAAAGTACTTGTTTTTTTTTTAAATATTCTGTTTTTGGGTAAAACCCCTACATATACATATATTTTTAATAAATTCACATATACATATGCTATCAACTAGCGAGAGGAACAATTCTTAGATTTCATAACCAAAAATTATGTTAATGTAACAAACTTTCATCTCCACAGGAAAACACGTTCACAAAATCCTAAGATTCGAAGATGCAAAATTTTAACGAATAATAAATATAGATTAAAAAACTACAAAGGGTCACTTGGGCTGTTTTCTTCGTTCTTTCTTTGAAATTAGATTACGCTCTGCACACAACGATCTTCAAGGGAAGCTCTTTCTTCCGAAGTACTCCCACGATGCAGAACCTTGACGACAAAAAATTGATCTCCATACCTGGAAAATTATCAAGCCAAAATTTTGATCAACAGCATGTAAATTATCTTCTTATTATTGTAGAACATAGACATGTCAAATAACTAGAAAAGGAAAACCCAACTACTTAATAGTGGAGCTATTTATTAACAAGCTAGGCAACTCTCTAAGGTAACAATCTAACTATTTTGCTAACCTTAACAAGAGCCATACTGTCAGCAAGTCTCTCTTGCAAATTAAAATGATACTTTGCACTTGAGGGAAAAAAAGCTACCTGCTTCCTTGTAGTACATCCAACCAAGGAAGCTTATTAGCAAATAGCAATAAAATTGTTCAGCACAAACACACAGTCAATATATATGAGACAACCACTTCATTGTTTCAAGTTTCAATGCCGATACAAAAGTCACTACAAGAAAACCGGGAATTAGCGTCGGTCAAAATTGGGGTTTAGCGTCGGTTGTAACCGACGCTAGATTGACTTCCGTCGGTCCCAAAACCGCCACTAAATATGGCGCCACTAGACCGAACAGCGTCGGTTTCTGCAACCGCCGGAAGTCCATTTAGCGTCAGTTACAACCGACGCTAAATGTGAAGGTTGACTGACGTTATTTCTACTTTAGCGTCAGTTACAACCGACTGTAAATTTGGAAATTGACTGACGTTATTTCTACTTTAGCGTCAGTTACAACCGACGGTAAATGTGAAAGTTGAGTGACGTTATTTCTAGTTTAGCGTCAGTTACAACCGACGGTAAATGTGAAAGTTGAGTGACGTTATTTCTACTTTAGCGTCAGTTACAACCGACGGTAAAAGTGAAAGTTGAGTAACATTATTTCTATTTTAGCGTCAGTTACAACCGACGGCAAATCAGAAAGTTGACTGTCATTTTTCTTTTACTTTATTGGCGGTTTGAACCAACAAGAAGCATTGTTTTTTAGTATTTATTTTATTTTTAGTATTCATTTATAGTTGTGGAAGTAAACATTTTTAGGAACTCAAAATTACTTTAAACTACATAATAATATAATAAAATTAATTTAAACAAGACAATAATTCAAAGTAGCTCTTGAATAATAACAACATAATAATGTCATTGGTACCATATGAGTATAAGTAGAAGTTAACAATAACTCAAAGTAGTCCTAAAAAGATAATAACAATAGCTCTATAAAGTAGCTATTGTTATAACAAGATAAAAATTTAACAAATTGCTCTCTAAAGTAGCTCTTGTTAACAAGATAACAATTTCACAAGTAGCTCTCACATATTACATATCAAAATAAGCATGTATTACATTGCAAAATAAGCATTAAGCATAAAAGTCCCTTCAAGGCTGGCTATTGTTGTTAGTTGATGATGAGGAGTGACCACCAACACTTTGTTGTTGCTACAACAATAGAAACAAAAGAATAATTTGTCATGTAAAATAATTTATTAAAGAGTTAAAAGAAATCATGTAAAAGTGAGAGCATATTACAATAAAATTAAGAAGTGGAACAGGTACGGGCTCCGATGACTTTGTGAGAAGTCCAGCAAGTACTGATGCCATCATCTTCATGGTTTCATCTTTTATCTTTGATTCACTCCTCAACTCAACAATTTCATTTTTAAGTTGTTGCACTTCATTTTTAAGTTGTTGCACTTCACCTGTATTAAGGAAATATAGAAATATCAATACCGCATGCATTTTTTCAGCACATTAAAAGTGAGAGTATAGAAAGCTTTCCACCTATACCAGAAGCTGAAAATAAAGGTGCTCTTCATGAGGTTGTGGCAATTACAAGTCCAATAAAAGGGTCATATAAAGAAACTTAGTATCATTTTGCTCTATTTTACGCCAGTAAGTTTTATTTTATTCTGCTATGCTAGTTAAAAATATCTAGCATAAAAAAATGAAATAGCATGCAATGACCCCTAGTATATTATAGCATCTCCTATGATTAAAAATTGGTCTTCATGTAAAAACGAAAACATGTGACCAACCTAAAGAAGAAATCTAGGAAAACCGTATGGCAGACATTACTTTTTGGGCATCATGCATCCCCCTTAGCCATAAAGCTCTTATTTATAATCCCTCTAGTTAAATAGACAATGCAATATGTCCCATCAGGTTCATTATTTCAACTTTCCAGGACTCACTTTCTAATACTGAAATCGTCAAACTTGTGAATTCATTTTAACAGTTTTTTTTCCTTCTAATTATTCATGGCTACAGAAAAACATAAATGCAGAATATACTAAAGTAAAAACCATTGCTCACCTATATCAGTAGAAGGGATAGAACATTGCGGGTTACTTAATCCAAACACCTGAGAAGGGCAAAGTCCATCTCCCACAGGAAGAAATTGGTAGTTTTCTAACTTCACATACCCGCATACAAGAAATTGAAACAAAATAAAATAAAGCACCTGAGGGGAGTATATGATGAAAATGGATAAAAAGACATTCATTTTAGCGGATAAAAGAAAAAGAATAGCCGGTTCAGTATGTAGCCAGCAGGAAAAGGTATTGGAGCATATGAACTTACGCAATGAATGCAAGGAACTCAAGATCACCCTCATTGCTTTCCAAGAGCTCCTGTCGAAGCCATGATAACCAAAGAGGTTACATATTGGTACAGGTTAAAGACCGCACAGCAGAAGTGATGAAACTTCAATTTTTATATTTGGCGATAAAAGACACTTAAAACACAATAATGAACCAAATTTATTACCTTGGAAGAATTCAAACAATTTTCCCAAGCTTTAACCACTGATTTACCTTTAGATACTCTAACTCTGTCCAATGCCAAACCTGAAAAGGGAATCAACAGATGGATGAATTGGATGAATTTCCTGAAAACAACACTCACAAAAATAAGTAAATAAGAAAATAAAGAATGATTGTGCTATATTTATTTTCAATAGCACATTAAAATTCAAATGTAAAATTGATCAATTTGGACAGAGGTAGGCTTAAATATCAACTTAAAAACTTCTTGCTGCAAAATATCAATCGAAACGCATAAAACACATGGGAATGACTTTGTTATTTTCAACATCAAAACATAATGTCTTTCATACTCCCCTTTAAGAAAAAAAGGACAATCATGCATGAAATCCAAAGAAGGATATATACACCACTCAAGAACTTGATTCTAATTTCCACCATTAACTAAAATGGGAAGTAAAAAGAAGTGGGTTACCTCCTGGTGGGATTCCTATTTCAAATAACAAACTTGAAGCAATTCCTAGATGAAAATATTTGGTTTTCATAATAAAAAGAGGCTCAATAAAAAGGCAAATGAACTTGGTCGACCTAGGTCTCCATATTGTTTTCATTTTTTATAAACCAACCACATCTGGTACTTCATACATATTCAAACTCTTTAGCTCAAGGGTACAGACAAATCTAGAGTAGATTAGGAGCAAGGGGAAAATTAGGACCAAATCAGTACCACCAATAAGTACAACACACTAAACAAATACAGTACACCAGCACAAACAAAATTCACTAGCTACTAACTTAAGCTACACCATTAACCAAAAGTCAGCACTACCCAAGTCACAAATGATAGACAACGTCAGCAATTCCATTGCTACCATCAACAATTCCCAGCTGCCATAACTTAATCCCTGCACGGTTCCCTTCATAACCAAATCCACAGCTTCCATTTAACAATTCCATGCCATGACCAATTCTATTTAGAATATTTCTAGCAGCCCCACCCTTCAATTATCAATCAACGCACCACACGCTGCAAAGACATGCCTTTTAAAAATAAAATGCAACACGATCACCTGCCCATCCTGCAATTACTAATCACAATCTCCTTAGCTTCCTCACTGTCAGTGATTCAAAGAAAACAGGATAAATCAAACCAAGCTATACAAAAATACAAAATAGCATAAGCTTCAACACCACTCCAACACACATCTTCACTATGCCAATACCCCAAACCCGATGTATCAAGACAAAACAACACCCACTTAGTATCACCAGATAATTATCTGTAGGCCACATCAGTCTTCGGGCAAAGGCAACACATGACCAGCAACAACTTATAAACCATTATACATGCTAATCTAAGAAACAATAACCGAACTGGTCAGCTTGCTATACAACTTTTAAACCAATCTATTAATTTTTGGTTCCATAAATAGTAAACCTTGATATGAAATTCCTCAATCTATCACAGCAGAAACAAAAACCATCAAACCCTAACAAATTTCAAAAAAACAACAAGGCAATAACAAAACACTAAGAATGTAAAAAGAGATATGAAATTCCTTTAATTCAATCAAACATAGCAATAGCTCTCATCTTAATGACAATTCTCTGCTCAAGAAATGAATTAGAATAGGAGTGGGCGTTTACCTTTTAAAAAAACTAGAAAAAAGAGAATCAAAGAAGGAGATGGCGACAGGGAGAGAGACGTTGACGGCGGCAGAGAGGAGAGAGCGATGGAGGAAGGCGTCAAGTTGGCGGAGAGAGCGATGAGAAGAGCAAAGTAATGGTGGAGTTTTGAGTTTAGGGTGTTATCGTGTTTTGTTTTTGGGGGAGAGAGAGCCAGAACTTAAGTCAAAAAAAATCTAGGGAACGCGCGCGGGTTTAAGGATTTGGGCAACCCATATCAAGTCGGACGTATAAGTTATCCGACTTAACAAGGAGGGCGCCAGAAGTTTTATCTCATATATATTACAAAATTGCCACCGCGTAACTTTTTTAAGTCGGATATTTTGGCATCCGACTTAAAAACTCCAATTCTTTTCCAATTTTTGTACTAGTGTGTGTGTGTGTGTGTGTGTATATATATATATATATAATATATATATATATATATATATATATATATATATATATATAGATAAATATATGCAACATATTAAGTGAGAGACGTTCATAATGAGAGGATGAGATGAACAAAAGTGTAGCAGTAGATTAAATCTTGAAAGGCTAAGATTAAAAAAAAATTCATGTGACTTTTTAAATTTATCATGGGATCACTTGACAGAGAGAAGGGGGTTCAACTTCTAAAATCTGGTTCTTAAAAAAAACATTCCACTCACTACCAATTCCTCCTTCCCCTCATCAATTTCAAATCAAAGATTCAAAACTTATCCTCTTTTCATCATTTTCCACCACCCTCTTTTTCATCATCTTCCACTCCCTTTTGATGAGGACCAAGAATGGAGGAAAATAAGAAGAAAAGCAGGGACAATTAAAAGTCATTGATTTTAGGAAATTATTAGTTGTTAATTTTCACCTTCAATTAAAATGTAATAAAACTAGCTTGACTTTTAGTTGGACTTGTTTGCGCGCCTTTGTTCTTAACTAGGCTGTAGCTACCCTCTATTATAAGCTAGGAGTGTAGGCTTTTTAGGAAGGCCATGAACTTGGGCTTGTCCAATAAGGTTCATGGGCTTTATATACTAAAAGGTCTATACAAAGACTAGATCACAAAATGGTATAGGGACTTTTGATCATAATTTGAAATTCACTCTATTGTGAGTTTTTGAGAGTGTGAGTCCTCTCTTTGGTTCTTTGTGTGAACCTCACCAAATTTTATCTAGAGGCTTGGGAAAACTCTAGTGGCGATTGAATCTTATCACCCTCTCAAGGTGTAGCGATTCCTCATTCCCAATCGTTCATCTCTTTCTTGTCCACATTTTCCATTTCTTCAAGTAAACATTTCTTTGTGTTTCTTGATTTTTGCTTGAATTTGAGTGTGTAATCATGATATCGATCATGAAATCAATTCACATTCTTGGGTTTCCACATTTTCCATAATTTAGAAACACAATAATTAATGTGGATCGATTTCATGACTACACACTCAAATTAAGCAAAAATTAAGAAACACAAAGAAAAGCCTACTTGAAGAAATAAAAAATATGGACAAGAAAGAAATGAATGATCGAGAATGAGGAATCACCACACCTTGAGAAGATGATAAGCTTCTATCGCCACTATAGCTTTCCCAAGCCTCTAGATAAGATTTGGTGAGGTTCACACAAAGAGCCAAAGAGAGGACTCACACTCTCAAAAACTTACAATTGAGTGAAATTCAAATTATGATAAAAAAATCCCTACACCATTTATGATATAGTCTTTATGTAGACCTTCTAGTGGATAAAGTGTAAGAGATGCGATTTTGAAGGAAATATGTGAACTAGGGAGAAGAGAATACTACTCTGATTCGAGGTCAGAAAGGCCTCCTAAGAAGATAGAAGAGAGAAATTGACTACAATATTCTTCATTCAATGCTTCTTACAAAGGTTCTGCTATGCTTATAGGTTTTTTTTGTACCCCCATGTTTTTCAATTATACCCCCACAATAATTTTGTAGACAAAAATACCCCTGGTTATGTTTGACTAAATCGGATCTAAGTGACCCTTAGGTACATCCAATTCATTTTTAATATTAGTAATCCTTGTCTCCATTCAAGTTGTTGCTTGTCGTTCATCCTCCAATGAGTCCACTTGAATAACATATATGCTTGTGAAGTAACGAAGTGCATCTAACTAACATGAGATTACCATGCTTATTTACTTCATTCCTTTTGATCTTTCTGCACACAAAAGAAAAATGCCACCATTATATTACTTTCAATTCATTAATATGCTAAGTAACTTCATCTATCAATCAGCCATATGATGCTATTGTATGTAACAAACTCTACCATGGAGAGTACCGTAAAATCTAAGCAAATTACAAGACCTAAGAAAATAAATTACAAAAATTTTAAGGTTCCCAATCTTAACAACCACAACTTAATCATTATAGAGGGACTTAGAGACAATAGAGAGATATGAAAGTAAATTTATCATGTTTCAATGCTCACAAAAGCATCTAACTTCTAGAACTACTGTGCCTCAATAATGATGAGTAGCAATTAAAGACATAAAGGACAATAGAAAAAGAAAAATAGCAGTGGTTGTAATCCCTTAAAACATAATGTATGTATTAATAATAATATGGTTCTGTTACGTTCTCGGAATTCGAGGAACGAGATACCTCCTAAAGAATGGTTAAAGAGAGAAAATATACGTTGATTATATTTTCATTGATACCAATTATTAAGTCAATACAATGCTTATATAAGCTAGTGGATACACACCATAAATGAGGATACATCACTCACACAATAATATTGCTACCTAATAATAAACTAATAAGATAATATTCCTAAAAGGTCCCTTCCAGAATATACTAAAAGAGTCATTATTCCATTGCTCCAATTGATCATAACATTACCTACCCCTTCACAATCAACCTTGTCCTCAAGGTTGAAAACTTTTCCTGGATCCCATTGCTTGAATTGGAGTGACCAAAGAACTTTATACATTTGGAAATGTTTACCAGGGTGCCACGGATGCCTTGTTGTACTCCTTACATCATGTAGGTCATTAACAAAAAAGTTTTGCATATAGGTATTACTGCCAACACTCTCCAAGTAGAAATCAATCTTGATTAAACCTTCCTTTGCACATTCAGTGACCTCCAAAGCAGTGGCATGACTCACGATGTCAATATATATTGATACTAAATTGCCCAATTCCATGCCAATAACCAACTCTTTTGCATATGTGAATTTGGGTTCGAGGTGCCTTTCTCCAAAATCTTCCTTTGGTATGCATGCCAACAAGTACCTTTCTAAAATAAAATGAAGTGTATACTGCACAAGTGAATCAAAGGTAACACAGATGTATGTCACAGCCTCATGTAGGATTCCAATGTAAGAATTTTCCTACCATACCAGTAGTACAACACCATGAGTAATTGGAATCTTAACTATAATGGATCTTGCATCAACATCAAATGAAATAAGGCTCTCCTTGATTTTGTTTTTCAACAAATGGTGAAGCCCAGTTAGCACAAAAGATGACCAACAACAATGAACATTTGAGCCAAACATCATCTTGTAAGTTAGTGAATTCCTCGATGTCTTGCTGAATGGAGAACAAGCAACATACAAGGACTATGAATTTCAACCCTCTTATTGTAAAGCCACACATATTTCCCTTGTTAAGATCATAGAAGTAGATTGAACTAGTATCAGAGACTTGCATTAGCAGCTCCATTTCACCTTTGGTTTCAAAATTGTAAGGATGAGGGAAATAACAATCAACAAGCTCACAATGACCAAAATGATGCACTACTTTGAGCCCTTCACCGCTTGATGTGTATCTCGCCATAACCTGCATATCAGCCAATTGAAGAAAAAACTAACGAGCATCATTATGGACAGCGCTATGAGAGCCGTTCCACCAGATGGTTGGCAAATTATAATCAGCAAAAATCTCATAGTAAGTGCAACACAGTGAGGTAGCCCACTTCATTTTGTTCAGCGAATTTTTTATCAAGCTAACAAAACTTTCACTCGGACCGGAAGCAACATTGGTACCTGGGTCCCAGGGCTTAAATTGTAAGCATCCGACTGGCTGAAATTGGAGCTCCATTAAACAATAGGAATTACTCTTGCCTCTTACAACTGCGTCATGGAATCTAAGATAAGTAAAAACATTGTATAGCTCGATGTTAATTTCCATACCTTCAACAGAGACATTTTCACAAACAGATGGTGGACGCGAAGCTTTGGTGTTGGTACAGAACAAACCTCTCACATAGACATTACACCAAACAGGTGGTGGGCAAACTACTATTGTTGCAAAAGGAAGAAAAACTTCAGCGTCCAATGCTTGAACAGAATAAGATGGGATTCCTGTTAATCCCTCAGGTATTAATTGGAAAGAATAAGGAGGGTAACATACATTGTTTAGTGACTGTGAAAGAATTGGGCCCGGGTGGTATGGATAGGTGTGACTGAGCGATGCATCAAAGGGGAGGAAGTGGAGTGCATCACCGAAAAGAGATAACCCAACGACATCATCATCATCATCATCATCATCATCATCAATGAAGGCAGGTGCTTGCGGCTCTACTGGTTGTGGCGGCCTTAGATAGATTTGGCAAACAAGAGTAAAGGATTTGCACCTTGCACTTGCCAACGTATCTGATGTTTCAGTTTGGAGCGTAGATGGCTTAGGAGAAAGAAGGCAAGATTGTTCCGCCGTTAAATCTGTTGTCACAACTGATAATGGTTCTTGAATCGGTGGTGGCTGCGTAGTAACGTGATCCGTTTCATCAAGAAAGTGAGATATGAAGGCTACTGGTTCTTGAATTGGATAGATAGCTGAATCGGCGTGGACGACACATGGCTCCTCTGGTGTTGGTAAAAGGTGTTGCCATTCAGGCTTGAAGTGCCACAGAAAAGGAGGAATGAACGATTCCCAACTTGCCATCGGATGATCGTGAGACCATTGAATCCACCATTGTAGAGGAGGACCTTGCAATGCAGAGACAGTTATTAGCAATTTTGAAGTTGATGATATTTCTGTTTCAGCAAAGAATTTGTCGATGTCAAGCACCCACCCGTAAGCATCTTCCTGGCTGCTAAACACCGGAAGCTCCATTGGATTAGCGGGAAGGAGCTCTCTCAATGAAAGCACCATTGTTACGTTCTCGGAATTCGAGGACCGAGATACCTCCTAAAGAATGGTTAAAGAGAGAAAATAGACTTTGATTATATTTTCATTGATACCAATTATTAAGTCAACACAATGCTTATATAAGCTAGTGGATACACACCATAAATGAGGATACATCACTCACACAATAATATTGCTACCTAATAATAAACTAATAAGATAATATTCCTAAAAGGTCCCATCCAGAATATACTAAAAGAGTCATTATTCCATTGCTCCAATTGATCATAACAGGTTCTATGGGAAAGCAAGTGTTTGTTTGGGTTCTAACAACTTAGATAAGCATGGATGGTCCTGAGTAGAGATCGAGAACCAATCTTACATGATGAAGCCAAACCTGCTGAAGGGTGATGACAAGGAGTCATACGAGTTGATTAACCAATGGGGAAAGGAAATGGTCAAGGCCGATTTGAGGTTTCACTGCGGCTCTATGATTGACGCTGTGGCCGAGTCTAAGACCAAACTGGATATATACTTTGCTTCTTGTACTTATCTCGTCATTTAATCTTTTCTTGTTGATATGATCCACGTCGGCTTCGGCTTTTTACCGTTGTTGACTGTTTTTTTTCTTTTGTTGCTGCAGGTAAGATGGATGAGGTCGACCTAGATAATATCTTTGCAGAAGCCGAGATTGACACTTCTGCCCGCATGGAGAAAGTACCTGCCAAGAAGGGTACAGAAAAGAAAAATTCTGGGTCGGGGTCAGGGACCGGCCCTTTCTCGAAAAAGGCGGCAGGCAAGTCCCATTCTGGGGGAAAGCCCACCTTCAAAAAACAAAAACCTCAACAAATAAAATCTCCAGCTGGCAAGCCTTCCTCCTCCTTGAAGCCGAGCACGGAGCCCGCCAGCAAGGAGGCTCGTAAAAGAGGCCATGCTGAGGCCGTTACTGATGACCCTGCTGCCCTGAAAAAACAAAAACAATGGCAGGAGGAAAGGAAAACAGAGAAAGGGAAAGGAAAGGCTACAATGGCCGACTTCGAGGCTTGCATCCGAGTTGGTCAGACGGGTGCTGAAGTCTTCAAGGAGCTGCAGGAACTGGTAGCGGGGAAGATGACTGACCGCCTCCGAGGTAAGATCTCTGCCCTTGAAGCTGAAAATAATTACTTAGACGGCGAGTTAATTCGTACCTGTCGTAAACTGATGACTTACCGAGATCATAATTTGGTAGCTTATTCTGAATACAATTGGGGTCTAAAAACCGAGCTTGAAAAGATGAAGGGAGTCCAACAGCAACTTGAAGAGGCAAATGCTAAAGTCAGCGAGTAGACCAAGACTGTTGCTAAAATTCCAACCTTGAAAGCCGACCTCAAGGCCCTTCAGGATAGGCTGGTTGCCGCCGAGTCCAAGAAGGAGGAGAGCGCTAAGCTGATTGAGTAGCTGAAGAAGGAGAAGGTCGACCTTACCGTGAAGATGGCAAAGGTAGCCAAGACCGGCTTTGACCGCTGCCTTAATATGGCTGTGATCCTGGAGCCCACGCTTAACACCGACCTGCTTGGGCACCGTCCCTTTTTCGGCTTTAATTACACCAGCACTTTATCAGTTTTGATTCTGTATATCTTGAAGGACTTGTATGCCTTGATTGAATGCTTGTGGTAAAGAGTAGAATCCGATGCCGATGTGAGAGGATAAAATACGAAGAATGACCAGATTCTGGTATAGAATAACAGAATTCCTTCATAGATAGAAAAGTAGAAGTCCATCGTAGATAATAGAAATCCGGAGATCTGCGAGATTCCTGCAATTAGATAAGATTCATCGAAAAGCTGATGCGGGCCCCCGAGCTTCATAGATGGGAAAGCCGCTGCGGGCCCCCCTCTTCGTAGCAACGTAGCACGAGAGAGCCGCCGTGGGCCTTGGTCTTTATAGATGAGAAAGCCGCTGCGGGCTCCTCTCTCCAATGATTCCTCCAACGGAGGTCGCTGTGGACCCCCACCCTTCAACCTCTGATGGAGCGCAGAGCTCGGAGATCAGAGGTGTTGCAGACTCGCACAGGGCGAAATTGGGAAACCCTCGGCCTCTGATGGAGCCCATCAGCTCGGAGATCAGAGGGAGGTTGGCTCGCACGAGGCGAAATTGGGATCCATTCGGCCTCTGATGGAGCTCGTCAGCTTGGAGATCAGAGGGAAGGTCGGACTCTCTGATGGAGCGCGGGGCTCGGAGATCAGAGAGTTGTTGGAGTTGCTATGGGCTATTTGCTTGAAGACCAGAAGTGCAAGATAGGGACCTGCGGCCATGTAGGAAAGACTTGCAGAGAAATCCACTCGAGTGAGAGAAGTCTGGGATCATTCATAAGGGACCCGAAGTTGGATGAAGATCCAATTCGAGATAGAAGTCCGAGATCAGAACCAAGAATTTCAAGAAGACATCCATTCTGATCAATAGAGAGATCCGAGATAGGATGAAAATCCAAGATGAAAGTCCAGAATGAGAGCCTCTTGGGGGGCGAGCTCAAGCCATGTTTGGGAGTCAAGCGGAGTCTTGTGAGGATCCGAGATTAGAGGGAAGTCCAGAGAAATTCAGTTTGGTCGAAAGTAGAGAAATTCGTGCTCAGGTGGAGTAGGCCAAAATAAGACGAAGGTCCGAGATAAGCTGATAATCAGTCTCTGTTGTCTACATCACAGAGATGAGCTCAAGCCGTGTCGGAGGCGAGCGAGACCTGCGGAGATAAGGAGATCATAGTAAACGAAATGATAGATGGGAGCCGGGACTTACCTCGGGGAGAAGAACTAGGTCGGGGAAAGCAGTGGAGTTAACTCCGCGCGGGGAGAGTCCATGCAATAAGAGAAATTGAGATAGATTCGATGGAGTCCGGAAGCAAGTGATAACACTCCCGCTGTGGTCGCCAATGTTTGGTGCCTAGACTCCATGCACGGCTGATCCCGGGGCACAAGGTATGTTAGTGTGCTTCCAGTTGAGATGCTTCGTAAGGATGAAGATTGAGTTTAGAAGGTCGGAGTTGGAGCTCGGATAGTCCGAGGTGATCCTCTGTCCACATCAGGTGGGGGTACCTGCAAGACACTCCGATGCCCAAGTCAGTAGAAGAAGAGAGAAAAGAAAGAGAAAGAATTAGTAGAATGTGCTGGATTATTGGAAATGTTATCAGATACCTGGAAATGGAGGGCGGAACCTCTATTTATAGACAACGTGTCGTACCTGAGCCGTTGGATGCGTGGGAGAGATCCTGACCGTTGGATACGGGTCAAGTGAGAGTACGGGCGCCTCGAAGTACGGGAGTGGGCCAGGCCCAAGCTAGTGAAGGTTTGGTCCAGTCCGGAACATCGCCGAATAATACTGAAATTACAGTTAGGAAAAAAAGATAATAAATCCCGGCACTTAGTGATGACATGCCCGAACTCCGTCATCAAGTTCAGTCCGTTCTTGACCGCATCCACCACCTGCTTACAATCAAGCTCAATATCAACATGTCGTAAGCCCAATTGACACAACCAATTAAGTGCTTCCAACAAACAAAGCGCCTCAATCTCGGGAGGTTTTAGATAGCCATCAAACCACATAGACTTTGCAACAATAAAAGAACCAAAATAATCACGGATACAAATACCTATGCCGCAACGTGTTGTGTCTTCAAACCAAGCACCGTCCAAGTTACACTTGAGCCGATCACGGGCTGGTTTTAACCAACCAGCAGGTGCCGTGACAGCAGCACCGTGGGTCTGCTGGGAGCACCGTACCCTACTCCAATCAAGAACTAGCAAGCGAGCATCATGGAGGATCACATTTACCAGCTGCTCCTTCGAGTTCCACACAAGTTCATTGCCTGACCAACCCTGAATTTTTCTCCAGACTCTATCCTTAAGATAATTAAAAATTGCCTTATTGTTCCTCCCCACCATAGAAGGAAGTCCCAGATACTTTCCTGTCCCCAGACACTCAATGACTCCCAGAATGGAGGAAACCAATTGACGCATGTCAGGTGGAGTATTCTTGCTGAAAAAGATCTTTGATTTCTGAAAATTAATAGCTTGGCCAGATGCTAATTCATAGGTAGCAAGAATTCACTTCATTGTGCGACTTTCCTTCTCATTTGCCCTGAAAAATAAGAAACAATCGTCAGCAAATAACAAGTGTGTGAGGACGGGAGCGCCTCTACACACTTTGATACCATGTAAGTCCCCTCTTCCTTCCACTTTCTTAATAAGTTTTGTGAGTCCCTCAGCAGCTAGAATGAACAAATAAGGAGAAAGAGGATCTCCTGGCCAGAGACCCCTGCCATGCTTCACAGGACCAACACTATCATCATTAACAAGAATTTGATATTCAACGATTTCAAGACACATCATCATCCAACGAACCCAAGTATCATGAAAACCTAACTTCATAAGCATCGCCCGCAGGTATTGCCAATTGACCCTATCATAAGCTTTGCTAATATCAATTTTGAAAGCAACCTCACCCTCCTTTCCCCCAACTTTACAATTCATGTGATGAATAGTTTCAAAAGCAAGCATAGCATTATCAAGAATAGATCTATTTTCCACAAAAGCGGATTGCTCCGTAGAAATGCATTTAGAGAGAAAAGGTTTTAAACGATTAGCAAGAACCTTAGACAAGAGATCTTATAAACAACATTGCATAGAGATATGGGGCGCAAGTCACGCATAGATGATGGATTAAGATTTTTTGGAATAAGGACAACATGAGTATGATTAAGATGAGAAGGAAAATACCCTTGTTCAAGCCAGCTGACACTCGCATGAAAGACCTCATCACCACAAAGATGCCAAAAACGCTTATAGAAACCAGGATTCAAGCCATCAGGATCCAGTTCTTTACCCTTGTTCATTTCGTTCAGCGCTAAAGAAAACTGGTCCCTAGTAAAAGGCTTCAACAACTGGACATTGTCATCATCGGTAATCATAGAATCAAGAGCTGAAATAATCGGATCAAAAGTCTCCTATTATTAATACTATTAATAGTTATTATACATTAATACACTCCTACGTTTTATGAACTTCACCAAGTCATACGTAGACAAGATAAAAGGAGGAGAGTAGTGCTTGCTCCACGCATTCAACTTCTACTATAAATACCTCAAACATCAAACATTCTCTCTTTAAGTTAACGACATTAATGAGTTCTTATATGGTAGAAAAACATGTTGTTGGTAACTAATTTTGTCCCTTTGACGAATTCTTATATGTTGAAATCTTATCTTTACTCACTTGTTAATTACTCATTTTGACAAACAAACAAGAAAAACAACTCATTAAAGCAGGTAAGAAAAAGAGCTGTAAGCCCGTGTTTGATGCAGCCTGCAGCACCTCCTAATAACTCATGATTAATTCCTACTCCCTTTTCATTCAACTTTTTTTTCTTTCATGTTTTCATGTTTCAATTCCCGAATCGTTATTTAACTCTTATTTCAATTCTTACAGCTCTTCTTTTTACTTGCTTTAATGAGTTCTTTTCTGGTTTATTCGTCAAAATGAGTTATTAACATTGATTAAAGATAAGAGATCAACATATAAGAATTAGTCAAAATGACAAAATGAGTTATTAACCACATGTTTCTATCATATACATATGTATTAACCACCATTTTGCACAAATTTCATTTAGATGAGATTTATTATGCAATAACTTATGTGTAAGTTGGGATTTGTAAATGTTTGGATTGAGTATTTTTAGAGGGTAAAGTATTTTTAGAGGGTAATTGAAATCATTTTGGCTAAAATATCTTGTTTGGGTATCAAATACACAAAATTTTTAAAATACTAGCAATTTAGAAAAGGATTCTATAAGAATAAAAATGATGAAATTCAAATACCACCTAAAACAAGTGAATTTAGAATCCATAGTTCCTTCGCTTTCACGATGCGTGCTCTCACATTCTCTCTCACCGCTCTCTTTGCTTCAACAAGCTCTGCCATGGTGGAACCCTAGACTCTCTCCCTCTTCGGTCAAAATCTTTGGCCAGTTGTGCAGTAGAACCTATAGATCGATAACATTATAAAGGGATAGGGAGTATCTATGTTATGATATGAGTTGGGCAGGGCCGGCCCTGGGCATAGGCCGGGGGTGCGACCGCCTAGGGCCCACGTTTGTAGGGGGCCCAAAAAAATTTTATACTAAACCTAAATTATAATAGTGTTATAACAAAACAAAAAAATTAAGCAAAAAAAGCCAAAAAAAATGCACCTAATACCGATAATCTTGATAATATTGAAGTGCCAAATCCATAATGATGATATTCTAGTTGGGAGAATCTTGATAACAACTCGAATGATATTCTAGCTAGTTGAAAAGGGGTCTACTAGTAGAGAAATGAATCTTAACTTTCCCTTAGACAAATATTTTAGGCATTTTTCATATGAGTATTATTCAAGAAAACTAAGTAAAAGTGAGATTAATGATCGGAAATGGTTAGTTTATCACAAATATGTTGACAAAGTATATTGTTTTTGTTGTAAATTATTTAAATCTTCTAGTAACTTGAGTTTTCTAGCAAGTGAGGGCTTAAGTGATTGGAAGCATATTAGCCAAAGACTCGAACATGAAAAATAGTGCCGAGCTAGCATCATATGACTAATTTGAATACTTGGAATGAATTGATAATAAAATTGGATAAAGATCAGACAATTGATAAACACTTGCAAGATCATCAATGTCACAAGAGAGATTGAACGGTTTGGCAACTTTGTCAATTGAGAAGGGTATGTTGGAGAACATTGATGTTGATGAGATTATAATTGATTTTGCACCTCAAAATGCCCGAAGAAACCATTTCTTATGACTTTCCGAGAAAATAGAAGTTTTTTGATAATTTGTAAACTATTATTATGTATTAATACCTATTATGTTAAATGAAATAACTTATTTTTTTTTGTCTTTTATTAAAATATTTTCAAATTAAAAAATAGTTATGCAGGGGGCCCTTTTCTCACAATTTGCCTAGGGCCTATAAAATGTCAGGAACGAGACTGGAGTTGGGCATATAAAGCCACTACAAACTCTGATGTGTTTTCTTTTGGTGCATTTCTATTGAGGTTGATTGTGGTAGGAAGCCTATAGAGCAAGTAAGGGAATATGATAGTGTAATTCTAGTTGATTTGGTGTATGATTGTTGGTTTTAGCTGCTTCTGCAACCAAGGCAAAGAAACATGACTTCGGCAACCAAGAGTTATTGCCATGATTTTTGATAGTTTTAGTTGCTTAAACTAGCTACTAAACGAATAGCTTAACTCCCATTCTGTTTTATTAAGTTACTGGTTTTGTAGTCTCCAAGGAGTAATTCACTCCATTACATATATACCTCCAAGAGAGATTCACTAAAAAGGGACTGTCTCAGCATTTGAAGGAAGGAAGAACGAATTGCCAAGAAAAATATATAGAGATCAACCTTTCAAGGGCAACACTCTTCTATATTAAACACAAACATAGATCTAACTTGCAAAACACTCCATTGCCAATATTGTTGACAATCAGTAACACATAGTATAGTAACAAACATGAATTAGAAAAACCTCCATTAAACTTATTTGTCAAATTGAATCAAGAAAAAAAGAGTGGTACCAAGTGACTGATAGTACTTCTATAAGCTTGAACCATTTTTCTTGAAACAGATCATTGATATTGTATTCCAAACCTGCCCATACCAAATGATGAGATGACAATGTCAAGTTAGTCCAATATATTAAAATTCTCAAGTAAGATGGAAGGAAAAAGGAGATTATACGGAAATTGGAAGTTAGTGTCAACCAAACTTGAAACCCAAACTTTATAGTCCTTAATTCATATTCACATAAAAATGATAATTAAGCATCCATGTATTATTTTTTTTACCAAATGGATTTCATTTGGCAGTTACAATGAATATGAAAAATTGTTATTTATGTAATGGAAATATTAATTGAATTTCAACTTATAATTACGTTGAATATGAAAAGCCCACAAAACTAAACAAACCAATAATTTATATAAAGCTAACAATGAATTCACATTTATTTTATATGTAATTAGTTAAATGTAGGAATTTCACATTAACATCACATATAGTCATCATGATTAAAAGAAAAAATGAAGAATCATGGTTTAGAAATTCATTTAAGAACTTATTTGATAGTTTTAATTTTTATTTCATTAGTTGCATGTGTGTGTATATTATATATATATATATATAGATATATATATATATATATATATATATATATAGATATATCATATAATACAAAAATGTTAATTTCAAATGAAATGCAAAATAAAGTCTAAATTTTATTTAAGTTAAATTAAATTAAATTGATATATACTTGATCGTGGTTATAAGAGAGGCATGGATAACTAAGTTGAATAAAATAAAAATATTTTTATTTCTCTATTTTTATAAAAATGTCTCATTTTCATATCAATATATAATAATAGTTGAATATTATTCCACTAAGAGCACCATTTAATTAGTTAGTGGTAATCAGGTGTTTTGATTAGAATTTAAGTTTCCTTTATATGCAAAGTATAATTTAATATTAATATAGGCAAAAATCTTGAGAAGCAATGTGGAGGCTCCATTGGGGTTTGCTTTACATATATAGATAGAAGATATACAGGAGAGAGGGAGAGGAAGAGGGAGGGAGGGGGAATGGATCCTCTCAAGTGACATGAGAGTCCAGTGAAATCTTAATCATTCATTAAAGAGTGAGAAAATTGGATATAGTATAATAAATAAGAGAGAGGAGCTTTAAGGGTGAGATTTATAACCCTTTATTTCCTTAAATTTTTTCCCACTTGAGAGGATCCATTCCCGGAGAGAGCGAGGGGGGCAAGAGAGAGAGAGAGAGAGAAAGAGAGAGAGAGATTTATCATTTTTACATTATCCAAAAGAATTTTGTCGGATGCCGTAATTTTTTTCTTATTCAAGGAGCTCTACATACTTGAAGTTGCAAGATGATGCATCTCAATTTTAGTTATTTCTTAGATATTTGTTTTAGATATAGCAATTTTATTAGACTACTCATTCTTTGAAATGAGATTTGTCCAACATTAATATGCTTCTATTGACTATTGTGTAACTAGATTGCAGCATTGTTAAATGAATTTGTATATAATGATCAACTTATAATCAAAAATAGCTTAAAAAAATATTTAAAATAAAATGGTGTATGTGTTGTTTACGGGAGTAAATTGAGATTTGTAAGAGTATGTTTCAAACATGCATTTAGTTTATTCCTACATAAATTAAATGCATGTTCGAAACATACTCTTAGAAATCTCAACTTATTCGTTGAATGCATGTTTGATAGGAGCTGTTCTTGTATATATTTTTGAAACATTCTGGTTTATATATCCATTGAATGCATTTAGTATAACTAGATGGAGGATTGATAGACAACATCACACCTTACAACTATGAAATGATGACCGTTAGAGACACGCTCAGCTAGGTCACGACATCAAGCAAAAAATAGCCCAGCGCTACGGCGCCGCCACTACCAAAAGCCACCGCAGAACCTGTTCTCCTGCATCAGAACACAAAGGGAAACACGATAAGCAATACAGTTAACTCGAATATTGACATTGAAGCTACAGAAGCGATGATAGAAAATCCTAAAAAGGCAATAACTACTCCTCCCTCCTTTAAGGAAGCTCTTATGAAGGTGATAGGGGACTCACAACAAGGCATCAGTGATGCTTGTTGGGGGGGGGGGGGGGGGGGGGGACCTGTTAAGTGAGGATTTACCTGAGAACAAGTGGTATAAAGAGTCCGAAGATATGAACCAAAACAACCCTAAATCCACTACCCTCAATCCTTCAAACAACTGGTCTGATGAGGAACTTATTGAGTGGTCCAAACCTTGGAGAAATACCTTAATAGTGAAGGTGTTAGGGAAAAAAAAGTAAATTTCAGAATGCTTGAAAGTAAGTTAAGAAGGGAATGGGTGCAACATGGCACCATGAACATTTCTGATTTAGCTGATGATTTTTATTTGGTCCAACTATTAAGGAGACTTGAGATCGATCACAACAAGAAGTGTCTCGAATTCTTAAGGTTTAACAATGATTTTACTTTTTCTTTTTTAAAAAATAACGTTTCTTAATTTTAATTAGCACATTAGTAATTTACTATTAACACATTTTTTCTTATGACCCTAATTTGCAGGAGTGTTCCAGCGCGGTTTGGTTCGATTTCTAATCAAAAGTTTTCTGAACTGCAAGATAAAAACACACGTGGTTTCGTTTGGTTCAGTTGATTTCTTTTGAAAACCAAAACTAATCTGAAGGACGGGCACCAAACCATCACTCCCCTGTTTTTTATTTTTCTTTCTTTTTTAATTATTTTGCTTTTTTCTTTCTTTCCAAAATATAATGTTTATTAATTTATTTCAATTTTAATTAGTATATTAGTAATTTCCTATTAACACTTTTTTTCTTATGACACTACTTTATTGGGGTGTTCAGGTGCAATTTGGTTCAGTTTTGAACCAAAAAGTCATATCAATTAATCGCAAGATAAACATATATGATGTTTAATTTAGTTCGGATGGCTTTTTTAAAAATTCCGAACCAATGCGGTTTGGATTTGTTCGGTTTTTACAAGTTGAAAAATAAAACTTTATCAAAAATTTAAACTAATTAGTTTAATTTTAGATTAAAATATCAAATAAAATAAAATAATATGACTATTATTTTATTCATATATAAACTATTTAACATAAAATGTAGTAACATTAAAAATAAATGCTAGATGAAAAATTTAATATGCAAAAATTGTAGAAAGAGGTGGGCAATCCAATTATAAAGATTCTGTGGAAATTTAGTTCATTATCACTACAAGAAAAATGCGCTTTTTCGGTGGAAAAAAATCCGCCTAAAAGTAACGCAGTGACGGATCTTGAAAGTATATTTTGAGTTGGCCAAAATTACTAAATCGTATATAACCACAAAAATATAATGTTAGTAAAATAAAATTAAAAAAATTAATAAATAAAATTAAGAATTAATAGAATACTAGCCGTTAAAAACTAAAAGGACACATCTTGTCAAAAAAACTAAAAGGACACATGTATATTAACCTACACGCTAAATGGCTAAACAATTAAAAACAATAATCTAATTTACAATAAATAATTACATTCACAGTTAACCCCTGGGTCAGCTGTCCCCACCCTTCGAGGGCCTCCAATCCAGCGAGGGATCAGTTACTGCGCTCGACCAAGAAACATTCACAATTAATTAACCCTCCAAATATGAATTCTGAAAAGTGAGAAGACTAAACAAATAATAGTATAATATTAATTTTGGTCAAAAAAATTAGTATAATATTAATGTGCAAAATAAAGAAAAGCCAAAGTAAACAAACTACATACACACTCAACTTCAAGATTAACTAAACAGGTATTGATTTAGCAAAAAAGTAAATAAAAATTTAAATTAAAATACATACAACAAAAATAAATTAAAGTGTGTACTAGAACTAATCTATTGATGCAACGAAGAAGCTAGCTAGGAAGGATTGGACAAGAGCCCATCCGAGTATTTGCGTGTGCAGTAGGGGTGGGCACGGGCACACTTTGGCCCAATCCAACCCGCAACCCAATCCAATCCAACCCACAAAGTCCGGGTTGGTTCGGGTATATGGGTTGGGTTGGTTTTAAAATAAGGAGACCATAGAGTACGAGTTGGGTAGCGGGTCTGAAAATTTAAAACCCATTAAACCCAACCCAACCCATACCACACCATTATGACCTTACATATACTAAACTTTTTGTGTGTGACCTTACATATATTCATGTTTGGGATATGATCTGTTTAGTTTCTTTAAGACATTCTCGTATGAAGAAAATTTTCTTTTACTTGAGCTTAATGGGTTTTTTGAAGACCTTTTGCTTTTTGTATTTGGTTTGATTAGTTGTAACTGAAGTCCAAATTAAGACATAGTATTCTTTATTTTTTTTATTTTTCTTGAAAAATATATTTTACT
The DNA here is from genome assembly GCA_963573325.1 of Astragalus glycyphyllos. Taxonomy (NCBI): domain Eukaryota; kingdom Viridiplantae; phylum Streptophyta; class Magnoliopsida; order Fabales; family Fabaceae; genus Astragalus; species Astragalus glycyphyllos. The sequence goes on along the minus strand of OY754308.1, from coordinate 49,305,252 downwards.
AATGAACCCATTACCCAAACCCAACCAATTTGAGATCGGGTTGGGTTGGTTTGGGTCACGCAAAAAATTGGGTCTAACTTTTCCGAACCCAACCTATATGTATTTGATTGGGTTGGGTGTTTAAACGCATCAAAACCCACCCAACCAACCCTGCGCCCACCCTTAGTGTGCAGTGCATACTGCATAGAGCCGCAACAAACAAGTTTTGCAAACAGTACAGTGTCAATGTAGGAATAAATATTAGAGAAAATAGGTTTCCATCTAAGTTCACTAAAAAAAATTTAAAATAATTGGGGTGGCCCAGGCATCTGCCCGCCCCAATGAAGTTCTGCCACTAAAGTGACGTTTTCGGCGAATTTTTTCACTGGTAAAACGCTCGTAGGTACTCCCTCTGTTCTTTATTATTTGTCACTTTTGGAGAAAAATTTTGTTTCTATTTACATGTCATTTTCAAAGTCCAATGTAACATTTATTATTGTTTTGTTAATAATGCCCTCAAGTATTTATTGCAGAGAGAGAAATAGATCAAAAGTAACAAAATTTATTAGTCTCATTGGTATATGTAAAAAACCAAAAAGCGATAAGTATATAGGAACATAGCGACAATTTCCGGCGGATTTTTTAAAAAACATGTAAATTAATTTTTTTTAAAAAAATATTTTTGTAAAACTTCTTTTTTTGAAAAATCTGTCGGAAATGCACATTACCAGCAGTTTTTTTAAGGAAAATTTTTTTTTACAATTTTTCAAAATTCAAAATTTAATGTTTAATTTATTAAAAAGTAAGAAAAAATGAAGTAGAATATGAGAAAAAATGATATTGAAGAGAATGAGAAGGAATAAAGGAATGAGAATAAAGAAGTAGGAAGAAATAAGAATGAAAGAAAGTGTGGGAAGAAATAATATAGGAGAGAGTAAGAATGAAGGAGAGAGTATGAGAAGTAATAATATAAGAGAGAATGAGAATAAAGAAGTAAGAAGGAACAAGAATGAATGAGAAGGAAGAAGAAATGGGAAATATAGAAGAGGGATATATAGATAAATTTATGGAGATTGAATAATGAATGAGAAAGAAGAAGAAAGACAAGATAAAGAAAATGTAGAAGAGAAAGAGAAGGAAATAAAGAGTGAAATGAGAGAATGAGAAGAGCGTAGGAGAAAGTTTTATTTGTAGGCATTTTCGGCGGTTCCTGCGGATTTTTTTCCCTCCGAAATTTTTTGGCAGATTTTTTAAATTACCGGTGAGTTTATTTTGAAATTATTATTATTATTATTATTATTTATTTATTTTTTTAAAAATCCGCAGCTAATTAAAAAAATCCGACAGAAACGTATAGACGAAAAAAATTCGCCAAAAATATTATTTTTGGGCCGAAAAATTTTCGTCGGAAAAATGCGTTTTTCTTGTAGTGTATCAGTATGATTGTCCCAAGAATGAGGGAAATGCGAATTTTGCCGAATCTGATGAGGGTGAAGAAGTGCTGCTCATGGCTTACAACACCAACAATGGACCTGTTTTTGAGGAAAGAGTGTGGTTCCTAGATTCAGGGACCAGCAACCACAAGTGTGGTGTGAAAGATTAGTTCTTTAACCTTGACAGTGATTTCACAACAACTGTGAGGCTGGGAGATAACTCAGTGATTTAGGTAATGGTCAAAGGAAGTGTGAAGTTAAAGATGAATGGATATGTGCAAGTGATTACTGGTGTCTACTATATTTCTATGCTCAAGAACAATTTGATAAGCATAGAGCAGCTTCAACACAAGGGATTGACTGTGATATTCAAAGATGATACATGTAAGGCATATCATGAGGAAAAGGGTCTGCTTCTAGCCTCATCAATGTCCTCTAATCAATTGTTTCCAATCATTGTTGCTGCAGTGATACCTAAGTGTTTGCAGCCTCAAGTGAAGATGAAATATATTTGTGGCATTGCAGATATGGACACCTAAGCTTGATGGGGTTAAAAACTCTGGTGGATAAGGAGATGGTTACAGGATTACCAAAACTACAAGACTCAATCAAAGTATGTGATGATTGCATGACTGGCAAGCAACATAGGAATGCCATTTCAAATAGCAACACATGGAGAGCATCAAAAGGCTGGAACTCATTCATTCAGACCTGTGTAGGCCTATCACACCCATGCACCTGATGTTAAAAGGAAAAAGTTTGATGATAAGAGCATCAAGTGTGTGTTCCTAGGAATCAGTGAAGAGTCAAAGGCATACAGGCTTTATGATCCAATAGCAAATAAGGTGATAGTGAGCAGAGATGTAGTGTTTTCAGAAGCAAAAAATGGAATTGGGATGATGGTGATGACTAGAAAAATAAGAGTACCACCAGTGGAATTGTGATCACAGAGTTTGGTGAAAATGACCCTGAAATTGTCCTGACTAATCATGCAGGTACTGAGGAAGATTCTCAAGATAGCATTGATGCAAGAGTCAGTAACAGTGATGAGGCATATACCACTACTGATTGTGAAAACTCTAACCCAAACTTAGCTCAAGGGAGGGTTAGGAGACCTCCATCATGGTTGGATGACTATGACTATGACACTACCTTTGAAGTTCACACAGAAGAAGAATTGGTAAATTTGGTCATGATTAGACCAAATGACAATGAGGATCCCACGACATATGAGGAGGCAGCTAAGAAAGAAGTCTGGAGGAAAGCAATAGACAGTGAAATTGAAGCTATTGAGAAAAACAACACTTGGGAACTTACCACTCTCCCAGCCAATGCAAAGAAGATAAGAGTGAAATGGATGTTCAAAACCAAGGTCAATGAGCTAGGAGAAGTTGAAAAGCACAAGGCAAGGTTGGTTGCAAAAGGGTACTCTCAAAAGGAGGGCATTGACTATCAAGAGATATCTGCACCAGTAGCAAAATGGGACACAATAAGGTGCATCATAGCAGTGGCAGCTTTGAAGGGATGGGTATACATCAAGTTGATGTAAAAAGCGTTTTCCTACATGAAGAGTTAGATGAGATTGTTTATGTGGATCATCCTTTGGGGTATGTAAAAAAGGGTGATGAAGATAAAGTCTATAGGTTGCATAAGGCTCTTTATGGATTGAAGCAGGCACTTCGTGCCTGGTACAACAAAATTGAGCAGTATTTCATCAATGAAGGGTTTATCAAATGCTCTTATGATCACACATTGTTTGTAAAGACAGAAAGGGAAGGTAATATGCTGATAATTAGTCTATATTTTGATGATTTGGTAGTCACAGGCAATAGCTCAGAAATGTCAAAGTTGTTTAAGGAGTCCATGAAGAAAACATTTGACATGTCTAACCTTGGTCAAATGAGTCATTTTTTGGGGATAGAAGTTGTTCAAGACCAGCAAGGGATTTTCATTTGTCAGCACAAGTATGCAAGAGACATCTTGGAAAGGTTTGGCATAACTGAAAGCAACTCTTCAAGGAGTCCCGTTGTTCTTGGAACTAAGCTGTCACAAAGTGTTTCTGGGAAAGCTGTGGACTCAACACATTTCAAGAAGATTGGGCTTAATGTACTTGACTGCAACTAGGCCAGAATTAATGTTTGCAGTAAGTCTTCTAAGCAGATTCATGGAAAGGCCATGGAAGCTCATCTAATGGCTGCCAAGCATGTCCTTAGATATGTCAAAGGAACCCTTGATTTTGACATCAGATAGAGGAAGGGAAAAGGGCTTGAGATCACTGCTAACACAGATAGTGATTATGGAGGAGATGCTGATGATAGAAAAAGTTGTGAGTTTATGTTGGCCGGTGGAGCTGTATCTTAGTCCTCCAAGAAGCAGCTAGTGGTGAGCTTATCCACCACAAAGGCTGAGTTCATTACTGATGCACATTGTGTGCGCCAAGGAGTTTGGTTGAAGAGGATTCTGAAAGAGATTGACATGAAACAAAATGAGTGCCTGATAGTATTCTGTGACAACAGTTCCACAATTAGCTTGTCCAAGAATCCAACATTGCTGGAAGAAGTAAACATATGGACATTCGGTTTCTTTTCCTCGGAAATCTCAGTAAAGAAGGGTCATTGAACTGATCAACTGTCCAACTCAAGAGTTGCTTGCGGATATCATGACAAAGCCTTTGAAACTTGATACTTTTGTGAAATATAGGGGCCTATTGGGTATGTGTTGTAATGTAAACCAGCTATCTTATAGGACAACCTGGTTTAAGGGAGAGATTGTTAGTAATAAACTGTTGTATTTGTTAAATCAGTTAGGACATTTCTGTTAGTTTGTTGTACATGGTTAACCAACACTTGTAAATCATGTGTAACTGATATAAAGGCATTGAAGCCTCAGAAATGAACACGATTTTGGTCCCATTATTCAACGAAGACTACCCATTGATACACTCATACACAAGCATCCGCCACTGCCATTAGTTAGCTTGCATGCTCTTTGTTATCTCCTAGCTCATTCACTATCATTAACTTATTCGCTATCTACTACTTTTTTAAAACTAAAACAGCCTAAAAGTATTTGAAAACAAAATAAAAGCGCAATTTAAGTTTTGATGCATATGATAAACGCACCAAGGAAAACACAACAGTCGTGATATAAGAAAGTAGAATTATCTAAAATAGCACACAATGCACTCCTAAAGCAGTTGTTGCCATTTAAGCCCAAAATTTCTATCACTGCAGAATTGAATTATCTAAAGGCCATTTGCGTTTCAACTTTCATCTTTGTAGCTTAGCCTTAGCTTCCTTCTACTCTCTTTAATAGTGCTCTTCCGCAAAAGCTAGCTACAATGTGCTCGCATTTCCATACCTACCCTTCGAAATGCAGAGCACGCGCCACGTTGTTCCTCCTCGCTCCACTAATCTGTTCCCTTTTCTTCACTTCTTCCACCGCCTGCTCTAACGGCAATTGCCAGGTTTCATTTTCCCTCTCTTTTTCCCTTTAATTCAAGAGATCCATCAATTTTCATTTTCGTTCTTTGAAACTGAACTGAATTTTTCAGGTTATGGAAGCTTGTTCTACTGGTACTGATTGTGGGCCCGGTCTCTTTTGCGGTAATTGCCCCCCTTTAGGTTTGAATCAACCTTTCTGCACCAGAGGCCAAGCTACTCTTCCCACATCCACTGTAAGCTCCTTCAATTTTGTTGCTAATTAAGGAAAGTTTTTATTTTTATTTAAAAAAAACCTTTTTGTAATTTGGATTTTCCATTTTGGGGAATTTTGTAGGTGAATACTTTGCCCTTTAATAAATATACGTGGATAGTTACTCACAATTCGTTCAGCATTGTTGATGCACCTCCTTTACCTGGTGTTCAGAGAATAACGTTTTACAATCAAGAAGACACTGTAACTAACCAATTGAGGGTATGTGTAATTTGTTTGCTTTGTGTAATTTCTTTTTTTGTTTTTTGGTAATTTAATTATTTGTTGTGTGGTTTGTTTTTTATGATGATTTAGAATGGAGTGCGAGGACTGATGTTGGATATGTACGACTTTCAGAATGATATTTGGCTTTGTCATTCACTTAGAGGGCAATGTTTCAACTTCACTGCATTTGTAATCTAAAACTCTTTTCTTATATTAATTTTACAATCTATGATTGTTTTATTGGAGCATTGTCTGAAATGTTTCTTATGAACTATTCTTAGCAACCTGCAATAAATACTTTGAAAGAAGTAGAAGCATTCTTGACTGAAAATCCAAGTGAGATTATTACTATTATAATTGAAGACTATGTGCATACTCCAAAGGGATTGGCTCTTCTCTTTGCAAGTGCTGGATTGGATAAGTATTGGTTTCCCGTGTCCAAGATGCCAAAAAAGGGTGATGATTGGCCCACTATAACCGAGATGGTTCAAGCGAATCACCGACTTCTTGTTTTCACTTCTGATGCTTCCAAGGAAGCTGAAGAAGGAATAGCTTATCAATGGAGGCACATGGTTGAAAATGAGTGTAAGCACAACATCATTTAGACGCATTTATCTCATGTAATACATGGTTTGTGATGAAAGCCTCATAATTCACTTGCTTTCAGCTGGAGATCCAGGAGTTCAGCGGGGTTCTTGTCCACATAGGAAAGAATCAAAGGAATTGAAATCTAAAAGTGCATCGCTTTTCTTGATGAATTACTTTCCAACATATCCAGTTCAAGCTGACTCGTGCAAAGAGCATTCTACTCCACTTGCTGAGATGGTGAATACATGTGATAAAGCTGCCGGCAATGTGCTTCCCAACTTCATAGCTGTCAACTTTTACATGGTATTCCTTATTGTTCAGAGTTGTTAATCGAAACTTATTATGATGCTTATGTAGCGCACACACTTTGCAAACACTTTAGCATTCTAATTTGAATTTCATGCAGAGGAGTGATGGAGGTGGTATTTTTGACATTGTGGATAGAATGAATGGCCACTCATTATGTGGGTGTAGTACAGTTGCAGCCTGCCAGGTTTGTCTACATTTCTTGTCTTTTGCCATTTGTTTGTGAACCTTCTGGATTCTGATAATTCCTTATTTGTCTTCTATCCCAAACTAATGACTGGAAACCTAATTGAGCATAGTTTTACACTCAGTAGAAAGTTTCCAGATTAAATCTGATTTACATAGTTCGATAGTAATTTATTCTAAATATTTGTCCAAGTGAGCAGAATTTCTGATACCTTAAGAGGATATTCTATGAAGCTCGACTCTCTATCTGTTTGACATCAGATCAGGCTAATATAAAATAACCTTTTTTTGGATATTCTGATACCTTAAGAGGATATTCGAAGTTTATCCACATTTTTTTGGATATAAATGTGTGCCTATATTTCTTGAAACTGAAGATAATTTGAGAAAAGAATTGCTCCCTCCTTACCTGGATGATAGAAAGAAAGTTTTAATCACTTGATGGGGAGTCTGAATTTTCACTTTGTTGAAAGTACATAAAACATATTAAAATGCTTGAATTTGATTGGATCTCGAAATTTCCATTTTTGCTCCTGGTTGTATTTACCTCCACTGTTAATAAAGAGAACAGGAAGGTTGTTTTCCATATTCACTTTCTAACCCAGAATTCTTAAAAGTATCTTCATCTAACTCAAATCTTTGTTAAACACATAAAATTGTAGTTTTATAAAAATAAAGACTGAAATAAACAGATTCCAGCAGTAATGAGTGACATCTACTTATTATCCCTCGACTTTCTTAGCTGCACCATGCATGTGTTCTAATATATGGGAATTTATATTTATATGAAATCATGTAGCCCATTTAGCCAAAAATCAACTTTGATCCCCATGGTCATCATGTGGCACACTTCTTTTGGTGTCTTGTGTTGTATTATATGACATGGCAGAACACTTTATGCAGATGGATTTTTATGTTGGCCCTGCCTCTACTTGCACATTTTGATGAAAGTAAATTAGAGCAAAGACAATTATTACATTATTACTACAATGTTGCAGGCAGGTGCATCCTTCGGGACTTGCAAGAACATTTCTGTACCCAGTACAAGTCCAGTGAGTCCCGGTACTGGAAGCTTTACTGGATCTGTTCAATTCTCTAGATCAGCTTCACCTGTCCATTATCCAACTTCCGTGGTTCTCCTCTTATTTTACTTCCTACTTATGGCAGTCTTGTTACAACTATGATCACTAGTTCACTAAGCATTATCATATATCTTGTGAAAGCTAGTCTTTTGAGAGAAGCTTTTGCGTCTTTGCATGTACATTGTAGTATTGCCTCAAGCTGTGAAATGTCATGAAACTGTTGCTAGGTTAGAAGGTTAGATTAATTTATGCCGAGGCTACATTTAAGGATATTTGAAGTCATTTGAGGTAGACTGTAATCAAGAGAGACCTAGAGTATATCTGGAACTATAAGTAGTTCAGGTATGTTATATTCTTTGCTGTAGAAATCAAATTGTTTACACTTTCATTCTTTTCTCTCATTGTTGCTGTTTTCCAATTTGCGAAAATGTCACCGGTAATTATAATACTTTCTAGATACATTCTGATATGGTAATGGTGTGTATCTGTTGGCCAAGCTTTGATTAGGTGCTCAAAAGCGTTTGAATTGAACTTATTTGGGTGTTTCACAAGATGTTTTGCAAGTTTTAGTAGTTGGATTAATAATTCTTCTCTTCTGGGAAGTTTGTGAACCTACCTGCCATAGTTGGTAGCTTTTGCTCTAAATGTTAATGAGTTTAGTTGTCTGCTTCATCAGCTAGAAGTCTGAGTGTTATGAGTTCATTTTTCTGGGGGTTGGAAAGTTTTATCTTACTGATTTTGAAGCTTAATGGAAGAGTTACTTATGATGCTAAATTATTGAGTTCTGTATTTTTCTTTAGCCAATCTTAGCAGGCACCGTCAGCGGGGAGGGGATTCTCTCCGGTGAAACGTATCTCCAGTGAAATCTTAGTCATCCACTCAAAATGAAGAGTGAAAGTTAAAAATACAAAAAACAGAACAAGTAGTGGACCTAAGGGTCGAGGTTAAAAACTGAGAAGAATTGAGAAAAAAACTCACTGGAGTGAATCTTCTCCCTCATCAGCAACATGTTGGCCCATCCATTGCTACAAGCTTTGATCAAGCATGTATGTGTGCATGAAGATCAAGCGAGAGGGTCATTCTTATATGGAAGTAGAAGGAACGAATTTAACCATGAATGAACAAAACTAAAACATAAAGTCATTTGACTATTAGCCATGTGACAATTCAAAAGTTTTCATCTTAACCACTCGTGTATGGTTATTTCGTTAAAATTAACTCCTTTTACTCTCACACATGCATAATAGCCCTCTAATTAGCTTGTGTCCTTTCAATACACATGCAGGCGCATATATCAGTTACATAAACTACTAGTATTTTGGTTGGTCCTTTCTCATCTCACAATTTTTTTCCTGTTCACTCACGGATCCCCAATGTACATGTCTCTGATCCATATTTTTCAAGTGTTACTAATATGCTATGATTTGTGTCTGTTGATCTAGGAATAGTAGTTCTGTCCGTTAAAAATTAAAATCGATCAATAGGTAAAGAGTCAAATAGGTACGAATTATGGCTATTACGATGTTTTATATTGAGAAATCGGTTTCACTCAAATCATATTTAGTGATTTTATTCGCGAACTTGAAAATATTTTATTCAACGAATCCATAAAAGCGAAACGTATTACATTTTTGCATGATTTCAAAGGCTGGATGTAGAGAGTTGGGTGTTCAACTTTCATCACATTTTTTTGCGTCTAAACACTATAAGCTTTGAACTCGACTACTCGCAAATGGAATCCACAATCTTGAAATTGATTCAGGGCCATTGTTAGCCTAACCATCTTGACCAAAACCTCTCAATATTCACATTAAGTTATTTTCGATAGAACATCATTCTTGTAAATGTTGGATTTGTAATAAAAATCCTAAAACACCCTCAATTTAGGTGTAACGGCTAGAAACAATCCAGCTAGCCGTTACACAGTCGATTCTCTACCCTATTTTCAGTTATGCAAGTTGGAAAGTTAGTTATGTCTTATAACTAACTCTCAACAAACTCACTAAGAGGTTGTTTTCTTTTTGAAGTTATATATAGATGCCTTATGGCATTTTTACAAGTTGTACAAACAGATTTACAATAAATAAAATTTTACAAGTTTTACTTTACAAATTTTATACCATATTCTGTTCTATCATCTTCATCTTCAAGTCTTCTTTCTTTCTTCTATCTTCTAGCAACTCTTAGGCTTCTGAGTTAGGGTGAGTGTCATCAAAGGTGTGAGGACCTCGCAAACACAGAAAAGAAGAGATCAGAAGGTCTGTTTTGTGACTAAGCAGAAAGAGAAAAAAGGAAAAGGTAAGGAAGAAGAAGATATACCTTTTTTCAGGCTTGTGTGAAAGCTTGAGAAGTGTCAGAAAAGTGATTGTTCACCTAGAACAATCACCTGTACTTGCAAAACATCAAGAACCAGGTTAGGGTTTCTGGTGTTGAACTCAGCGTGTAAATCACTAAGGTGAGTGATTATTACCTTTGAGATTTGAGAGAATCAAACACTATTTCACTCATTTCCATGGTGTGGTTCATGAAATCATAAAAGAAAGAAGTTAGGGTTAAGAAAGAGGGAAAATAGAAGAAGTAAGAATTTCAGGGAAGAAATTTGTGGTTTACCTTCGTGTGTTGATCCGATTGACAACCCTGTGACCAAAACTTAGTTTGCTCGTAGAACACGATATTAGGGTTTCTGGAAAACCTTCAATTTCGTGTCAAAAACAAAGGGCTTTTGGTAACAATCATCAGTTCTCATCATTTCATAGGTGATTGAACAATTTGTGTGTTTCAATCACTGAGATTAAGAGACATTTGCAGTACCCTAGCAGAGCTAGGGAAGAAGAAGAGAGAAGAGGAACCGGAGAAGAAAGAAAGAGAGAGAGAAAAATCTTGAAAATCTGAGGACTGAGTTGGGTCTTCAGGTTTTATACCTTGGAAATGGATCCGAGTTGCAGGATCCGCATGTTTTGCAAAATTGTGGGTTCTGGGTTCCGCGTGGACCTTTTTGGACCCGTGTTATTTTTTGTTGAAAATTGGGCCTAATTATTGGACTCTTCATTCTTGCACCACCTATAGTTGTTTATACAACCTGCAGGGAAAAGAGAAATCAACAATTAGTGTAAAAATTCAACGGTAAACGCCACCCTTTCTGCAAAAACTCCAAGAATTTTGTTTGATTTTTACTCATCAATGGATGCACGATTCTTGTGCAATCTAAGGCTTCTCTATGTCGCACATCAAGAAAAATGTACCCATACCCACCTGTGGGCTATTGTGCGTGGGCCTACATACATGGCGCATACTTTGTCAAAAAAATTATTCAATATTTGACATCCAAACAGATTTTATATATTATCTGAGATTAATCTCTAATTTTGAATACAATACTCCCAGATGTTGAGCCAACGTTTTTTTTTTGACATTCCTTATTTTGTATCTCACACCGTAGTATAACATGCTCTCTATCTATTGTCATATTAAGGTGTTAAATTCAATTTTTATTTCATATCAATGAATTTGATTTCATAGAATTTTGGAATAATCTTTTTTCTATTCAGAAAGCTATTGTGATTCCTATTTTCTGGACTTGGAAAATTTTGTAATAATCCCCTATTGTGATTTTAGATCACACATTCTTTTTTGAAGTATATATAATAAGTGATAAAATAATCAACTAGTTTGAGGTATAAGTTGTTTCCTTAGCTTTTGCTTGAAGTAGAATAGATTCAATCAATAGTATGAGAGAAAACAAAATCATTAATCATACTTTTTTGATTTTATAAAGTAGTAGGTGAAACACCGATTTTGATCCTTTTGCCAAACTTTTCCACGTAACAAGAATATGACAAAGATCAATAATTAAACTCTAGGTGCAAAACACCTCATGCATGGTCCAAAATGTTGTAACAAACTTTTTTATAAAATCCAAAAGCATGATCACAATGGGATAGGAAGGAATTATCAGCTGATGCGGCGACACAGGGTAATACCATCACCTACTGGTAACTGACAAATCTCGATCCTTGAATCATGAGCAAGATATTTGTTGAGTTCCATTATATAACCTCGAAAATGTTTAATGTAATCCATTAAAGGAGCATTTGGTGGGGCCACCACTGATCCATTCCATAAGGTGTTGTCGTACCCTATCAGACCCCCAACTTTCACTAACTCAATCACCCTTTTATGATAATTCAAGTAGTTATCCTTATCAGCATCCACAAATACGAAATCAATAGTTCCCTTGTTATTTTCCTGTAAAATTCAACACAATTACACAAATAATTAGTTGAAGTAGAAAAGTTGTAGTTGTTGCTTTAATTATTTTTTAATTTTCTAAATTGTAATTATGTTATGTGCATGGATGAAAAACTAAGTTGGTGACAAATGATGCACTCACATCTTTAAGAAGTTCATCAAGAAGAGGGAGAGCAGGTCCTTCTCTGAAATCAATCTTCTGAGATACTCCAGCTTTCTCTATTATGGGTAATCCAAGATCATAGTATTCACGATTCACGTCCAAAGCCAAAATCTAATAAAAACCAAATTTATTAAGGATTTAGTATTCTCATATAGTGCATGGTATTTATTTGTTATATTTCGTCTAAACTGATAAAAAAAACACTCATACTCTCAAAGTTTTTGAAGTCAACATGATAATAAATGACACAAAACTGCTAATTAAAATTTCAATTGTTTTATTTATGGTGTAGTAAAACACTAATTACTTCTGTTTGTCATAATCAATGTGAAGCTTTACCTTTCCATCAGGGGGAAGAGCTAGGGCAGTGGAGAGCAAAGAGTAACCAGTGTACACACCAATTTCAATGGTGTTCTTGGCATTGATGAGTTTAAGCAACATGCTTATAAGTTGTCCTTCGTCAGGTGGTGTAGCCATGAGGTTCCTGTTTTATACAATATTCTATAAATTATTTAAAACAGATTTGCAAGGCGTATAAAATTAAAAGTGCATGTATTTTAATAAATTATTTAATAACTGATGTTAACTTCTAACCAACATTATCATTACACTTATAAACAAAATATTCTCTTTACATTTTACTTTACTTTTAAAATACATCCACCTCCACTTTTCCTTTTATACAAAACAAAACATCCACTTACTTTAAAGGAGTGAAATATGCGATATCATATATTCTGGAATAAAAAAAAGTAGCAATATTCTGGACAATTTTTTTTTGACAAAATTCTGGACAATTTCTTGTGTTGAGATAAAATTTGATCCGGAAACATTTATGACCATTGACAAAATACACATATGCGATATCATATATTCTAGAATACATCAAAAAAAGAAGCATATATTCTTGTATTGAGACAAAATTTGATCCAGAAACATTTTGTTTTTTGGATACCAGAAACATTTATGACCATTGACAAAAATACACATAAAATTTGCCAGGTCTCGTGTATATATGTTTTTTGCAAGGTACAAATTTCGTTCAAACCTTCTAACGCAAGTATATCTTAGAAAAAAAATTCATGAGTACTGATGTATATATTTATGAAGGAGATAACGGTGATCTTACCGAGGATGTTTTTCCGTCTTCTCACGGAGCTCCTTCAAGCTAGGATGCTCTCTTGGATGAACACTAGTTTCAAGTATATACTGTGCGCAAGCAAGCGTTTGTTAAAAAATGTAAGGCTTAAATAAATACATTAAAGAAATTAACGATTATATTTTTGATCATATAGTGAAATTAATTAATATAGTTTTGGTGGAGATGGATATGAGTGAACCTGATAGAGCGCATCGCTTCGAAGGAGAGTCTTGTGAGCGAGATCTTTGTGGCCTATGAGTTGTTGTTGGTTTTGCTGTTCCTCTTCCTCATTGACAGCCATGTCTCTCGTCTACTTGTCTTGATCTTTTCTTTCGGACTCAGAAAGAAGAGTTCTCTCAATAAGAAGAAAGTCTCATACCAACGCTGTCCAATTTATAGAGAGACAAAGAGGGTAGATGAGAGTATCAATAATGATATTAATTCAGCCAAAGATTGATGGTCAAAATCAGCCAAAAACCACACTATAATTACCAATTAACCAAGTTTCTTAAGCCATTAACCAACCTACTTTTTCACAGTTTTTAGTCAATGGCCTAGAAAACTGTGAAAAAATAAGTTGGATAGTGGCTTAAAAAACTTGGTTAATTGGTATTATAGCGTAGTTTTTTGCTAATTTTGGCTGCCAATATTTGGCCGGATAACATTACTCCTTATTTAATGGCATACACAAATATTCCTTTTATTTCTATATTAGATCAATTTAAGTTTTTAATTTGGTCGAGGGTCCGGTGCGTATAGAAAAGTAGTTGGTGGGAGAGGTCAACCTCTTAAATGGATCTCAGTACTTCGAAGATTAGTCTCTGTAGTTGCCCGCAGGGGATCAATACCTTAATTTACCGAAAAAAAGTGTTTACAACTGGGCCAGGGTTCGGTTAAAACCAAAAACAATTACAAAATTATAATTAGTTTGTAATATATCAAGAGTTTCATTTATAATGTGGTTGGTACCATTTTTGTTCAATTTGACGATATTTGAAAATTAATTTATTCATGCATATGTTGTTTAGAAACAAATTTTAGAGTTATTACAAATGTAAGGACGATAAATTACAAAGGTTATGCTTTTAGATTTAAAAAATCATTTAGTTCCTGTTTAATATCACACTTTACGTATTTTCTCATGAAATTATTATTTTTGTTCACCCAACCGATTATTGGGAAAATAACTTTGTGCACTTGATGAGAGTTTTTTGAAAAAAATATTTGCAGGGACAAAAACAAAAAATGCTAATTTACAGGGACGAAAAATATATTTAAACCAATTATTAATTCTATGTCATTTTAATAGTTTGACGTGTTTTGACAATACTTTGTGATTTTTCATTTAACAAATCTCAAGTTTATTTAGCATACATATTATTTCAAGATTTAGAGAATAACACACGATTAATGGATTTATATTTTGTGAAGAGGACTAGTTATTAGACTTTAATAAAATTATTTTTGTGAAATGAATCATAAATTATGAACCAACAGTACATTCGTGTGAGTGAGTAGGAGTTGGGATCCTTAAATAAAATTTCATGTACACTTTTGTCAAGAAACTATTATATTTGTTCACCAAACCGATAATTAACGAACAAACTTTTCATACTTGAATGAATAGTTAAATTTTTTCAAACACTAGGTACCACTAAACACACTATTTAGCATAGCACTTTAAGTATTTTGTCACAAAATTGATTTTTTTCACCAAACCGGTTATTGAGGAACAAACTTTGCGTACTTGAACAGTTAATTTTTTCCAACTACTAAATTAAGTACCCTAAAACACACTGCTTAACATCGCACTTTACACATTTTGTAACGAAATTTTTAATTATTTTTCACCAAATCGGTTATTAAGGAACAAAATTTGCCAACTTGAACCGTTAATATTTTTTCCAAACACTAAAGCACCCCAATACACACTGCTTAGCATCGCACTTTACATATTGTCACAAAAATTATATTCTTCTTTCACGAAACCAGTTATTGAGGAACAAACTGTGTTTTTTAACAATGATTTTTTTCCCTGAACCATAAAGTATATCATAACACACTGCTTAGCATCTCATTTTACATATTTTGTATGAAACTAGTTTTTTTCACACCTAACCGGTTTTTTTTGACAACACACTGTTTACCGTGGATTTTGGTAAACAACGCTAGTTTGAAATTGCTTCTGCTTGCAGGATCAACTAGTAAATCCTAAGACCATTTGTGTTTAAAAGTTTTCCAGAATAGTGCGTTTAAAAGTAAAAAGAAGAAGATAACCGTCGATTTCTCCGCGAAACCGTCAAATTACTCCAAATGAGGGAGGATAAAACAAAGAAAAAATCTGCAGGGAACGTAAAGAAAGGAAAATTAAAATTGCATTAATTTAAAGGGTGGTGCACAAGATCATACATGCGTTCCTTGTACTCGTTTCTCAGTGCGTGTCGGTACTTTGAGCGTGGGAACTTGGTATGAAAGATTGTGACCCTTGTTTCTTCTCAGAAACTACTATTTATACAAAGGAAAAGATGGGGGAAAACTAAACTAAGTAACTGCCTAGAAATTTGAAAACTAATAACTGCTACTCCTACTTTCGACAAGAACCGCTTCATCACGCTTCGACCACAAGCGCTTGGATTCTGATCTGCTACTAGTCTTCAACTTCTTGCTCTGTCGAAATATTAGCTTTAGCTCTTCGTTTCTGCCAATTCCAAGGTCTTGTCGAATCCTTCCTTTAAAGAACTTCCTTCCTGTCGAAATCAACAAAATACCTCCTGAAAGGACAAGTCAAACCTCATTGACTGCATTTAATTAAGCCTGTCGAAAAATGCAGGCTAACACACACTTAACCGGTTATTGAGGAACAAAACTTGCATATTTTAACCGTTAAATTTTTTCTGAACCATAAAGTACACCGGATTAAAATGGTGTTCCTGGTGTTCCAAAAAACACTCAAACTGTGCACAAAAGGGACTGGGTTTGAATCTAGGGGAACACCATTTATCCTTTTTTTCTTCATTTCTTAATCCTCGGTTGTCGAAGGAATTGAACACCTTATTTTTTAATCCTAGATCCGCCCCTGTTCTTATTTAAAGTTTACTAGCGCTTTTTCCCATGAAGCTTCGGTCAAAACCTAAAATAAATTGCAAAATTATAATTAGTTTGTAATATATTAGGAGTTTGATTTATAATGTTGTTGGTACCACTTTGTTTAATTTGACAATATTTAAAAACTAATTTATTGCTATGTATGTTGTTTAGAAACAATTTCTAGAGCTATATTACAAATATAAGAACGATAAATTACATAGGTGATGCTTTCAAATTTAAAAAATCATTTAATTGAAATACCTGCTTAGCATCACATTTTACGTATTTTGTCAGGAAATTATTATTTTTATTCACCAAACCGATTATTGGAAAACAACCTTTGTGTATTGAGCAATTAATATTTTTTCCAAACACTAAGTACCCCAAAACACATAACACTGACTTTACGTATTTTGTCACAAAATTAATTTATTTCATCAAACCGATTATTCAGGAACAAATTAACTTTGTGTACTTGAGCAATTAAATTTTTGCTAAACACTAAAGTACCTCAAAATACACTGCTTAGCATCACACTTTACGCATTTTGTCACAAAACTAATTTTTTCACCAAAACAGTTATTGATGAATAAACTTTGCGTACTTAAATACTTAGTATCTCATTTTGTGTATTTTATCTTGCTATTATTTTTTTCACCTAAGCGATTGTTGAGAAAAGAACTTCATGTATTTGAATATTTAAACTTTTTTCCGAACCAAAAAATACTCCTTAAAATATGAATAAAAAGCGGACACGTGGACATCTCCCTTTGGCCCAAAGAATTGAGGGGAGAACAAAGATGGGAGGCTGAGCTGGATTTCGCTAGGATTTATATATATATATATATATATATATATATATATATATATATATATTATATAGTGGATGTCCATCCTTCTCCCCATCTTCTCATGTAGTGGACTTTTATGATTGTCTTCTCACTTACCAATCTATTCCTTATAAATAGGGTTCACCCTTATGTATAGAAACATAATTGTAAAGAGAAATATAAAGACTCTATTCTTCTCTCATTCTTTTGTTCTACTTTTGTTATAATTTTATAATACGTTATCAGCACGATTCTTTAAGGTAGTATCGGTTCTTGCTTGCTTGCTTCATGGGTACTTTTCAAGTGCTGTCTTATTTTGTTACATAATATTTTTCGGATCACAATTTAAATTTTTTGATTAATTTATGATCATGGTGTAAACTGGGATCTCTTCTGAAAAGACAAGAAATTCAACGCCTTGTGCATATCATCTTGTTATAATGGCCTAATTTATTGGACATGTATGGATGAAACAGGATAGTATGGCTTATATAGGTTTATGGATGATTACTTGCTAGTACTCTAATAGTCTATTCATTTCTCTCCAATTGTTATTAGTCTCTATTCATTATACGTGTTTGAAGTACTAGGCTAAATCATTTCAATTTCCCCCCCGCATTTTTATTACCTGTGTAAGTGCTACTTAGGATTGAATTGAATTGTTGCTGTTTCCTTTGCTAAACAAGTCTGAATATTGATCCTTTGCTATGCTATTAATTAATTATATAAATTTCACTTCTGTAACATTATGCAATGTATCCTGAAATCAAAGACACCTTCTGTCTCTTGGTTTTGGAAAGTGTGGGATTTCTCTCTACTTTAATTTTTGATTGCTCGACTTCTTCCTATAATTTAAACCCATAACTTTTTGGTATTCGATAGTGCTTTCACACTGAAGGTAATCTTTAATTTATGAGAAACTAGTGCTTGTTTGGGCTTCATTTTCATTTTTCAACCTACATGTACCATTAACCAATTTTTCTTCACAATCTTATATTTATCTAATTAACTTGCTTAATTTTACACGAAAACTATTGATGATCATTGTTATAATCTATTGTCTTAGAAATTCATGGGAAAATACAACATGACCTTATAATATGCGCTCTAGTAGACTATGCCAGAATATTATTACTTGACTATGTTGTTGTTGAACTTTCAACTAAAAGTCATTGTAATAACATTGGAATATCATGAGTCATTGGAGTATTATTGCTTGACTATGAGGCTCATGCCACTGGTATTGCTCCATTCCTAGAAGTGGGTGTAGCAACACATGATAGCAACTCACCCCACTAGTATTGCTTCATTCCCAGAAGTGAATGTTGCGACACACGATCACTACGAGTGTGGTCGTGGTCTTGATCATAATCATAGTGGAAATTACAAGATCACATCTTTTCACCAGAAGTGGAAAAATGTTGGAAAGAATGAAAAAAGTGGACAGAGTAGCAAAAATAATGAAAAATTTGCTATCGTTGTGGGGCAAAGTTCATTGGGGTCGTATCTCTTGCACACCAAAGTATTTTGTTGACATTTACCAACAATAATTTAAACAAATAAAGATAATAGAGTTGAAACCCATTTTGCTTATGAAGATGACTTCGATTATGATAACTAGTACTATACCCGTGCATCCGCACGGGCTGATCGCGTTACGTGACATGATTATACTCGAACAAAAATATTAATTTGAAATGTCATTAATCTAAAATCAATTGTAATATATAAAGATTTTAATAGTTTTGTTGTTGTGAAAACAAATTTAGAATGGGGATATTTGATGAGGTCATTGAAATGTAGTTTAAGTAAAAGTGTACAATGAAATATGAGCATGTATTTGAAGAGTAAGATTTGACCACTCTTATGATTTAGTAGTTGCACGATACTCCTTAATAACCCTCGTAACGTCAATATATTGATGGCAATTTTTGAATAAGCCCGTGATCAAACTATAGTATTCAAATCACATTGTTTCATTAATTTAACATATGTATTAAAAGTCTCCCTGTAACTCGATTTTTTGGTTTTGGTGCGAGTGTGTCAATAAAATTTCAAACTCTGAAGTTGTATATGTACTAAATAATATGGCAAAAAAATAAGTGCAGAAACTTTATTTCAAACTCCATATATAGTAATCATGGTTCAATTTCCCGTAAAAAAAATACATGGTTCAATTTTATGAGCCATTACGGTTATCCATTTTTTCTACAAAAACTGATGACTATTGAATGTTTTGGTACAAATCTCATACTCTAAACTAATTTTGAATTACTTAGTTTCCTAATCTTTCAAGTTCATCACTTCTATGAATTGATAAACTTGATTGACTTTGTTGAGGAGAACTTTGGAGCAGAGCATTCTGAAATTCAATTGACAATCTCTTTGAAGGAGTACTTGTCGTTTGCATCTTAGCTTGCAAATAGAACACGTAGCAAAAATGGTTAGGACCATTTCATGAAACAAAATAGGCTGGAATAAATGGATAGAGAAGCTACTAAAAAATGGATAGCAGGGACAAAAGAAAGCAAATTCAAAAACACAAATGAAGGAAATGATAATGCATTATAAACATTATAATCTTCACAGCAGGATACTTGCCTTAGCAAACCATTTATATTATAAGATTTGAGTTTTCAGTTACTTACTCAAACCAAAGACAGACAAAATAGTTATTTGTAAATAAAACTAAAATAATTATTTTTGTAAATAAAGTTGAGAAATATTTTCAACTTCAAAATCTATAAGTCATATCTATTTTCTTCTTACTATAAGAGATACAAATAAGTGAAATAACAATGTAGTTAGTACTTATATTGTACGGAACATAAGGAAACAACAAAATAGTATCTTTTTGTAGAATTATTGCTTTCCATCTATCAACATATGTTAATAAAAATATAAAGAAGTGGAATGATAAACTTTTTTGCAGAACATTACTGCAGAAAGGAAAATGAGGGAAAATTTAAAAGGGGATCAAAAAGTAGCTAAATCTAAAAAAATTAAAAAGATTTTAAAAATACCTAATACTTCTCTCTTTTTTGATTTTAGCTAATAGAACAATTTCTTGGAAGTTATTTCAACCCATTTACCCTAACAACAAAACAACCAATGAAAAAATTGGAAAAAAATGCTGGGTTCTAGAAATTCTAAGAGAAAGGAGTTATCAAAAAATCATCTCACCAACCAAAGATGGAACAAAAGCATAACAGTTTATTGTCAAAAAAAAACACAAAAGAGAAGTAGATCTTTTACCCCTTGAATGTTGCTTATATAGTAAAAACAAAAACTATAAATAAATACGAAAAAAGAAGAAAATGAGAAGAATTTTATAAAACTTTTACCTATTCTTATCTTTGATGGAGCCTATTGAATGGGGAAGAAGAGGACGCAAGACACCAATACTCTTTTGTTGAATAAGAGAATAAGAGAAAAAGAAGAATGAGGGAGAAGGAAGGTGGAGGTGAGGATGAGAGATTGAGGAAAGAAGCCATCAGAGAGAGGGAGAGAAGTTGATTTGAAGAGAGTGTGGTGTTGCTTTTTCAAAAGTGACTTTGGAGAGAGAGAAAGAGAGATGAAGGGAGTTGGCAAATAAGGTGAGAGGGAAAATTCAAATTCAAATTCAAGTTCAAATTAAAAAAGTGGATAGAAAAAGAGGGTTAGTGAGTCCATTAAATTAGACGAAATTGACCCTAATAAATTGAGGTGTCAAGATTCCCAAATGTCCCAATAGGTAAAATCATATGTGGTGAATTGATATAAATCTATATTAGATTAGATTAGATATGGATAATACTCACTTAATTGTGTTAATTTATTTGTATTTCTTGATGGAAGAAGATCACCTTATTGGATATGGAAGTGTCACGAAGTATATTTCCTATATTTTGAAATAATAATAAAGTTTTAAGTTTAGGAGTGTCTTTGGGTTTCCTATGCTAATGATAATAAAGTTTTAGATTTAAATTCGTTTTCAACTTCCATAGATTATGTTTTAATAATTTAATTTTAAAGTTGCCATCTTTCTCATGCCCATCTCTTATTTTATATATATATATATATATATATATATATATATATATATATATATATATTAATTTTTGGATAGAATGAGTACTGACACTGACATTAATAATGGAGAAATGTGTCTCGCAGATAGTGGAACTACTCACACAATTTTATCGGATGAAAAATATTTCTATTGTTTAGTGAAAAATATTTCTCTTGTGCTGATAAGTTTGCAGGTCATGGAACTAATTCAAATGGTTTTACTTGGTGGAATCTCATCCCGAACTTCATTGCGGAGGACTTTTTCAGGAATAGGTTAGGCTTACCTAACTACAGATTTAGTTAATTACTTCCGTCCCTGGATGGGTTGAATTCTCCTTTTGCCACCTACTTTTGGTGTGCTGCAGATGATTGTTAGCGTCTCTGGTGCTGATCTGGTTGAGATGAGAGTCGTTATAGCGATGCTTTTGCACACCTTTGTAGGTTTGCTTTTATTTTTTTCCAGTTATATTGATGTTTATGCTCGTGGGTTTATTTTTTTCCAGTTATTCTTCAAGTATAATAAAGTATCTCAGGCCAAGTACAATTGGAGCCTTGTTTATAGTCCAGTTTGATGATTATCATTTGATGAATTAAATTTTCCAACATTAGGAGAAGTGAATAAGCAGCTAGAAAAAGAGTTCAGTTGAAAGGAACTATATTGTATCATCTTGATCCTCGAACTAGAAGTTCAAAAGATAATTCATTTGCAAAGCTTAGAAAATCATCTACCAAATGTATTCACTGATCCAAAAGGTGTGACCAAATCATATATATAAGATGCTAATGCTCCCATAAAATAGATGTCCCTATTGGACAATCTAATATTGCAAATGAGTCTCAATCGCACATGAAGCATGGTAGACCAATCAGTTCCATAGATAAAAATTCTCGAACAATAAAAAGAGCTTAAATAATGATGATCCAAGCAAGGATAGAAACTCTAAAAGAGTCTTGAGACATAATTGATATTTCAGTTCCAGAAGAACTGATCAGGTACTTGAAAAAAATTCTGAAATTAAAGAGATCTCAATGAATTATGTTCAGAATGGAAAATGATGGAACTGAAACAAAGTCAATGTTGCCGATGTTTTTACATATAATATAGCTTTAAATGTGATAAATGATAGTGAGTATTAAAGATTGTAGACAATGTGAGAATTGGCCATGAAAGATGTAATGAAGCAGAATTAAACTCGTTTTACAAAAGTTTTTGGACCTATAGTCCAAACACCTAAAGGTGTGAAACCAGTCGGATGCATATGGGTTTTGTGCAAAAACAGAATGAGAATGGTGAAATTGTGAGATTCATACCTCGACATGTTGCTCAAGGGTGGATGCAAGTACTTTTCAGTACTTAAGTAGCCTTGTAGCACATGAAGAGTTCAATTTTCACAAAATGAATGTTGCTACAACTTATTTGTATGACTCATTTGATAGTCATAATTATTTGAAGATCGCTGGTAAAATGTGCTGAATTGGTTTTTTCCTTATTTTCGAAACAGTTTTCTATAAAAGCACAAAACCAAAAAAATAGGTTTTCTAATTTCAGTTTTTGTTTTAACACTAACACTACATCATCACCAACCATCACTTCAACAACCACTGACCACCACTCTGACCACTACGACCACCGTCACCTATCACTTTGACCACCACTCCGACCACCATAACCTTTCACTTTGACCACCACTTACCACCATTTCGACCATCGACCACCACTCTGACTATCGCCGACCACCACTCTGACTACCGCCGACCAACACTCCGACCTCCACAACCACCACTACAGCCACTACCGACCACTGCTCCGACCACTGCCGACCATCGACGATAACCACTTCGACCACCATCAACTACCACTTTGACAACCATTGACCACCATTTTGACCATCAATCACCACTCTGACCATTGCCGACCACCACTCCAACTACTGCCGACCACTGTCGACCACCGCCGGCCACCACTCTGGACACCTGCGACCACTACTCTGACCACCTTCAACTACCACTTTGACCACTGCCAAGCACCACTCGAGTCACTGCCGACCACCACTTTTATGTTCATGTTTTAAACTTTAGTTTTGATTTTTAAAAATTTCTTAACTCAAAACTGAATTAATCTGGTTTTGGTTTCTGAAATTTTTAAAACACAAAACATAAACTGGTTTTGGTTTTTGAAAACTTCAAACCATAAAACCACCCTAAATAGGACCTTAGTTGGTGAGTTAAGGCACTAAAGAAGTATAAAAACGAGGTCCATCATTCAAACCCTGAAAACCAATATTTTTCTCTCTCCTTAACAAATAAGAACATTAATTGCAAAAGTTAAGAAAAGAGACAAAAAAAAAAAGTTTCACGGAAAACAAGATAGATGTTGGGCTGGCCATAATTATGAAGGGAACGAGAGTAAACTTTTTCAAAATAACATATTAATCCCTCCATTCGTAATCTTTGGTACTTTTGGCTTGTTACACACAAATTAATGTACTATTAATCTGTTGTAGTTAAGTACTAAAATACCCTATTTATAGTTGTCTTAGGATAATTGAAGTCTAAATAAAATTGTCTTGGGGCAATTAATCCATACTTTTGAATTCTAAAAGACTCAATAAATATAAAGGGTATATTTGGAAAAATTTGGTGAATAAAAGTACCATTGTTTTGGAGCAAAAATAAAAGGCCAAAAGTATCAAAAATCAGGAACTGAGGGAGTATCTAGTAAAACAAACCTTCAATTCAAAAACCAAGAAAATTGACAAAATACTCCATCCCTCTCAATTTAACTGTCCCAGAAGGGTAGTTCATGTGGTTGAGTGAAAGAGACATCGTTGGAGAAAATATAAGCGTAGGGGGTTCAAACCCCACTTTCCCCTCCCCTCTAACTACTACTAACACACTAATTTCTATCCACTTTGCCTATAAAAAAACTGTCGTTTAAAGTTATCTATACATTAATTTGAATTGAAAGTTATAAATATATACATTAAAAGAACTTAAATGGAGTATTTAATGTAATACACATTAAATGGAAGAAAAATCAATACAAATTAATTAATTAATATAATAAATAAATACAAAAGATAATACACATATTAAAAACGGGGAGGGAGTCAAGGTTTTCTTTCTCTGTTCATAAATATTTTCCTTTTTGAAAAAATGGGGTAGGTGTTTAAACAATTTAAGGCTTATTTGATTCTATTCTTAGAATATGTTTTTGAATTTTAAAAAAATTAAAAATAAAAACTTCTTTGGTTAAGTTATTTTTGTAAACTGTTTTACAAAAGTGTTTCGTATTCTTAAAACTAAAAAATTTAAATAAATAATACTTGTTTTTTTTTAAAAAAAAAATTATTTTAGAACTATTTTATAAATTAGTTTTTAAGAACAAAGGTTTTGAAGTGTGGTTGTTTGGTTGCGTAAAAATAATCGTTACGAATTGAGATAGAGTTGGCACGGGAGAATCGGGAAACAAAAATGCAAAGGTTTTGAAGGGTGGTCATTTGGTTGCGTAAAAATAATCGATAGGAATTGAGATAGAGTTGGCACGGGAGAATCGAGAAGCAAAAACACCTCAATAGCTTTTCAAGAATTCATCAATAGGCTTCCTTGATAGCTTATAAATTAAAACAATCTTATGCTTCACCATATACACAGAGCGAAGTGAAAGTAAGTTACGTACCAAAGCAAAAGTGACCAACTTCCTTTTCCAGCAGCAACAAGTTCTCAAATTTGCAGATCTAGTATGTATCTTCTTCCTCCATCTTAATTTTATTTCACATATAAGTGGGTTACTTCAATTGTGAGCTTGTCTATTTTCTCATGGCATTTTTTAAATGGGGATTTTGAGATGCGAGTGTGTGTGTTGTTTTGCTCTCTCGCTCAAGCATAACCTAATTTCACTGTTCTAATTTTCATCTTTAGGATTCACCATATCTAATGATCTCAATTTCTTATCTACAAACTGATGTTCTAAGTAGTGGGTACTTTTAGGGCTTATTTTAGATTTTGATAGAATTGATTTTAAAATTTAAGTTCAAAAAGGAACAATTTTTGTTTGGTAATGTTGTATTAAGAGTTGGTTTTGATTTAACTTAGATGATAAAGATAATCACTTTGACGTGCTGACTATAAAAAATTGTATATAGACCCAATATTGATTTTATTTAATTCTAAGTCTATCGATTTCTTTTTCACATATCTTATCCCTGACAAATAGCTCAAAGTTTGCACCTTTTGAACAAAACAAAATGACTCGAGGAGGGAATAGGCTAAAGCTTATATATTTTGCCTCAAATTTGCTCTTTTTATGATGAAATGAACCCATAAACTTCAAATAGACAACGTATGTGTTGGATCTGAGATGACCATCCCAACTTTGCATCCAAATGCCGATTTCAGTGTTTTAAATATAGTTTGGAAAAACTAGAGGTTGAACTAACTGATAAATATAAAATAACATAAACGATAATGTGAGAGACAACAAGATTTAATAATGTTTAATTTTGAATTTTTTTATGGTTTGCAAAAAAAAAATTAATTGCTTGCAATACTTATGTTCACATATAATGGAAGTGTATGAAGATATATCGATTACATAAAACTGGCTCTTGTTTGTTTTGTCGTCCACTCTTATTCTTGATTTATTTATTTTTAGATAAAATTGATACCATCCTTGACTTGATTTGACCTCACTTAACTTTTTTTTTTTGGTAAATACCTGACTTAACTATTGATAATGATTTGGAATTGGAGAAATATATATTGTTTGGTTTCTAATATCGCAATGTTGAACTCTACATATTACTGGTGCTTTTATATATGATTTTGAATAATTTTCTTTTGTTCTCACGTAGTTTCAGGTGAATCAAAGTAGCAAACTAACAATGAACCGCCAAGGTGAGAATAAGATCAAATATTCCACCCCCTCTCTAACATTTTATACATTGAGAACTATCCCATTTTAATTTGGGTTATTTAAAGATAAACTCATAATATATACAGCTTCTACTGTTTGACTATATGTATGATTTCCTTAGGTGTAAGTGGAGGGGAAAATCCGTCGAATCAAAATGAAGTCCCTCAAATCAATTTGCCTTTAGTCCTTAGAAATCAAAATGGACAAGTCCCTCAAATAAATTTGGGTGAAAGACAACATAGCCATCTCATTCACATGTATATGTCTGCTGTGAGAATAATGAGAAGTCCCATTATACAAACCATTTTTGTCCTTCAAGGTTTCACGAGCACTAGTATTTCACAAATGCGCCTTTATGTTCATCCTGATGGCAGCGTCAATCTCATGCCTATTAGAGCAGGTTGGGAAGCTCTGGTACGTTATATAATCCCAAAAAATACTTTCTTAAAAGTTGAACTTTAGATGAATTTATCATTGACACACACACGCACATATTATTGTAAGCGCCTAGCTAGTCTCTTGCACGTGGATAAATTAATTCTAATTATTTTAAGCCTACGATTAATAGATGTGATAACATAAAGAAAATGAAAATTGATTTTGTGTTGCATTAAAACCTAGATAACTTTCTAAGTCAGAGATAGACATGCATGCTCCATGAAATGAAATGGTAAATATGTATTGGATATATTAATTGTTTCTTGATGCAAATAATCATCCTTGTAGTTTGAGACTTAAAGTATGAGATTGTTTGTCTTGATCTTTCTTATCTCATTACCAATTCAAGTAGGATAACGTATCTTATTTGAATGTGGGTTCAATTTTTGTCTTCATTTTCAGCCCTTGTCCTCACTGTATGAGTTAGAGGTGTTATTTTAATAAAAAAACAGATTTAGAGTTGTTTGTTGTATTAGATTGTTGTCTTGGTCTTGCTTATGTCCTCGGTACACTCGTCAATCTTTGTGTACTAGTCATTTTCATCTTAAACTTTCGAATGGTTGTGTTTAACTGCAAGAACTATTAATTCTAATATTAAATTATTAAATTTCTAAATTAATATTGCTATGTAAATATATTGGTTTTGCAGGAAATGAGGCCGGGGCACTATGTCCGACGACTTGAGGAATATGATTCAGCTGGCCTATCTCAAGAAGATATAGTGAGGAACATAAGACGTGACAAATTTGAGGTCGTCGGTCCAGTGACCCCTGAAAACAAAGAAACTTGCACCATATGTCAGGTGAGAGCCGCAATGTTTTATTCATTTGAGGATAACCAACAAAGACTTTTACGGAGGTTGTTAGTCAAAACATGCATGTGGATTGTGGATCACTTTTTAGTGATTGTTGTGGAAAGTAACTTGTTTCTTTATATAATTTCTCTAGATTATCACATAGGTATTTCAAAAATCTAAATGACACATTTTTCTATATTTAGGAGGATTTCATTGAAGGAGAAGGACTTGGAAGGTTGAACTATTGTGTTCACCAATTTCACATTTCTTGCATCACCCAATGGTTGATCGTAAAGAATGCATGTCCAGTTTGCAAGAAAATGGGATTATATGTGGTGTAAACCAAATGGCGAAGATGATGACCAATTCTCTCCTTAGTATAGCATGTTTATTTATGTAATAAAGGAAGTACATATGTCATACTTGATTCCCTTTAGCAAAGTTTCTGCATGCTTTTTTGGCTACTTATTATCATTTAAAATGAATGTATTTTATTGTCGAGCAATTTGGGACAACATCATAGGGATTTATGCGATTGGCATTTTTTTTCTATCAAAAGTTTACACTTCTTTTTCTATAAGGTTAGCGATGGTTTGTTGATATTATAATTTTTCTTACATATCTTAAAATGCGATTGGCATTTTTTCTCTATCAAAAGTTTACACTAAATTTTGGATACAATTTACAAATAATTACACACAAAATAATATAATGCAAACTGTTCTGGAGTGGGCCGAAGCCCACTTCAGCCTTGGAAACGAGGAGCGGCCCAGACAAGAATTGGTTAAAGGGTGAAAGCGCGAATCAACAGCGCAGATGAGTCCGTACGACCATCCAACGGCCGGGCGTGATTCGCGCTCCCTATATAAGCATTCATTGCGTCAGTTGTCAGGTACACACTATTCATTCAGATTCATATTCTGCCCGTTCGCTCCTGACTTGGGCGTTGGAGTGTCTTCGCAGGTACACCCGCCCCCGGAAGTTAAGTTTGGAGCACGACCAGAAGAGCACAGATTTGACACCTGAGAAGCTGCGGTCCATCACTCAAGGGTACAGATCAACTGGCGACCTCAGTGGGAGCCCGCGCGCTTTCCACCAATCTCGAAGATGCCCCCGAAGGCACCCCGGGGCCGACCAAAGGCCACCGCTCGTTTATGAAGCGCGGCCGAGATCCCGACTCGATCACCACCAGAGGGTGGTGAAGGCAACAACACCGTCCCTACTCAGCCGGCCACCGTAGAGCTTCCTGCCGACCTGGTCCAAGAGCTGCGAGAACTACTGCACGACCGAAACTAGGCTCTGAATCGCAACAATGTCCGCCTCACGCAGATAGAAGATCAGATCGCCTCGAGCCTAGCACACACGGCCCCAGAGCAGCGACCTCATTATGAGGGCACTTTGGCCGTACGAGCACGCCCCTCCAGGCCTCATCGATCGCCTCCGCGAAGGTAGCTGGTCCATCGATCTCCACCCCTGAGGAGGGGACGAGGAGGAACGACCACCCCACCGAGAAAGACTCCATCCACATCTGATTACACTTACTGGCCTGAAGAATCATCGCACGAAGATTCCTCTAGGGGTTCGACCAGTTCACCTACTCGTTCTCGAAGCCGACCTAACGAGCGACACTCATGTCGGTCAAAAGATTATTCCAACCACGGTCGTGGAGCAAGCTACCCAGGAAAGCGACTGTGTCGTCAAAATAGGAGGGATACCAGCCTTGGACCATTTACGAAAGAAATAGATGATTTTCGTATCCCACGCTCGTTGGAAAAACCTCCAACCGACCTTAAGACGTACAACGGCGTAAAAGATCCGGATGCCCATTTAAAGCACTTTGATATTATGATGAAATATCGCGGAGCACCCGGACCGGTAAAATGCAAAATCTTCCCCCTCACTCTAGAAGGGTCGGCGTTGGAATGGTTCACCGAGCTAAAGCCCAACACCATTTCATCTTGGGAGCAGATGGCTAGGGTGTTCACCGCCCGCTTTACAACCTCCAGGATCAAGCCAAAATCCCAGGACGTGTTGATCGCCATCAGACAAAGCCCGCATGAGTCTTTGAGAAGCTATGTCGAAAGATTCAATCGAGAAGCCGATCAAGTCAGAAACTTGGACGATAATCAGAGGTTATTCTTCTTGAGAACGGGCCTCTTAAGAGGTAGTCGTTTTGAAGTAGAGGTAGGACTCCACATTCCCAGGGACCTAGAGACGTTCCTAAGACGATCCCAAAGGTTCATGAATTATGAGGAGAGAACGACCGCTATTGAAGCTGCTGAGGCGAGCATGAACCAACACTCGCGATCAGAAAAAGATATAAAGGCAAAAGAAGAGTGCGCCAATAACCGCCCGACTAGGGAAGGTAGGATCAAGAGATTCACTGAACGCACTAAGCTAAATACCTCGTACGCGAACATTTTAGCAGAATGTGCCAACGCAGAATTCAGAGATGTTAAACCACCGGAACCTCTCATGCTCAAAGATGGGCAGCGTCCCTCGAAAAAATATTGTAGGTACCACAAGAGTAACGGGCATGACACAAACAACTGCATGGCTCTTAAAGATGATGTGGAAGCTCTGATCCGAAGAGGGAAGTTAACTCGGTACGTAAAAAGAGATCATGAGGAAGCAGGAGAAGAACGGAAGGTTACCTATTCACCCAGAAGGGGAAAAGCAGAAGCAAATGAAACGATCAAAGTTGTAGAAGAGGACGATGATGAAGAGAATGGCATAGGCGCTAGGAAGTCGAAGGGAAGGCCGGTCGCTGTGGTCAGATCCGGAGGAATCCCCACGGACGCCTCGACTAGCAGATCGATCAAAAGAAGATGGGACGAGATCATGAGCATCGCCTCGACCTCCACCCCAAGACAGCCTTCGGTACGACCGTCCATCTCCTTTGGAGACGAGGACCTCATCGACGGAACGCCCTGCTGCGAAGTACCTTTGGTGATCGTCGCTGTAATGGCGAACATAGAAGTTAGGCGGATATTAGTGGACCAAGGTAGTTCAGCGGATATTATATTCGAAGACCTGTTAGACGCGTTGAAGATTTCAAAAGACGACCTAAGGCCATACAGAGGAACAGTTCTCACCGGGTTCAATGGTGCCTCGACAACCCCCATAGGACGGCTAGAGCTGATGGTGACCTTTGGAGATGATACTGAAGAGAATCCCCTCTGCAGGACAGTCAGAGCGGATTTCATCGTTTTGCCGTGCAAATCGGTCTATCAATGTATGATTGGGCGGCCAACCCTTGCCCGTTTAGAAGCAGTGCCGTCAACCGTCCATCTGAAGATGAAGTTCTACACCAAATCTGGAGAGGTCGCAACTGTCTCAGCAGACTTACCGTCTGCAAAGCGAGCATTCCTCCTGGGGCTAAAGGAAAAAGGTAAAAAAGTAGCACGAGAAATAGAAGAAACAATGAAAGGTAGCGGACAGGTGAATTTGGCAGATCTTGATGCTCGCTGGGACACAGATAGTGAGGAGGAAGAAGGAGACGACCTTCTGACCAAAGAACTGAAGAACAGAATCAAGCGACCAGAGCCAGATGGAGAGTTTTGTCACGTGCAACTTGGAGACGACCCAAAGAAGACAATCAAGATTGGAAAGAATCTCTCCCCTGAGACTCAAGACGAGCTCGTCCAATGCCTAAAAGACCACGCGGATCTGTTTGCCTGGAGCGCGACGGACATGCCCGGAATCCCCCCGCAAGTGGCGTGCCATCACTTAGCAATCAACCAAGGAGCGAAATGGGTTGCCCAAAGGAGGAGAGTTCAGAAAGAAGAGAAGGTGCGAGCAGCGTCCAAGGCCGTTGAGGACTTGCTCGATGCAGGCTTCATAAAAGAGATAAAATACACTACGTGGCTGTCTAATGTCGTCTTGGTTAAAAAGGCAAATGGAAAATGGAGAATGTGCGTAGACTATACTGACCTCAACCGAGCGTGCCCGAAGGACGCTTTCCCCGTCCCCAGCGTTGATCGTCTAGTAGATAATGCGAGTGGATACAAAATCTTATCCTTCCTAGACGCCTATTCTGGGTACAACCAAATTGCCATGCATCCACCAGATCAAGAGAAGACCGCATTCATGACGGACAAGGGAAATTTCTGTTATAGAGTAATGCCTTTTGGGCTGAAGAACGCGGGCGCGACCTACCAGCGCATGATGAACAAAGTTTTTCATGATCAGATAGGGAAGATGGTGGAAGTATACCTGGACGATATGATTATCAAAAGTAAGCAAGACCGAACACACGTAGACGACTTAAGAGAAGTGTTCAAAGAAGCCAGGAAAAATTCGTTGAGACTCAACCCAGAAAAGTGTACCTTTGGGGTAAGGGCCGGCAAATTCCTTGGATTCTATCTCACCGAAAGAGGGATTGAAGCCAACCCGGACAAATGTCGAGCAGTGACCGAGATGAAGCCACCAACGACCAAGAAAGAGATACAAAAGCTAAATGGCATGATTGCCGCTCTCTCGCGATTTGTGTTCAAAGCCGCAAACAAATCCTTACCTTTGTTCAGATTGTTGAAGAAAGAGATCGCGTTCGATTGGACGCCCGAATGCGACCAAGCCCTCGAACAACTTAAGGCGGCCTTGGCAGAACCACCAATCTTGACAACTCCTAAGCCCGGGGAAACGCTTTATTTATACCTATCCATTACAGACGAGCCTTTGGCCGCTGTTTTGGTACGAGAAGAAGGAACGAAGCAAAACCCGGTCTACTTCGTTAGTAAGGTGCTGCAGGGGCCAGAGCTTAGATACCAAAAAATTGAGAAGTTGGCTTTAGCTCTAGTCGTATCCGCTCGAAGATTGAGGCCATATTTTGTAGCCCACCAGGTTGCTCTGAGAACCGATCAGCCGATCAGACAGATCCTTCATAGACCTGATTTGGCAGGAAGAATGATCAAGTGGGCGATAGAGTTATCCGAATTTGGAATCAAATACGAACCCAGGTCGACCATTAAGGCACAAATCTTGGCCGACTTTGTTGCAGAATTAACTCCAGGAGCGGAGGACCCGGTCCACGACATATGGACGCTTCATGTTGATGGGTCGTCCAACGGCAAGGGCAGCGGAGCTGGCTTGATCCTTGAGAACGAGCAAGGAACGACTATCGAGGTCTCCTTGTCTTTCTCTTTTCCCACGTCCAACAATCAGGCTGAGTACGAAGCCTGTTTGGCTGGGTTGTTGCTCGCTCGGGAATTCAATGTAAAGAAAGTGGAACTCAGATCAGACTCGTTGTTAGCGGTATCCCAGATCAAAGACATCTTTTCGGCCAAAGACGAGATCCTCCAAAGATACCTCGCAAAGGTCAAGGAGTTGATGCAGGAATTCGAATACGCCGAAGTTAGGCACATCCCTAGGGCAGAGAACGCCAGGGCAGACATCTTATCCAAGCTCTCAAGCACGAAGAACCCTGGCAAACACAGAAGTGTAATACAAAAAATTCTATCTCAACCAAGCGTAAGGCTGGAGGCCACATCGGGAGTAGATGTGTATGAGATTGACTCAGCCCGAACCTGGATCGACCCTATTTTTAACTACATCAAGGATGGCGAAGAACCCGTGGACCCTAAAGAGGCTGCGCTCGTTCGAAGACGAGCAACATCCTACTCGATCATAAACGAGCAGCTCTATAGAAGGGGATTCACTATGCCCTTGCTCAAGTGCCTCCCCCCAACAGAAGAAAATTACGTACTTAAGGAGATCCACGAAGGCATCTGTGGGAATCATATGGGTTCGCGAGCGCTGGCAAAGAAGGCATTAAGGTCGGGCTATTATTGGCCGACCATGGATACGGACGCAAGAGACCTAGTGAGGAAATGTGACAAGTGCCAGAGGCACGCCGACGTTCACATCACACCTCCAGCCGAGCTCAGCAATTTGACCGCCCCATGGTCATTCTCATGGTGGGGTATCGACTTGTTAGGACCTTTCTCACTCGCCCCTGGTCAGCTGAAGTTTCTGATCGTCACAATTGACTACTTCACCAAGTGGATCGAGGCCGAACCACTAGCCACGATCACTTCAAGGAATTGCCTCAAGTTCGTCAGAAAGAACATCTTGGTGCGGTTTGGGATCCCCGAGGTCGTTATCTCGGACAACGGCACACAGTTCACCGACCAGAACTTTCAAAAAGCCTTAGCGGAACTAGGCGTTAAACAGCGTTTTACGTCAGTCGAACACCCGCAAACGAACGGGCAGGCAGAAGCAGCCAACAGAGTCATCCTGAGGGGCCTCAAAAGAAGGCTAGATGAAGCTGAAGGGAAGTGGGCAGAAGAACTCCCTTCAGTATTATGGGCGTATAGAACGACCCCACACTCAACCACTGGGGAAGCCCCCTTTAAGCTGGTCTACGGAACGGATGCACTGATTCCCGTCGAAATGGGAGAACTAAGCTGGAGAACGAACAATCCTATGCAGCCATCAGAAAACGAACAGGCGAACAGAGAAGAGCTCGATCTAGTGGAAGAGCTACGGAGTAAGGCTGCCCTCAGGGAAGCGTTAGTAAAACAAGCGATGGCCACAAGACACAACGCCAAGGTCGTTCCTAAAGCCTTCGAAAAAGGGCAGCTCGTCCTAAGAAGGGCAGATATTGGCCGAAGAAATGCCGGTCAAGGAAAGCTTGCCCCGAATTGGGAAGGTCCTTACCGAGTGGCGGCCAAGACAGGCAAAGGGGCGTACATCTTGCAGAATGTAGACGGAAGCATCATTCCAAATACTTGGAATGCAGCAAATCTTAGAAGATATTTCACTTGAGAGTTTGTAAAAATGTCTTGTTATAACAATGAACAAAAAATCAAACTAGCGGGACACTCTTTTTCCCTACGGGGTTTTTTATCGAGGCCCGCTCGCCCGTCATTTGAATGGCGAAGGTATTTCTTAATTTGATTCTCTTTAAAAGATATTGATCGATTCAATAACCAATTACCTCTTAAGCGAGTTAAGTTCAAACCGAGTTTGATAAACTGCTTAGGAGGAAACTTAAGCGATCTTAAGTACAAACACACCCGGTAAACGAGCTAAATCTCAAGTAGAAACTTGGTAAGCTGTTGACAGGGGTCCCTATGAAGATCGGCCCAACGAGGGTTGAAACAGTATTATAAAGCCCGTAGGCCCTGAGCAAAGTAAATCAACTTAGAAAAAGTAAAGATAGTTAACATTAAAGTCTACCCGAAGAAAGTCGGGCTCCATAAAGATTACAAGAAAACATAAAGTACACTTGTTGAAAATACAAAAGAAAGGGGCTAGTCACTCAGGACGGCTGTAGATGACTGTTTCTTCTTGGATGACGTTCCCATGCTCATCTTTCTCCGCAAGACGAACGATTTGGCCATTCCTCAAGAAATGATCGTTGCTCACGATCTCAGGATTAATCTCCAGAGAAGGATAGCAATACTGAATCTGAGCAACAGCCTCGTCGAAACGCCCTTTGGCGATTGAAATAGTCATGTCCTCCAAGGCCTCTAGCTCGCCCTTGGTCCGATCCCGCTCGTCCTCGACGGCCTTCAAGTTTTCCTTTAGACTGACCACCTCCCCCTCCAGTTGATTCACCTTGGTAGATTGCTCGGTCAAACTGGCAGTAGCGGTGGCAAGTTGGGCTTCAGCATCTACCTTGGCGGTTATGGCCGCGTCACGTTCAGAAGTGACCAAGCCAAGTGCATTCTTCGTTGGTTGGAGGGCGACCTCGGCATCCTCAAGCTTTTTCTTGGTACACTCGAGTTCTACCCGCAAATCTGTAATAGGACCAAGAGCGGACTTATACTTGTCAGTTTTATCCAAGAGGTCACCCTCCAACCATAAGTTTCTGTGGAGTAAGCGCATACCTGCTTGACGGCCAGCCTCCTCGGATTTATAACGAGCAAGCTTTTGAGAACTGGCCTGGGTAATTTCTACAACGAACATCAGAGGGTCTGCTCGAAGGCGTTCCAAATCGACATCCTGGAGATCGTCCAAATCTAAGGACGACCTCCTTGTTTCTCTTCTCTTTTGGGGAGGATCAAGGTCGATCGCGACGGCGTCCACGGGATTCGGAGCCCGATCTCTCTTCTTTGAAGCCGAGTTCGACCCCTTTTCACGAGCAGGAGGTCTATGGTCGCCCTCCGCGTGGAGAGGTTGAGAAGGAGAAGCAAAGGTCACCTTCTTCTGCTTCCTTGATTTGGTCTTGGCCAAAAGGGCTTCAAAGCCTATGCCTGACATTTCAGCTGAAAAGAGAAAGGGTTAGAAGCAAGACGAAGTAGAAAGCAATCAAAGCTATCGAGCAAAAGAAAAAGTTAAAGCACACCAAGTTTATTTTCAGCTTGCTCAGACGTCCTCAGACAAGCAAATTTGTTGCAAGGAATAACCCCTTCGGGCAGCCAAGTAACCAGGGTCTCTAACATCAAGATGCTCTCAATATCGTAATCGCTCAGCCTCCTTTGATGCCTATAGTGGATGGTATCACGGTCATAGTGTGAGTGCGACCAGCCCAGAGGGAATTTCATCGAATTAATATGACCTTCAGCGTCCACAATTCCCACCATCTCTTTAGCCCGATCATTGATTGGGACGACCCAAAGGAAAGCATGCCTCCAAGGCTTGGCCGATTCGCAGAAAGGTTTGAAGAGTCTGATCGTGCCCTTTCGCCCCTTCAAAGAAACTTGTTCCCATCGTCTGGGTTCGCTCTTCATCTCCACGGTACGACTGACGTCGAATAGGGAGAAGAAAAGACGGCAATTCACTTCCCGGTCGAGCGCGGCCATTATTATCTCGAAAGACTTAACAAGCGCCCAAGCGTTGAAGTGAAGTTGAGAGGGGGCGACCCCAAGGGTTCTCAGGACGCGTCTGAAAGAAAGAAAAGGGAGGTCGCACCCTCAAATCTCGGAGAACATTGGTGTACATGATAAATTTCAGAGAGGTCGGGATCATGGCAGCATGCTCGTGAGCCGGCACACCCTCGGCTAGCCATTCCTGGTCGCCATAACCAATTAACTTGGTGAAAAGCGGCAACATCTCATCACCTGGTGGAAAGACCGAGCGCTCGTTGGTTATGGCCGAAGAGATCCAAGAGCGGTCATCATCAAGCCTACCCCTCCAATCGTGCTCTTCAGGCAGCACCTCATTGGTCGGAACGGGAGGAGGCGCAGGGTTCACTCGAAGAGATTGAACGGTGTCGACAGTATTCGACGAGCGACCAGGCGACGACGAGAAAGTCTCGGACGGAAGTCCGCTCGTGCTAGTATCTCCAGAGCGAGCAGCACACTCAGCCATCTTCGCAGATTGACGGCCGGAGATACTAGCTGTCTTATTTGTTCGCGCCACTGCCTTACCCTGCAAGGAGAGGGAAGTCAGGCTCACCCTAAACGATGATTTGCAGAAGGGGGCGACAAGGTCGACCCCGAGCCTGACACCCCCTCCTCGCTCTACCCGACGAATAATCGAGCAAACTAAAGAAAAACGAGCAGAAAGTGCATACCTGGAGTAGGAGAAAATTTCGGACTAGAATGCTCCTTAATGAGCAAAATCAAGCGACCAGACGAGTGAAATCGCCTGAGTTGGAAGTCGTGCACGGGTGAGCACCTGGCCAGTTGAGACAGTAGACTGTTGTTCGCCTCGAGAGCAAAAGTATGACCGCTTTCAGAGCTTCAGGATAAGGAGTGAAGAATGAGGAGAGGGGGGCAGCATATTTATAACATTCAGGGAGCAAGCAAGCGAAACGTCGTGACCTTTCACTTGTACGCGCCTTGAAAGCTGAACCGTCATTATAACCAGGCGCCGCCTTTTCGAACTTTGAGGCACCATTAATGATCCCTGAAAGGATGTAAAACGTCGCTTCATGAAAAGGGGCCACGCGTCGTAAAAGTTTAAGAGCGAGATCGTCAATACACACGGTTGACCGAGCAAAATTCCTCGAGGACTGTGGAGAGTGGTCCTGGTTAAAGCCTTCGCCCGTCCCTAGCACGATCTTGGCTTGGGGGCAACTGTTCAGGAGTGGGCCGAAGCCCACTTCAGCCTTGGAAACGAGGAGCGGCCCAGACAAGAATTGGTTAAAGGGTGAAAGCGCGAATCAACGGCGCAGATGAGTCCGTACGACCATCCAACGGCCGGGCGTGATTCGCGCTCCCTATATAAGCATTCATTGCGTCAGTTGTCAGGTACACACTATTCATTCAGATTCATATTCTGCCCGTTCGCTCCTGACTTGGGCGTTGGAGTGTCTTCGCAGGTACACCTGCCCCCGGAAGTTAAGTTTGGAGCACGACCAGAAGAGCACAGATTTGATACCTGAGAAGCTGCGGTCCATCACTCAAGGGTACAGATCACAAACAATGATTTTGCAATATTTATAAATATCTCATTGCAACCTGCTTTCAGTTTATGAGTCTTGAACCAAATAAAAGCAACCTGAATATTTAAGTTAGATATAATGGTACGTAGTATGAGGCACCCACCATGAGTAATAGATTTGATAGCAGTACTGGAATGAAACCATGAGCCACTAATAAAGGAGATAGAAGATAATGGATCACTGCCAAAAGACCTAGATATCAGTACTACCACTCTAATTAGTTAGCTGCCATCACCATAGCATAATTTATAATACTAACCGAGGTGTTAGAAATTACCATATAGCAACACAAACATTGGGAAGAAAGAAATGCAGTGCATCAAATGCATACATCAGCAATTGCAAATTAATCGTCATAATTCTATGATAAGGGTGACTAATCTAATAAGAAACTCGCCAAGTAAGTATGACACTGCATTTTCACTTCTCTGCAAGAAAAACAAATTTGTAGCATCTTTAGATTAATAGGAAGAAAAATCATCTCAAATAAGCAATCGAATAGGAGCAATAAACAGAAAGCTATACCCTAATCACGAGCTAGTAACGAAAACAAAATTATAAAGGAAGTGAGGAAGGGAATGGATTATCTTAGAGCGAGATTGAGGAATTGAGTAGTACTAACATCTTTGAACTAAAGGATGCCAACGTCGCCGACGTAGGAGTCCGTGCGGTGAATGAATTCCATGCAAATGATGAGTTGAACCAGTTGCATCGGCTTTGAACAAAATAGATCAATCGGAGGACAACAACCTCCACGCGGTACCTCTCTGATTATGTCCTCTGCAAATTTGATTTATTGAGACAAGACAGAAGATAGATCGAGGCGAACAATGTAGAAATTAAACCAAAACAATGTGGAAATTAAACGAAACACACCGCTTAGAACCGAATTACTAATTGGAATGTAGAGCGCGACTTCATCTTCTTTAACTCCTCGCTTGGCCTTGGATAAGCCCAATAGATTGCCAAAAATCAGCTCATTCATCTCTATTATGCCTCAAAGACTCATATTCACCTGATCGATCCAACAACTTAGAGTTGACACGGATTCCTATATATAAATACTGACACACATTGCCAAAAATAGGTACACTCTCATTCCCGGCTACACTCTACAATTCTCAATACTGGCTTGAGCGTCTGAGTGGCTTAAATTCTCAAATTGTAAACCTTTTTAATGTATATGCATGTAGCATCCAGATTATTAATTAGTGTTTACTTTGTATTAAAAATAAATTAAGAACAATTAGTCTATTTTTTATTTTGGTGAATATATGAAAAGTAAATTTAACTATAGTAATTTATTCAATCATAGATTATAAAAAACCTAATAGGATATGAAGATGAATATATGACTAAGGATTGCAACCCGAGAGGCACTCATGACTAGACGTGGAGTTCTATCATCCATAAGAGATCAAAGCTGCGTATTTTGTTTTGGTGACATTGAATCGGCACAACATCTGTTTTGTTCTTGCGAGATCTCCAATAGGATATGGGGAGGAATTTTCGGATGGCTAGGGACAAATCCAAGTACTCAAGATAGTATTGTCTCAAGCTTTATTCAATTTGGCAGAATGTTTCAAGGAAAGAGGAGAAGGGGAGTAAAAGAGTTGATTTGGATAGCCGTAGTGTGGAACATTTGGATGGCAAGGAACAAAATCATATTCAAGGGAGAAATATTAAATGTAAAAAATATTATTATGTCGATTAAATACACAGCTTGGGGGTGGTTTGCATATAGGAAAGGGAGGAATTGTGGGGTAACTTCGGTAGATTGGCTTAATTGCCCTGTAGCATGTTTGGAAGCTGTCTGAGTTCTGTGAGTGTTGCAACATGATCTGCCACAGTATATGCTTGGTGCATAATAGATGAAGATGTATTAATTTGAAGCTGATAGAATCGGATGGTGGATTGGATGGGTAATAATACTTCAAAGAAAGCATGTTGAGGGAGAATTAATGATGGAGAAGAATCACAAGACGACATTGGGATGCTGCAGTAATTATGGGGGGGTGTTTAAAGCTGGTGTAATTTTTCTAGTACGTAGTTAGACTTATCTGTCGGTACAATTGAGTTGTGATTGTAATGTACTTCGGCAGTTTTGGGCTACACCTTGTACTTCAATCCTCTTAACAAAAATAAATTTGCTTAAAAAAAAACTATAATCTAATAATCTATTTCTGACATTCAATAATTTTCATTATGTTTCTCATACACCCTTACTTATATAAAGATGTTGGGTCAAAATGCTCACAAAAGCACCATTATGCTATACGTATAATATGTATACCAATACAGAGTTAGAAAAAGATAAAAAAAGTAATGGCAAATTTATAGTTTTGCTAAATAGTGAGGGCAAACATTTTGGAAAAACAGACAGAAGTATGTAATGACATGTTTGTAGTTTTGACAATAAAATAAGGGCAAACATTTTCAGTTTAAAGACAAAAAAGTCACGACATTTTTGTCATTTTGATAAAAAATAAGGGCAATCATTTCAGGAAAAAAACAAACGCGTAATGACATTTTTGTAGTTTTGATAAAAATATATATGAGGGCAATCATTTCCGGAAAAAGGCAAAAATAAAGTAATGGCATTTTTTGTTGTTTTGATAAAAAATGAGGGTAATCATTTACGGAAAAACCAAAATATGTAATGGCATTTTTGAAGTTTCGATAAAAAAATGAGGGCAATTATTTAGGAAAAAATACAACTAAAGTTGATACAAACATGAGGACAAAAATAATTGATGGTGTTTTCGAAATTTCGTTAAAAACACAAGGACAAATATTTCATGATAAAGGTACAGCTAGCTGATGGCATTTTCGAAACGTAGGTAACAACATTAAAGCAAATATTTCAAATTTGTGTTGCTTCTCTGCATTCTTTCTTGTTTTTAAAACTATTAATGAAAATAACTAAGACCCGTATAGAGCACGGGTAAGGGTCTAGTTGTAAAGATGATGGCAGAGTAGGCAACGAGGGATATTCTACCAACCAAAAAATATTGCGGTGTATGTTAAAAGAGTTCATATAAAGTTCCCATAATTTAAAATTTATTATTAACATTACATATAATACTCTTTATTATTAATTAATTCATTACAATAAAATAGAAGCATAATTATACCTTTGGATATGAGATTGGTCAATTACTCTAATGATATATATAGAACCTAAAACCCAATATTTTGAAAAATAGACAAATGACTTTAGTAGGGAATAAAAGAAATGCAAGGGTCCATAAAAAAAAAATTCCCCTCAGTTTCTAACTCTGATCCTTTTGATCCCTTTTATAAGAAAATTTTGCAGCTTTAGGTTCATTGTAATATGACGATTGTCAAGAAATGGAGTAGTAAATTATTTTATTTTAAAAAATAAAAACAGTAAGCCTGAGTCAGATCTTTAAAAGCGGAACAAACTTTTGTGGAAATACTTTTTAAAAATTAGTAAAATATTATTTTATTAGATGTATAATTCAATTCAAATATTACGAAACTAAATAGATAAAGTATTAGAATAAAAATAATATTTAATTGAAGCATAATTATACCTTTAAAAGCGAAAATATTTTAATGCACACTTTATAGTTTTTCTCTTGGTGTTTTTAATTGTACTTTGTCCCTAATATTTAAGTCTTAGCAGACTTTGGGACTTATTTGAGCAGTATAGTAATTTATTGATCAATTCTTCTATTGAACACCAAACCCAATTCTGATGTCTTGAATGTCAAAACTGCGAATTGCCGAAGCAGTTTAGTCAATTACGGATTTACGGGCCAATTACAATTTTATCGGGCTTTTATCTAGTAACCCATTTAGGGATTTAGGTTTTCGTTTTAAGGTTATAAAACACAGTTGATCAATCGTCTTTCTCCTCTGTTATGCATTATTATACAATTTTGAGAATTTGGTGCGCTAACCTCCATGGAAGCTTAAATCTCTACATCAATCTATTGGTAAAAGGTGTTGCTGTAAGGATTTTGAGGTTCAATGCTTGATATTTATTTCGTTTTTATGGTTTTAATTCTTTCTCTATCAATTTCATCTCCGTAATTCTTGCTGCAAATTCGGTTTGTGTTTTGCTTAATTACTCAAACTCTGTGATTTGCTTTTGTGATTCGTTTTATGATTCAGTTTTGCTTAATCATAATTCTCTTTTGCAACTTTCGTGATTCAAACTATTTTATGGCTTGTTTAATTTAGTTTGGATAGGAATTGGTAGAGTCTATGACGCTTGTTTATAGGATTGGTAGAATTTTGCTATGATGTTAGTTGTGTTACTGGCGCTTGTTCACTATCATGATTGAATAAGCACACTGTTTTGACGCTTGCTTTAAAATGGTGCAAATTCGTATGAATCCACTAATGATTGTTTAGTTAGTTTATGATCAATCAAGAATTATCAAACATTGCAGAAATCTTTATTTTAGAGCCGATGAGAAATCCAAGAAACGCACCTGAAACCAATGGATTGACTGTCTATCTTTAATTGATTTTCTTTACTAAACTTCAAACTATTTTCGTTCAAAACCCGCCTTTTTTATTGTTTACTTTCGTTCAAGACGACCGAGGTTAACTTCCCTGTACTATATTTTGTATCTTTATAATTATTTTGATCCGCGTACGACCACTAATCAATGCCTAAAAAGGGGTGTGGTTGAATTTAGTCCGGTTACAGAGGCACTTCCTTTGGGGTGGTTGCACGAAACGAAAGAAAATCCATTGTGTAAGCTGAGTGGAAGTGTGTAAGGCGAAGTGTAGTGGGGGCCCTTGGGGTCAAGCATTTGAGGACTTTCAATCTTAGTTTGTTGGGAAAGTGACGTTGGCGTCTGTTTGTTGATGGTCTGTCTCTCTGCTCTTATGTTCTTGTGGCTAAGTATGGGGTGAATGCCCGAACGAAGCTGATGTTGTCTTCTCTCTCTCCTCCGAGCTCCGCCTCCACTTGGTGGAAAGATCTTTGCTTGTATGGGCTTGCGTTAGGCTCAGCTGGTGATTGGTTTAGGGATCGTTTAGTAAGAAGGGTCGGTAATG
This sequence comes from Astragalus glycyphyllos, assembly GCA_963573325.1. Taxonomy (NCBI): domain Eukaryota; kingdom Viridiplantae; phylum Streptophyta; class Magnoliopsida; order Fabales; family Fabaceae; genus Astragalus; species Astragalus glycyphyllos. Next base: position 49,262,722 of record OY754308.1, on the reverse strand, counting down.
GTAGATCGACGTCTTTTTAGCTGGATATCTCAATTGGGTCTCAAATATTGAGGGCGGTTTTCCCAAGATTATTTCTCCTTTAGAAATGCAAGAAGGGTTTCGTTGTGGGGTTTGGTAGTTGGGTGGATGGGGTGTGGCGGTTGGATATTTGATGGCGGCATGGTCTCTTTGTGTGGGAGGAGGCTTTAGAGGATATGTTGGAACTTATTCGCCCAATAGTTTTGTCGCTGGAGGAGGATTTTTGGGCCTTGCTCGGTGATCCGTTTGGGTTTTTATCAGTCAGGTCGGCGTACGCAAGGCTAGATGAGGGTGTTTCGATAGTTGTTGGTTTCTCAAACGAGGAAGAGTCTACGTTGGAGCGGTTATGGAGGAGTCTTGCTCCCCAAAAGGCTATTGTATTTTTGTGTCAGCTTCTATTGGATCAGATCCCCGCTTGGGAAAACCTTCTCCGCCACAAGGTAATTTCAGACTCTTCTCTTGCTTTTTGTGTTATCTGCGGGGAACCTCTGCAGACTTTTTTGCATTATTTTTTGACGTGTCCCCTCGCCCATAACGTTTGGTATGTGGTCTCCAGTTGGTTAGGGTGGTAAATGTCGTTGCCTTCGGACTTATTCATGCTATTCTCGGCTTTTAGGCATGGAACTAGGGAGATGCAGGGACTGACTCTTATTTGGCACTTCGTTTATGGTTGATTTGGGATATGCGGAATGTGTGTATTTTCAATTAAGAAGTCCCAAATTGTGACGGAAGTGTTCGCCGAGTGAAGTCACTTTCTTGGCAATGGTTCTTGGCTAGGTCGAAGGGACCACAATGTCTTGTATGTTTTCTCTCCTTCGTCCCGTGTTGTTTTCCTTTCTTTGGGAGTGCTCTTTTCCCTCATTGGGCTCTCCCTTTGGGGTTGGTCCTTTGAGGTTTTAGTGAGACCCTTTATATTTTCTCTCTTTGTAATTGGGTCGGAGTACCCTTTGTGCTCCCTTGAAAATATTATTTTGCCTTTTAAAATAAACCTTATCCTAAATTTTTTATTATAAAAAAGAATAAAATATAATATGAATGCTCAATATGCCCGTTACAATAAAGAAAAAGAAATCAAAGCATTTATCTTAATGCATATATTTCAAACCTATTCAAATTTGTGAAAATAGAAAAAAGAAATTAAACTAAAACAAAATAAATCCTCATGAATATTACAAAGAATTATAAGCGAGAAAATAATATTTTAAAAAAAAATCAAAAACTCTTAAACTTGTTTGGCCAACACGTTTTATAAAATTGTTTTACAAAACCGCTTCTTATTTTATTTTTATAAAACTAAAAAGTAATAGAAAATATTTATTTAAAAAATTAAACTATTTTATAAATTAATTTTTAAAAACTAAAAAACCAAAACAAAATAAAAAGTCCTACTTAAAACATTATAACTAGCCATAAATCTGAAAATATCCGTAAGAATTTGGGAGACATAAGAAAGAGATTTTGAAGGGTAGTTTTTTAATTAAGGGGAAAAGTGTTATAGATTGAGATAAAGCTGACACGAGAAACGGAGAGAAAACAACACTTTAATAGCTTTTGAAAAGTTTTTGACCAAGTCTCACGATAAAGCTTATAAATACAAACAATTTTATGCTTCAATGTGTAACAAAGAGCAGAGTGATAGAAAGTAAAACAAAGAAAAAGTTACGATTTCTTCTTCTTCATCGCACACAATTTCTCAGTTTTTTGGATCTAGTATGTATCCTTCTCCTTATCTCTATTCTATTTTTATTTCAGACACAAATGGGTGATTCTAGTTTGTAAGCATGTTTGTATGGAAATTCTTTCATTCTTTGGAATAGGGTTTTGAGATGTGTGTGTGTTGTTTGCATGTTTCTTTCAATGTTCTTACCTTCATCTTATTCACTGCTCTTACCTTCATCTTTTAGATTTTTACAGAATTTATTCAGTGTATACACAAAGAGCAGAGTGTAAGCAAGTAACCAGAGATAAGTCACGATTTTTTCTTCTCTAACAGCAACGAGTTCTCAGATCTGTGGATCTAGTATGTATCCATCTACTGATCCCTCTATCTTATTTTTATTTCACGTACAAGTGGGTTATTTACAGTTGCAAAGCATATCTGTTTTCTCATTCCAATTCTTTCATTTTTTGAAATAGGGTTATGAGATATGTGTGTGTTTTGTGAGCATCTCTCTTTCGCTATTCTTACTACATCTTTTAGAAAACTCGCCACATCTAATGATCTCAATTGCTGATCTATAAATTGATATTCTAACTAATTTGACATTTGGGTTTACTGTTTGTCAAAATTAAAAATAAAAGTACTAGTCTCGGTGTTAGTTTAGATTTTGACATATTTTATTTTGACGAATTAATGTGAAAATAATTAATTTTGAAAATTGAAGTTCAAAAATTCAAAAATAATTGATATGTGTTTGGTAATGATGTCTTAAAAATTGGTTTGAAAAATTAGATTTCATTAAGATGATAAAAAAAAAATTGATGTGTAAATTGTAGATCTCTTTTTCACATTTATTATCATTGACAAATACGTCAAAGTTTGCACATTTTCCAACAAATCGAATAATCTGAGGAGAGAGAGGAAAAAAGGTTAAACTTTTTTCCTCAAAGTTCGCTCCTTTCATGATGAAATAAAATTCACCATAAATGAAATTCACCATAAATGATGTCTTAAAAATTGGTTTGAAAAATTAGATTTCATTAAGATGATAAAAAAAAATCTTTTTTGATGTGCAAATTGTAGATCCCTTTTTCACATTTATTATCATTGACAAATACGTCAAAGTTTGCACATTTTCCAACAAATCGAATAATCTGAGGAGAGAGAGGAAAAAATGTTAAACTTTTTTCCTCAAAGTTCGCTCCTTTCATGATGAAATGAAATTCACCATAAATGATATTCTATATAGATTAAGCTTGGGCTATATCTGCAATGGTCATTCCAATTTCACGTCCCAATGTAGATTTCAGTGTGTTTTTTAGAAAATTCAAAGTGGTAATGATGGCTACGGAGGTGGCTGTTTTGATGATGGATGAAATCCCCAAGTACAAAGGAATGCAAAGATTTGAGGGATAAGGGCAATGGAAGGGGGGAAATGAGGAAGAAATGGAGAGAAACTAGCGGTTCAAGTAACTTGAAAATATAAAATAATATAAGATGATGAAATTCTTGCATAGATATTAAAGTAACAATTAATGCTTACAAATAATCTACCCCAATGTCTCGGGTTTGAATCTTAAGTGTGGCAAAAACTCTGTTGGGAGAGGAGAACCACACGGGCCGGCAAAGCTAGGTACTCGTGGCCAGCCAGGTTCCCCGGCGCCGATGCTTACAAACAACCAATGAAATTATTACAAGTAACTGAATTAAAATTGTTAATGTCTTAAATAAAGAAAAACCGACCACACATTAAAAAAAATTAAATGTAAATAATTTAATTATTTAAATAACTAACTATGATATTTTATTGGTTATTTATAAACACTAAATGTTACGTTAAAACCTATATTAGAATTTCTCAAGAAGTTATTACTTTTGACAAACATAAGATGTCGTTGTTAATAAATGTGAGAGATTACAATATTTAATAATCTTAAAATTCATTTATTAGACAATACAATAGAGTTTTAGGGTTGGTGCGACTTTCTAGCTGTGTATTTCTAATGGGCTGTGTTTAAATCTCCTAAGGGCTAATTGTAATGACTCGCTTAAGCGCCACCCTCTCCTTCTTTATAACAGATTCTCTTCCCCATCATCTTTTTTGGTGTAAACTACTAGTATATGTCTTATACGCAAAATTGTAGAGATTAATTCATTGAATTGGCTGGTGGGACCGTAATTGGCAACAAATCTATCCCTCAAAAGTTTTAATATCATTTAATTCCTGAGTTTAAAATTCAAACTCAAGACCTCTAGTCAAATTGGAAGAGACTTGAACCATCTCATTCAAGTGTTCGTTGGTTCTTCCCCATCATTTTTCTTTTATCATATCATAATATAGCATTTTAAGTTTATTTATAGAAGATATCGTTTGTAATTTTGAAATAAATCATAACCTATTTTTATTTTAAAAAGTTACCGATAAATCTTTAAAACTTAACATATTTTAAATTAAAAATATTACCAATAAATTTCAATATGTTACAGTTGTAAAAAAAACGAGTTACTCGCATATGGATAGAATCATCTTTTATGACCCAAATTTGATGATGACTCAAGCAGGTTTAGTGGCTCTATACGTAGAGGGCAATAATGCATCGTCAAGGTGAGAATGATATGACCTATTCCTATCTCTCTCTTTCTGTAACATTTTACATTGAGCATCATCTTTTTTAATTCCATTTATTTAAATTAAACGCAAAATATATTTATATTTGTACAATGTGACTCATGTACTATTTAGGAAGAAGTGGAGAACCTCCTAATGAAAATATTCATCAAAGTAACTTAGACCCAAGAGAAGAGTTTCTTGGGAACAATAGTGGGGTCATAAATATTGATTTAACATTAGGCATTTCTTCGACATTAAATGAGGGGTCACAAAGAAATTTGGTTAATGGTAGACAAGAGGTTTTTGGCAGCATAAATGCCAATGGTAAGAGTACTGTGAGTTTACCGTTGAAGAGAAATAGACAATTTTTTGAAGGAGAAAGCTCAAGCAAGGGTGCTCATCAAGCTGCTCCTTCTTCTGAAAATGATAATGGTAATATTTAATATTAGCTTTGAATCTGGTGCAATTGATCAACACTCTTTTTTTTAGATAAGTAATTGATCAACACTTTGTATGTACCTTTCAAACACCACATATATATATATATATATATATATATGGTACAGGTTCCCAGGTGATTAACTCTATCTTTTCAGAAAGGAATCCTCTTCCATCAAATGGAAGAGAAAATCTAGAACCTTTTCATGACAGGTATACTCGGCTACCTCACGCTTTCTTTTTAAATTAAGTATATGTTTAGCACCTCTTTTTCTCTCTCCTCTCTCCCTCTCTTTTTTATAACAAATGTTAGTAGTTAGGGGAGGGGGAGATATTAGTTTTCCGGTTTTGAACACGGAACCTCCTGCTTCCACTTATATTCGATATCTCTTAACTCACCAAATTACCTACCTACTTGGGATTTCTCCCTCTCTCTTTATTCTATTCTCCCCCTCCCTAAGTGTCGGTAACAATCACTAATTCCTTAACTTGAAACGTTTACTATCCACCATGCATATCAAGAATCTTATTTTTTTCAAACAATATTCTAGTTTATTTGCTCTATGACAAAGTTATGATTTATTTTAGTCCTCTTTGGGAACTCATTTGGTAAATTAATAATCATTTGAAAATTATTGACATATATAGACAATTAATTTGTTGTGAATGAGATGTAAATAGTTAATAAAAGTCTGCACTGAACTGCAGGGAGAGATGTGAAGAGATAGGGAAGAAGATAAACAGGGAAGGAGATCATGTTTCTAATTCTCATTTTCAAGATCAGATGGGAAGAAGACACGTATTGGGTCCTCCTGCAACCCTAAATACCATGACACCTTGTGCAGCATGCAGGCTATTAAGAAGAAGATGTGCTGAAAAATGTCCTTTTGCTCCATATTTCTCTCCATATGAAACCCACAAATTTGCTTCTGTACAGAAAGTTTTTGGTGCCAGCAACGTCTCAAAAATGCTAATGGTATGGTAGTAATTAACATGCACTTAATAATTAGACATATATATGTATCATAATTAATTAAAAATAAGTAATAATATTTGTGTTTTATATATATATATATATATATATATATATATATAGGAGGTACCAGAATTCCAAAGAGCAGATGTTGCAAATAGTCTTGTTTATGATGCAAAGTTGAGGCTAAGAGACCCAGTGTATGGATGCATGGGTGCAATTTCTGCTTTACAACAACGAGTTCAATCTTTACAAGCTGAACTCAATGCAGCGAGAGCTGAAATACATAAATATCAACTCAGAGAAGCTAATAACTTGAATATGAATATGAATATGTACATGATACCCTCTTCTTCTCATCATCATGTTACAATGCTTCCTTCTTCTGTTTCAATTGCTCCTCCTCCGTCACATCCAACCGAGGGATTCCACCAATTAAACCAGAATTTCAAGTGACAATATTTTCTATTTTGGTTAAATTTATTATATGAAAACAAGTATATATTAATCCATTTGCATCATGGAATAAAATAAATTATGAAAAACTAAGAGTTGGATCTTATAAGTTGAAATTCTGATAATTTTATGATTGACATATATGCTCTTCTATTATTCCTAATTGGCGAAACCATTACTGTAAAGCCTATAATAAATAGATGTGATATGATAGCATTAAGATAACGAGATTTGATTTTGTGTTGCATTAAAGCCTAGATAGATAGATTCTTTTTTGGAGTTTAGATAGATAGATTCTTCACACAAAAAAAAAACCAAGAATCCTTCACAGAAAAAAAAAGATAGATTCCAATTAATTAAAACCTAGATAGATAGATTCTTCACACAAAAAAAAACCTAGATAATATCCATATATTTGTATGAGATGTCTTGCTTTTCTTACTACTAATTTTGAATTTTGATTTTGGATTCCTTTTTTCTCACATCCTTCCTATCTTGCGTTCCCCCATCTGATTCATTGTATCAGTTCACCCTTTAGTTTGGAGACGAACCTAAACGAAGAAGGAAACAAAACAATACAAATGAAAAGAAAACAAATGAAAGAATGTTCAGAGCAATAATGCTACATAGTCTTGAACTACTATATGATACAAAGTTTGATCTTCTAATTCATGCTTCCTTCTTGGTTCTTCTCTACTCTCTGTACTTGTGTATCAGTTACCTCTTTAATTCTTTATCAGTTATCAGAAAAAACCTAAGAAGCACTCATCATAGCTATTTTGAACAAGTAACCTCTTCTTCACTGTTACCTCTTTTACCTGCTCCCCTGACCCCTCGGTCTCTTTAGCTCCCTTTTCCTTGGTTCCTGCCTCTAAACTTACTGTTGTCTTGTGCTAGTGGTGCTGGTTTGTGTTGTTGTTGCTTGGGAGAGTTAATCAGTATGAGAGATAAAAGGTATTACACAAGATTAGGTGTGAGAAGGGGTGTTTCTAATAAGGAGTGTGAGGATCTTGAGGGCCAATGGTCTGTTGTTCCTAGGAAAGGAAATCAAGGGAGTCGCGTATCCTTTTATTTCACTAACTTTCCTTATGGCATGGCTCTGGCTAGCCTCCGTAAGATTTTTGGTTAATTCGGCAAGGTGGTTGATGTGTTCATCCCTAATAGGGTTGATAAACTAGCTAGGTAAGGAATTTGGTTTTGTTCGGTTCAAGAATGTTTTGGATTGTACCTGACTTCAGAGGCAATTGGACAACATTCTCATTGATAATAAAAAATTATGGGTAAATCTACCAAAGTTTTCGAGAATTAAAGAACACAGAGGATTCTCTAGTTTAGGAACAGATGCCTCTGTTGTTCCTGATGGAGCTTGTGCTCAAGGAAAACAAACATCCCCCTAGCAAAGGAAGGAACCCCGTTCAGAAAAGATCTTGGTGCACAAGTGGTGAGAGGGAAGGAATTCAAGGATGTCGTCAGACCTAGCTTCAGCCTCAACCGACCTCTACACCTGATTGGTCTTTGGCGGATGCGCCACTGCTGGGTTCTTCACAGTCAAAGGTGGGCAGCAATGACGATAACTTCGAGGTTGACCAACGCATTGCTCCACTTTTGGACCAACAGTCTAGTAAAAATGTAGCTAACGGATCTAGTTCAGCTAATTAGGGCACTGACTTGTGGTTACATTCACATGTTAAGGATTTTTGCAGACGAGAAATTGGACTTTGTGAAAGTAACTTAAGGCTACAAACCAACCTAACCTTTGATCCTGAGTAGCTAATCGATGACCACCTTACACTTGAGGAAGGCGCTGGTTGCAGCGGTACGGAAGACTTGTTTCGTCGCTATCCTCAGCGGTTTTCCCGGCCTCAGCCTTATCCAGAAGTTGACATTTTCCATTTTCCTGTTTTACATCGTTGTTTTACGGAAGAGATTTTGCAGAAGTCATCGTATTCTAGTCTCTGTTGGGAAGCTAATGGTGACCACTCTTCTACCTCTGCGCAGTTGTCTAAGAAATGCACGCCTAGGGCTGTTAAGGTTTGCGATTCTATCCCTCCTCCCTTGAATCGGGTCGTCTCCTCCGTGACCCCCAATCCCAGTGCTGATGGTCCTTTAGTTGGTGTGGACACTACAGGGTGTGTGCCTTGCACCGTGGCCTAGTCCCCCCTCACTTGCGTTGGCCCAACAATGTGTTGGTTCTCCTTTTGGGCCCATTTTGCTTGATTTGGTGACTGAGGGATATATCCCTTACCCAATTGGTCTGGCCCAGTTTAATAATTCTAGTTGTGGTGGCTTAGATGATTTTGGATCATTTGTTTCTCCTAGTTTACAATATGTCCTTGATCCTTTGCCTGTAGAGAGTCTTTTAGCAGATAGTAAGGGGGTGTAGTACTCCTCCTCTTTGCCCCCCTTTGGGTATTTTGAGTGATAATGCCTTGCCCGCTCCTCCACCAGATGCAGACTCTCTCCCTCCAAGGATTTTTAGGCCATCTTTTTTCTCGGCCTCTTCACCTACTACAGGGAATATTTGTAGTTACACCAAGAAGGGGGTTTGGCCTTTCTGTCACCTCCGCAGGTGTTACTACAACGTTATTAATACCTTTGAAGCGATTAGGATCATTATCTTCCTCTATTGATAGAACCAAGCTAGTACCTTGCAAAGCTTGGGATTGATGTATTTTGAAATGTTCAACATTATTCTCCAAGACAATTGACTTCCTTTTATCATTCCCTTTTTCATTCTTCGCCACATATTGTATAGTAGGTTTAAAAGAAGAATATGATTCACCTTTTGAGGCTTCACCTGATTTCCTTTAGTCTTCTTCGCATCATGGGAATGCTTACAATCTTGGAGTGAATGTCCAATACAATCACAAAACTTGCAAAACAAAGGCACACGTTCGTATTCTACTCCTGTGAGAAAAGTGTATCCTTCTCTTTCTAGTAACAATTCATCATGCAGCTTATCAGTTAAATCAACATCAATAAGTACTCTAGCAAAATGACCAAAAGTCCTCTTCATAGTGGTTTCATCCAAAGCAATAGGAACCCCTAGAAACAATGAAGTAACTTTTTAGTTTATTATTGTCAAAAAAAAAGTAGCCTTTTAGTTTTAGTTTTAAAGTTTTTACTTTTTTTGTTTCTAATAATAATAGTTTTGAGAGGGGAGGTGTCAATCAGTGAGAAGATGTGAATTTTGATTGTACAGGAAGAAGAAAAGGAATGGCATAAGAATATCCTCATATTTTAATTTTTTGGTTTTATTTAATGGAGCCGAAGATTTTGGGGTGCTCTTGTTTAATGTATTGTTGGGGAATTGGAGCTGCGTGCAAAGTTTATGATATATATTCTGCGAAATCTGAATATTATTTGGTGGTGGTGGCGAGAGGTAAATGAAGGTGGTGGTGATAGTTGTGAGAGATAAAATGAGGTTGTGATGGTGGTGGTGAGTAAGAGGTGGTGGTGGTAGTGGTGAGTGAGAGAGAGAGAGAGGAGGTGGTGGTGGTGATAATTTGAGTGAAGAGGAAGGGGAGGTGAAAGAATTAAAGTGGAGGTGAGAAAAGAATGAGCCAAAAAAATTTAGGGCCATCCCACAAAGCCGTGGCCCTAACCCACTAAAAAATTTAAAAGTGTGGGCTGGGGCTAAAAAAACCCCATTAATAGGGACTGGAATTTTATGGGGCTTAATGGGAGGCCGAAAGGGCTGGGCTTGGGGCTTGAAGCCAAATTTACGGCTCTAGTGTGGAGCAAGGGTAATTTGTTCCTATATAACTAACTAATAAAAAGCTCAATATAAGTTGAAACAATAAGAAAAAAATGTCAATCTTTATGTTGAAGTCATTTTTATATTAAACTACAAGAACTATTCTTAGACTAATTATTTAAATTTAATTAAATATTGTTATGTAAATAATGATTTTGCAGCAACGACAAGATAGGATGAGACAGCTTATCCAACAAACTGAGGAACATAAGAGAGGATTATCCGAGGAAGTTAAAGAAGTTTTAGTTAGTGGGGGAAAAAGCAAGTACTCCATACGTCATGACTGATTCCATTTACCAAAGCTGTCTCATCAATATCCTATTCCCATGCCTATGCCTGTAGTGATAAATCCCCATGTTGAAACAATGATTTACCCTCAAGGCTCAATATATACAAGTTCTTCAACAATTCATCCTTTTATTAAACCTGGTAGTAGCACCCTATTTGTGCCATTAATGCCTGTTATTCAATTTACACCAGATTTGTATGCTTGGGTACGTATATACTCTATAAAGTTGCCTTCTTATAAGTTGAAATTCTAATGAATTTATTGTTGAAATCTATGCTCTTCGATGATTCCTACATTTATTCTAATTAATTAAACCCTACAACCAATAGATGTGGGTGATAACTTAAAGAAAATGAAATTTTATTTTGTGTTGCATTAATTATTAAAGCCTAGATAACATCGAAATACTTGTATGAGATGTTTTGCTTATCTTATTAATTTTTCAACTAGCTAATTGGATCTTATTTTGAATTTTGATTTTGGGTTCATTTTTTGTCTTTCCTTTTGGGCCCCTATCCTAGCTAATTGGATCTTGGTCTTCATATTTCAAATCTTTCGTTGTCCCTTAGCTTCAGAACCCTTAAATTTCTTTTCTTTGTTGATATGCTTCTTTGAAATGAAAGGGAATGAGTTTCCCTGATTTATAGTGTTTAATATAACTTTTAATATGTACCACAACTTGTATATATGCATTATGATATTTGCTCAAGTCTCAAAACACTTCTATATGTTGCAAATGGTTGCTAACTAGTTGCATATTTTCTTGTAAAACAGGCTCAAATTTTCACAGAGCATCGTCTAAATATAAGTTACCAGGTATATATGGACTTTTTCCTACTCTTTATACATGCGCTCTTAGGATGTACTAACTAATCCATTCCAAATCCATAATTAATTGATTAAAAGTTAAAAAGTTTTCACATCATTTCCTCTATACTTGATAATATTAATCCAATTTTGCTTTATCCATCCACAACTAATGTGATAACATTTTGTTGGTGGGAATAATGCTGCAACAAAGAAGAAGAACTAAACATAGAAAATCATTAGTACAAATAATTGTGAATATCATGTACAATAAAGAACAAAGGAGAAAGTGAATGTATCATTGCGCAAGACTCTAAGGCGTGTATAACATTAAGCTTTAGGTTCAATTCTCCCCACCAATCACTCTAGATTGGATGCAATAGAATGACCGACGAATCCCCTTCAGGATACATTGGAGTTCCTTGACATGGTTTGCACACCCACACCAAGCGTATCTTCAACGGTATTTTACAGAACAATAGTTCCCTAACTTCAATTTGTGCATAAAAGAAGAAAGATAATGATTTGGAATATTGAATTTGGTAGAGTTTTGTCTTAGACATATGAACATTCTATATGTGTCTATGTATTCTACTTGTAAAGTTGTTCTATATATATAGACCAACTCATACCATTTGGTGAAGATAGGTGTCTCTTCACTACAAATGTTAATGAAAGATGACAACCACTAGTGAAAGCCGCCAAAGGATACACATTTAGAACAAGAAACATTGTGTCTCCCTTTCACTTTAGTGTTATTGGACTTCTATTATTTTAGAAATCCCCAACAACTAATTATGTATAACTTGATCTATAAGACCTAGTGCAATTGATTGTTAAACTTGATATTTTTCGTGGTTATTTGGGGTTGAATTTAAAATCCCACTTAGTGTGTTTGAGTCTACGGATGACACTTGTTGTTCAGTCTACAGACAAAAAAACTGTGTAAATTGCAAACGTGTCTTATAGAATAACCTAGTCATCGACGATAAATTTTGTAAAAACTCATCGTCAGGATGATTTGTTCAACATGGTGTATACTTAATGTTTCCTATTTAACTTCTTGTTCCTTTTTATCTCTCTTTCTTTCTCATCATATCACATTCCTTACACTCTATCTTTCCTTTTTATCCTTTGATAAATTCTTCCTTAAAGGAAGCATAGTATATTTATACTTATTTTTTTGTCGAAATAAAAAAAATATGTAGTTCATAGTGTGGAGTATAGCCGTCAATTTGGCCCATGTGGGCCAGCCCACCCCAAGCCCATGTGGCCCTAGGGCCAAAAGGCCGTATGGCCCAAAGCCTCATATCCTAAGGCCCACATAGGCCCTAAAGCCCATCGACCTCGAGTTCTTTTTTTTTGCAAAAAAATAGAAAATAGCCCCCACCCAACTTTGTGGGCCTAGTCCAACCCATGGGTTCTGTTGCTTATTGGATTAAATCTCCATCTGGCTTTTCCGTTTTTGTTGACCGTAGAGGGTTTTAATTAACTTAATTCTCTAACTTAGTTACAGATAAGTAGAAACAATTAAGTAACTTTTTAGTTTATTATTGTCAAAAAAAAAGTAGCCTTTTAGTTTTAGTTTTAAAGTTTTTACTTTTTTTGTTTCTAATAATAATAGTTTTGAGAGGGGAGGTGTCAATCAGTGAGAAGATGTGAATTTTGATTGTAAAGGAAAAAGAAAAGGAATGGCATAAGAATATCCTCATATTTTAATTTTTTGGTTTTATTTAATGGAGCCGAAGATTTTGGGGTGCTCTTATTTAATGTATTGTTGGGGAATTGGAGCTGCGTGCAAAGTTTATGATATATATTCTGCGAAATCTGAATATTATTTGGTGGTGGTGGCGAGAGGTAAATGAAGGTGGTGGTGATAGTTGTGAGAGAGAAAATGAGGTTGTGATGGTGGTGGTGAGTGAGAGGTGGTGGTGGTAGTGGTGAGTGAGAGAGAGAGAGGAGGTGGTGGTGGTGATAATTTGAGTGAAGAGGAAGGGGAGGTGAAAGAATTAAAGTGGAGGTGAGAAAAGAATGAGCCAAAAAACATTTAGGGCCATCCCACAAAGCCCTGGCCCTAACCCACTAAAAAATTTAAAAGTGTGGGCTGGGGCTAAAAAATACCCATTAATAGGGACTGGAATTTTATGGGGCTTAATGGGAGGCCAAAAGGGCTGGGCTTGGGGCTTGAAGCCAAATTTACGGCTCTAGTGTGGAGCAAGGGTAATTTGTTCCTATATAACTAACTAATAAAAAGCTCAATATAAGTTGAAACAATAAGAAAAAAATGTCAATCTTTATGTTGAAGTCATTTTTATCTTAAACTACAAGAAATATTCTTAGACTAATTATTTAAATTTAATTAAATATTGTTATGTAAATAATGATTTTGCAGCAACGACAAGAGAGGATGAGACAGCTTACCCAACAAACTGAGGAACATAAGAGAGGATTATCCGAGGAAGTTATAGCAAAGAGCATCAAACATGAAAAATTTGAGATCAGTGGTCAAGTGACTTCTGAAAATAAAGAAATATGTGTCATTTGTCAGGTGAGAGTTGCAATCTTTTTGTTCATTTGAGAATAGCAACAACAATTTTGGGGAGTTGTTTATCTCAACACATGGATCGCTTCCTAGTGATGGTTATGAAAAGCAATTTGTTTATTTATATAATTTCTCCGCTTTATCATATACACTATTTTAATAATATAAGTGACATTTTATCTATATTTAGGAGGACATTGTCAATGGGGAAGAAGTTGGAAAGCTGAACAATTGTGCGCATCAATTTCATATTTGTTGCATCACACAATGGTTGAGTAAAAGGAATGTTTGCCCCATTTGTAAAAAAACTGGATTATCTGTTTAAACTAAATGGTGAAGATACTCTCCATGATATACAGTGGCGGATCCAGAAGTTTTAGTTAGTGGGGGAAAAAGCAAGTACTCCATGCGTCATGACTGATTCCATTTACCAAAGCTTTTGTATAGTTTTTGTTATTTATTATTCGGACAAATTGCAATTTTGGTTTTTTATTGGACAAACTGCATTTTAATTTTTTTATCTTTGACCAAAGTTTCAGTTTGCTCATTTATCTTTTTCCTCCCTTTGGTCATTTATTTTTGAAATCTATGTCAAAGTTGTCTTTTTGCTGACAGTGTGTCTTAAGTGGCACACCGAACTAGGACTTCATTAAATTACATGGTATTTCATTTTTTTTAGAACAAAAAACACAGAAAAATGAAGAGCACGAATAAACCCACTGAGTCAATTACCATACCATCAATTTTCAGTTAAATTAGTCTTATCTGAATTTTTTAACTAGTACTAATGATACACATATTTTTTGCCGGCATAATCATCAATCTTTAGTTTTTTTTTGGTCAGTTGAGTATGATTCAATAGATAAAGGGCAGAGGCCCAAACCATACACATTACAATATGGGCCAAGAAGACATCCAAGTCCACGGCAAGGGACAAGCCCAAACTACACAATCCGGAATAGAGTCCAAAAACCAAATCCAACTACTAAAACAGCTTACACTAGAGTAGAAAGGAATAATGCTGTTACACAATAGGCAAGAGGCGCTAACCCTAATTTGGTAAAGCAGCAATAATGGAGGTCACCAACTCTTCGTATCTCATTTGCCTTCACGATAGGTCCAGGTAAATCCAGCTCTATTGAAATTTCTGAGCATTGAGTGAATATCATGAATAATACCTTCGATCTCACGACTTTTCTTAGTTTTCCGGCACGCTTCAATGAGATCTAAGTTGTCAGTTTCAAAAACAACATCTTCTAGCTGTAAATTGGTAGCGAGCGTGACTGCATCACGAACACCATGGCTTCGGCTTGAAGAGGAGATGCTGCATATATTTTTGAAGCACACATGGTGAGAACCCTTCCTTTCTCATCTCTACATACAATACCCACTGCTCCTCTCCTTGTTTCTATTTTGAAAGCTGCATTTGAGTTGATTTTTGTACAATTTGGCCTCGGTGGTCTCCATTTCTTGGCATATGCTTGACTGAATTGGTTGTTGATCTGTATAATATTATCATGCTTAGTATTTGCTTGACTAAATGCAATTGTCTGAGATTTTACACTGATGATTGTCCCCATAGGATTTGGTCTTTGCTTGTTGAAGACCCAATCATTTCTAGCTTTCCAAATGTTCCAAGCTACATTAGTGAATAGGGCCAGAAAGGATTCCGCTTCCATGTCATTATCCTTCCAAAACTCCATTAGGTAGACAAGCCAATCCCTAAAATTAAAAACAGTTAGAGGATTTGGAATAGGAAAAATCTCAACACCAAACCATACTGGTTCAGTCAAAGGACAAAGCAAGATGAGATGTTCAATAGTTTTAGGCTCCTTCTGACACATTGGCCACAAGGGATTAGGTCCAAGTTTCCTTTAATAAAGGTTCTCTTTGGTAGCAATAGCATTGTGACACAATTTCCAGAGAAAGTGTTTCAATTTCTCAGGCACTTGTGCCTGCCAAATAAACTGCCAACACTGATTATTAGATCCATTTAAACTAGAGGGACCCAGATTAGGAGAAGAATTAAGCTCTTGAAGTTTAGCATACCCTGACTTAATTGTGTAAGCTCCATTTGTAGTGTTAGGCCAAAACAGAGTATCATGTGACATTGTTCTGGAAATTGGAGCCTGAAGAGCCCACACTGCAGAGACATGATCAAGGTTAGTTCTTAAAGCTTCAACATTCCATTCTCTGCTACCAGTAATGAGTTCCCCGGGATTTTGTATAGTGGAGCCATTAATAAGGACAACTTTGTCGTTACCTGAGGGGAGCCAAATATCATCAGTAATGTTGATATCAGTACCAGGACCAATATTCCACCTCCCTGCCTTTTGTAGCAAGTCCCTTCCATGTAGTAGACTCTGCCACACCCAAGAGCAACCCCTCTTATTCTTGGCTTCCCAAAAAGAAGAGTTTGGGAAATAAATTCCATTCAAGGTAGTTGCCCAATGAGAATTAGGTTCTTGGATAATACGCCAAGCCTGTTTAGTTAAGAAGACAGTATTCATTTGATTAAAGTCCTTGAATCCCAGACCCCCTTTCCCTTTGGGGGAGCAAAGCAGCTGTTTTTTCTTCCAATGTATGCCTTTTTTAAGACCTGAGTTGCTCCACCAAAACTTGATTACATTAGAGGTTAGGTCATCACAAAAAGTTTTAGGCAAATCCACAATTGACATAACATACGTTGGAATAGCTTGCACAGTGGCCTTTATTAAAGTTTCCTTACCTGAAGGGTTCAACAGGCTACCTTTCCACCCCTCCATTCTAGCCAGAACCTTCTCTTTGACCCATTGTAGACTTTGCACTATTGATCTGCCCCATTGGGCAGGGATACCAAGATAATGACCTCGATCATTCCAAATAGGTATGTTAGAGATAATAGATATTCTAGACTTGGTTTGCTGAGGCACACGTTCGTATTCTACTCCAGTGAGAAAAGTGTATCCTTCTCTTTCTACTAACAATTTATCATGCAGCTTATCAATTAAATCAACATCAATAAGTACTCTAGCAAAATGACCAAAAGTCCTCTTCATAGTGGTTTCATCCAAAGCAATAGGAACCCCTAGACTACCACTAATCTCAAACAAAATTTTTGGCCTCCAATATTCACGAGAAAGACCCTGAAGTCTAACCCAACATTGAGCATTGGTTTGTTTTGCAGAAAATGGTCAAAATCGGGCTTCCAAGCAAACAGACGCAGAACACCTAGATTCAAATTACGTGAACCAAGCGACCATACGCTTTTAAGATCCTCCTTGAAAACAAAAGAGAATTCACTACATAACATTCATTTGAGTTTTGTAAAAAAAAAAGAGACATTCAATAGAAAGACATTAAATTATTTATTTGAAAAATTAAATTATTTTTTTATACTTTATTTGTTAAACAAATTATTTTTCGTCACTTATTTTAATTTCATTAGAATATATAAATGGAAAAAAATTGCGAAGGTAAATGCAAATTCATTTACAAGTTCCCTTTCTCGCACTCTCGCTCTCATCGTTGCTCTCTTCTTCTTTGCTTGTGATGAACCTCCCTTTTCCGCTGCTCCCGAATACATTATTGTTGCTCTATATGCCCATTACAACAAAGAAAAAGCAAAGAAAGGGTTTTTTTTACAACAAAAAAGCATTTATTTTGATGTGTATATTTCAAACCTCATTCAAAATTGTGAAAATAGAATAAAGAACTTAAACTAAAACAAAATAAATGCTCATGAATATTACAAAGAATTGCAAGGGAGAAAATAATACTCCCTCCATTACACGATATATGTAAAAATAAGTCAACAAAAGTTGATTGTATATAGTCCAAATTTGAGACCAGAAACATAAACTTTTGTTGACCCGTTATTACTTATATTCTATAACGAATGGAGGATATTTTAAAAAAATAAATAAATAAAAAACTGAAAAACTTGTTTGGTTAACTTACTTTATAAAAATATTTTACAAAACCTCTTCTTATTTTATTTTTATAAAACTAGAAAATAATAGAAAATATTTACTTTAAAAAAATTCATAACTATTTCATAAATTAATTTTAAAATCTAAACAAACAAAACGAAATCAAACAAGCCTAATAAAAACATTGCAACTAGCCATAAAGTACAATAAATATGTAAGAATATGGGAGAAATATGAAAAGGATTTTGAAGGGAAGCATTTCAATTACGGGGAAAAAGTGTTAGGGATTGAGATAGAGCTGATACGACGAATGGAGAGAAAATAACACATCAATAGCTTTTGAATAAATTGTGATTAGGCCTGACGATAGCTTATATATACAAGCAATCTTATGCTTGCGTATTCACTCAAAGAATAAAGTAAAATTGTACCGAAAAAAAGAGTAAAGTGAAAGGAATTTGATCAGTTTCTGGAGAAAGTCGAGATTTTTTCTTCTCCATATCACCAACGGGTTTTGATCAGTTTTGTGGATCTAGTACTTTTCCTTCTCTTGATCTCTCTTATGTTTTGATTTCACATACAAGTTGCTGATTTCAATTGTAAGACGACAATTCTTTCATTTCTGCGCATATCTCTTTCACAGACCTTACCGTATAGTTCTCCAGCAGCATCAAGTTCTCAGAATTCTGGATCTGGTATGTATAGTTCTCCCACTCTCTCTATCTACAAATTGATTTTCTAACTAAATGGACATTTACGTTTTTTGTGTGTCAAAATTAAAAATGAAAATACTACTCTCAGGATCTATTTTAGATTTTGACAAAATTTATATTGATGAATTGATGTGAAATGAATTAATTTTGAAATTGAAGTTCAAAAAATTTGATTTGTGTTAGGTATTGATGTTTTAAAAATTGGTTTGAAAAAATTAATTTAATTTGGGTGATAAAAATAATCATTTTTATGTGCAAAAATTGTATGAGAAAGTTATCGATTACACCCATAACTAATTTTCTTTAAATTCCTTGACAAATGCCTAAAAACTTGCACCTTTTCCAACAAAATTGAATAATCTAAGGAGGAGGAGAGAGAGAGAGAGAGAGAGAGAGCGGGGGAGGGAGGGAGGAAAACCTTTTTTCCTCTAAAACTGCTCCTTTCATGATGAAATGAAATTCACCGCAAATGAAACTCTAAATAGATGAAGCTTGGGTTGGATCTGCAATGGTCATCCCAATTTCATGTCCCAATGTAGATTTCAATGTGACTTTTAGAAGATTCATAGTGGTAGTGAAATTGAAGGTCATGATGCCATGGAGGTTGCTGTTTTGGTGAAGGATGAGATCCCCAAGTACAAAGGAATGCTTGCAGTGGGAGGAAGAAATAACTGTCAGGGGAGGAAGAAGGGCAATGGAAGGGGAAGAAATGATGAAAAAAGGGAGAGAAGCAATGAGATAGAAGGACTGGAGGAGAAATTTGATTGGAGAAGTAGAAAGGGTGGGGAGAACGATGGATAAAAATATACTTTCAAAATTAGGTTCCGCTGGTAAAAAGTAACAGTATAGCACATAGCTGATAACAGATAAACTAGCATATTGAAGTTAAAATATTTCATAAAACTAGCAGTTGTACTAACTGGAAAATATAAAATAAGATAAGATGGAGAAATTCTTGTGTAGGTATAAACCTAACAATTAATCATTACAAACACCAATGAAAGTATTCCAAGTAATTAAATTCAAATTATTAATATCTTAAATAAGGAAAAACAGACCACACATTAAATATGTATTAATTATAAATAATAATTTATTTTATTTAAATAATTAATTATAATAATTTGATTGGTTGCTTATAACCATTGAATATTAGCTTTATACTTACATTAGAATTTCTCAGATATGGAGTTATTATTTTTTCCAAACATAAGATGACTGATGTTAATAAATGTGAGAGACTACAAGATTTAGTAATCTCTAATTTCATTTAATATTTAACATGTTGGAGTTTTAGGGTTGGTGCGACTTTCTAACTTTGTAATTCCAATGGGCTGTGTTTAAATCTCCTACGAACTAATTGTATGACTCAATTAAGGGTCACCCCTTCCATCTTTATAAAAGATTCTCTTACCCCATCATCTTTTTTGTGTAAACTACTAGTATGTATTTTCTGCGCGAAATTGTAAAGATTAATTTCTTGAACTGGATAGGACCATAATAAATAACAAAGCTGTCCCTCTAATCAAGTTGGAAGAGACTTAATAATCTCATCCTTGTGCTCTTTGATTCTTCTCCATCATTTTATTTTATAATAATATAGCTCTTTAAGTTTATTTATAGAAGTTATCGTTTTTAAATTTGGAATAAAACATAACCTGTTTATGATTTTGAATAGTATTTTCTTTTGTTCTCAAGCAGGTTTGTGACTCTATACATAGGAAAACAATAATGCGCCACCAAGGTGAGAATTATATCACTTTTTCCTCTCTTTCTGTAACACTTTACATAGAGAACCATCTAAAATATTTATACTTATACAATGTGACTACATATATATCTGATGTACTAATAATTAGGTACAAGCGAGGGTCGACAAGAATTTTTTGGCAAGTAGGGATGCTCATCAAGCTGCACCTTCTGAAAATGATATTCCCAATTTGCCTATTGTCCATGGAACTGTAAACTTCCTTGGAAGTCAAAATGGGACTTTTGCTGGTAATGCTTTTGGTTCTGGATGGGTCCCACATCATCAATATCCTATTCCCATGCCTATGCCTTTAGTGATAAATCCCCATGTTGAAACAATGATTTAAGTATTTATACATGCACTTTTAGGATGTACTAAGTAATCCATTCCAAATCCATAGGTAATTGATTAAACTTTAACAAGTTTTCACATCCACAACTTATCATGGATTGCTTGATCTATAAGGCATAGCGTAATTGGTTGTTAGGCTTGATATTTTTCGTAATTGTTTGTGGTTAAATCTAAAATTCCACTTTGTGTGTCTGAGTTTACGGATATACTTGTCATTACAGACAAAAAAAATGGTATGTAAATTGCAAACATGTCTTATATAACAACATCCACCATAATTTTCGTAAAAACTCTTTGTCATGATGATTTGTTCAACATGGTGTATACTTGATGTTTCCTATTTAACTTATTGTTCCTTTCTATTTCTCTTTCTTTCTCATCATATCTCATTCCTTAGTCTATATCTTTCCTTTTTATCCTTTAATAAATTCTTCCTTAAAAGAAGCATCGTATTTGTACTTATTTTCTTGTGGAAATTAAAAAAAAAAACATGTAGTTCATAGTGAGGAGCAAGGGTAATTTTGTTCCTATATAACTAACTAATAAGTAACTCAATATAAGTTGAAACAATAAGGAAAAAAAATGTCAATCTTTGTGTTGATGTCATTTTTATCTTAAATTACAAGAACTATTCTTAGACTAATTATTTACATTTAATTAAATATTGTTAAGTAAATAATGATTTTGCAACAACAAGAGAGGATGAGACAGTTTATCCAGCAGACTGAGGAATATAAGAGAGGACTATCCGAGGAAGTTATAGCAAAGAACATCAAACATGAAAAGTTTGGGATTACTGGTCAAGTGACTTCTGAAAATAAAGAAATATGTGTCATTTGTCAGGTGAGAGTTGCAATCTTTTTGCTCATTTGAGGATAATAACAATGATTTTTTTGAGTTGTTTATCTCAATATACATGGATCGCTTTTTAGCGATGGTTGTGAAAAAGCAATTTGTTTATTTATATAATTTCTCTACTTTATCATATACACTATTTCAAAAATATAAGTGACTTTTTATCTATATTTAGGAGGACATCGTCAATGGGGAAGAAGTTGGAAAACTGGACAATTGTGCGCATCAATTTCACATTTGCTGCATCACACAATGGTTGATTAAAAAGAATGTGTGCCCCATTTGTAAAAAAGGTGGATTCTCTGTTTAAACTAAATGGTGAAGAGACTCTCCATGATAAAGCATGTTTATGTAATAAAAGCTAGTACTCCATACCCCATAACTGATTCCATTTGGCAAAGATTTTATATAGTTTTCGCAATTTATTATTGTAAAAGCACTTTGAAATATGTATAGTTTTGAAAAAAAATGCCAATATTTGTGTTGAAGTCATTTTTATCTTAAACTACAAGAATTATTCTTAGACTAATTATTTCCAAGGAAGTTATAGCAAAGAACATCAAACATGAAAAGTTTGAGATTATTGGTCAAGTGACTTCTGAAAATAAATAAATGTGTCATTTGTCAGGTGAGATTGCGATCTTTTTGTTCATTTGAGGATAACAAAAGCGACTTTAAGGAGTTGTTTATCTCAACACATATGGATCGCTTTCTAGCGATGGTTGTGAAAAGCAATTTGTGTATTTATATAATTTCTCTGTTTTAGCATATACACTATTTCAAGAATATAAGTGACATTTTATCTATATTTAGGATGACATCGTCAATGGGGAAGAAGTTGGAAAGCTGGAAAATTGTGCGCATCAATTTCACATTTTTTGTATCACAATGTGGTTGATTAAAAAGAATGTGTGCCCCATTTGTAAAAAAAAAAAGTTGAGTATCTGTTTAAACTAAATGGTGAAGATACTCTCCATGATAAAGCATGTTTATGTAACAAAAGCAAGTACTCCATACTTCATGATTGATTCCATTTAGCAAAGCTTTTGTATATTTTTGCTATTTATTATTAGGACAAACTGCATTTTTGGTTCTTTATCTTGGACCAAAGTTTCAGCTTGCTCATTTATCTTTTTTCCCCTTTCGTCCTTTATCTTTCAAATCTTTGTTAAAGTGGTCATTTTACTGACGTGGTCTCTTAAGTGGCACACCTGACCAGGATTTCATTAAATTATGTGTCATTTCATTTTTTTAAAACAAAAAACACAGAAAAATGAAGAACACAGAGAACACTTCAATTTCTTGTTTCTTTAATAAGTCATGCAATACAGGACCATATTGAATGAAACCGATCTCTAACTTAAATAAAATATCGCAAGGAATTCACTGGAACCAAAATTAAGCTCAGAAAAGTGCTTATATAGTAAAAGCACTTTTGGCCGAGTGAAGAAGATGAAGCTTCAAAGAAAACTGCGACTCAACAATGGCAAATTCACTATACAACTCCAAATAAAAATATTCTTGAGCCTAACATGCTCGAAATTCAACAAAGAATCAAAATGTGGCAAGTATTTTGACTGAAAAAGCACTTAAATCGCAAATCACGGTGAAGATGTAATTCATACCTAGAAATCGCATTTTGGATCGTTCTCTCTCAACTCACAACTAAAATTTATCAAACCAATTTCATTCAACTCGTATTGAGTGCAGAAATTGTAATACAACAAAAGGTTTCAACAAAAATGGCGGCAATATCCTCTTCTCTTCCTCTTCAAGCTTTTGGTTCCATAAGTGATTTTGTGCATAAACACTTTTCTAAGCTTAATTTTGGTTCCATTGAATTCCTTGCCAAATTTTATTGAAGTTAAAGTTTAGTTTCATTCAATTTGGTCATTATTGCATGAGTTATTCAAGAAACAATAAATTGAAGTGTTCTTAGTATTTTTGAAGACATTCATAGTGTTATCCATTTTCTGTGTTTTTGTTTTAAAAAAATGAAATTGCACGTAATTTAATGAAATCTAAGTCAGATGTTCCTCTTAAGACGCCGTGTCAGCAAAAGATAAAGATAAAGGACTAAAGGACTAAAAATGGAAAAAAAGATAAAGATCACAGGGATAAAGATCAAACTTAAACTTTGGTCAAAGATAAAGGACTAAAAATACAGTTTGCCATTAATATTGTTGTTGTTGTTATTATTATTATTTAAATGTTGTTGGTACTTGGGACGACATCACAGGGATTTATTCGAATGAAACTTCTTTTATGCTGCTCCATCATAATACTATGAAAGAGAAATGCTAGCAACATTCTCTTTTAGACACTACTCACTCTATGAATGGTTAAAATTCATGTGGTGCCACTGAATTAATGGGTCTCAATTCCAAAGTTGTAAGTCCCTCATGAATTTTAACCAATCATTGAGTGAGTGTTGAAGAAAGTATTGCTAAGGAAAAGTTCACACAAAATTCACGTTTCTTTTTCTATGGGGTTATGTGATTGACATTTTTTCTCACACAAAAGTTCACGCTTCTTTTTCTATAAACAATGTAAATGTAATGGCTTCAATGCACATATTTCATGTGCAATAGTTTCTATTATAGTTGTTGGCCCTAGTCTTTGGTTTGGAAATGTCCAACCTCATCTACTTCATGTAATTTGTATTGATGTTCTCGATATCATTTGAATGAACGAAGTATGTTACCTTAAAAAAACTCAATTCTACAAAACCAGTTTTGTCAAACTCAATTCTTGTCACCGCAGAACTAAACATACACTAATTGTCTATTAGTTTTAATTGATAGGCCTTAGATGAGCTTTAAAACTTTGGGTATATTTCGCCCATATCTTTTTATGTAGGTATCTGTTCTGGACTGGGTCACGAGACTCACTCCAGCAATTGAACCTGGATAAGCCCAATAGCTTGAATCTATATCCACAAAAATCAACTCATTCATGTCTATTATGCCTCAACGACTCAGATTCACCAGATTACGCATTCCTATAAATACTGACATACATTGCCAAAAATAGGTACACTATCATTCCCTGCTACACTCTACAATTCTCAATATTGGCTTGAGCGTCAGAGTGGCTTAAATTCTCTGATTGTAAACCTTTTTTATGTATATGCATGTAGCATCCAGATTATTAATTAGTGTTTATTTTGTATTAAAAATAAATTATGAACAATTAGTCTATTTTTTATTTTGGTGAATATATGAAAAGTAAATTTAACTATAGTAACTTATTCAATCATAGATTATAAAAAACCTAATAATCTAATTTTAACATTCAATAATTTTCATTATGTTTCTCATACACCCTTACTTTTATAAAGATGTTGGGTCAAAATGCTCACAAAAGCACCATTATGCTATACGTATAATATGTATATGTATACCAATACGGAGTTAGAAAAAGACAAAAAACTAATGGCAAATTTGTAGTTTTACTAAAAAGTGAGGGCAAACATTTTGGAAAAATAGACAGAAGTATGTAATGGCATTTTTGTAGTTTTGACAATAAAATAAGGACAAACATTTTCAATTTAAAGACAAAAAAGTAATGACATTTTTGTAATTTTGATAAAAAATAAGGGCAATTATTTCAGGAAAAAGACAAACGTACATAATGACTTTTTTGTAGTTTTGATTAAAATCTGAGGGCAATCATGTCTGGAAAAAGACAAAAATAAAGTAATGGCATTTTTTGTAGTTTTGATTAAAAAAAATGAGGGCAATCATTTACGGAAAAACCAAAATATGTAATGGCATTTTTGAAGTTTCGATAAAAAAATAAGGGCAATTATTTCGGGAAAAATACAACTAAAGTTGATACAAACATGAGGACAAAAATAGTTGATGGTGTTTTCGAAATTTCGTTAAAAACACAAGGACGCATATTTCATGATAAAGGTACAGCTAGCTGATGGCATTTTCGAAATGTAGGTAACAACATTAAAGCAGATATTTCAGATTTGTGTTTTTCTTTGCTTTTTTTTAAACTATTAATGAAAATAACTAAGACTCGTGCAGAGCATAGGTGAGGGTCTACTTGTAAAGATGATGGCAGAGTAGGCAACGAGGAATATTCTACCAACCAAAAAACATTGCGGTGTATATTAAAAAAGTTCGTATAAAGTTCCAATAATTTAAAATTTATTATTAACATTACATATAATACTCTTTATTATTAATTAATTCATTACAATAAAATAGAAGCATAATTATACATTTGGATATATATATATATATATATATATATATATATATATATATATATATATATATATAACCTAAAACCCAATATTTTGAAAAATAGACAAAAGACTTTAGTTGGGAATAAAAGAAATACAACAAATAACTTGTGAATAGATAGAATTTCAATGTCCTAAGTAAGTAGTTTAGTTGGTGACCTAACCCATCAAAGGAGTATAAAAATCGAAGTCTAGAGTTCAAACCCCAAAAACTACTCCCTCCGGTATCATTTATAAGCAAAAATTACTTTTTAGATTCATTGAATAATTTGTCAAAAAAAAAGATTCACTGAATAATAGATGTATCTGGTCTATAATATAGTTCAAATACAGATGAACCAAAAAAGTGTTTTTTTGCTTATAAATGAGACCGGAGTAGTAATATTTTTCTCTCTCCTTAATAAACAATCATTACAAAAATTAAGAAAAGAGACAAAAAAAATCTTTCACGGAAAACAAGAGAGATGTTGGGCTGGCCATAATCGTGAAGGGAAAAAGTGAGTAAAAGTTTTCAAAAAAAAAATAGCTTAACGAAGTTACAAGATACACCCTCCGATCCTTTTTATAAGAAAATTTTGCAGTTTTAAGTTCATTGTAATATGACGATTGTCAAGAAATGGAGTAGTAAATTATTTTATTTTATTTTAAAAAATAAAAACATTAAGCCTGAGTCAGATCTTTAAAAGCGGAACAAACTTTTGTGGAAATATTTTTTAAAAATATAGTAAAATATTATTTAATTAGATGCATAACCTTCAATTCAAATATTACGAAACTAAATAGATAAAGTATTAGAATAAAAACAATATAAATAATTTATATGGCTATTTATTTTTTATGAAGAAAAATACTAGTAATAACACTCTTTTTTACGCACTCTCTTCAACATTCTCTTTATGATTGTTTGAAATACATGTAGGTCACACCACTTTAGAAATAGATTCTACTTAATTAGTAGGATATCTAATGAATTACATTCAATCTTAGAGAAAGAGTTGGTAGGAGAGCGATAAAGAGAGTGTTGCTAGCACTCTTCTATATATGAAACTATCAAAATTCCTTTATATGCCTCCAATTAAAAAAGACTCCATATGCCTACCCCAATTATTATTATTATTGTTATTATTGTTGTTGTTGTAGAAAAGAAATTATTATTTATTTTAATGTATATATTTAAAATTTTCAATTCAAACTTGAGAAAATAAAATAGAGAACTTAAATGGAAGCCAAATCAATACTCATTAATTAATATAATAAAGAAATGCAAGGGTCCATAACAAAAAGAAATACAAGGGAGTGAAGGTTTTCCTTTCTTACTGTTCATAAAGATATTCCCTCTTAGAAAAATGGGTAGGAGTGTAAACAATTTCAGGCTTATTTGATTCTATTTTTCAATTTTTAAAACAATTTGAAAATAAAAAAACTTATTTGGTTAACTTATTTTTTAAACTGTTTTACAAAAGTGTTTCGTATTCTTAAAACTAAGAAAATTAAAAATATAATACTTGTTTTAAAAAATATTCTTTTAGAACTATTTTATAAATTAATTTTTAAGAGCAAAGGTTTTGAAGGGTGGTCGTTTGATTGCGTAAAAATAAGCGTTAGGAATTGAGACAGAGCTGACACGGGAGAATTGAGAAGCAAACACACCTCAATAGCATTTGAAAATTTCGTCAATAGGCTTCTTTGATAGCTTATAATTTCAAACAATCTTATGCTTCACCGTATACAGAAAGAGCGGAGTGAAAGTAAGTTACCAAAGCAAAAATGACAAACTTGTTTTTCCAACGAGTTCTCAAATTAATAGATCTAGTATGTATCTTCTTCCTGATCTCTCCAACTTACTTTTATTTCACAAATAAGTGGATTACTGCAATTGTGAGCTTGTCTATTTTCTCATGGCATTTTTTAAATGGGGGGTTTTGAGATGTGAGTATATGTGTTTGTGTTTTTTCGCTCTCTCAGTCAGGCACAACTTATTTTCACTATTCTAATTTTCATGTTTAGGATTCACTATATCTCACGATCTCAATTTTTGTATCTACAAACTGATGTTCAAAGCAGTGGGTGCTACTTTTAGGGTTTATTTTAGATTTTGATAGAATTAATGATGTTAAAAGAATTGATTTTAAAATTTGAGGTTCAAAAAGGAATGATTTCTGTTTGGTAATATTGTATTAAGAGTTGGTTTTGATTTCATTTAGATGATTATAAACAAAATCACTTTGATGTCCTAATTAAAAAAAATGTATATACCCAAAATTTATTTTATTCAATGCTAAGTCTATAGATTTCTTTTACACATATCTTTTTCCCGACAAATACTTCAAAGCTTGCACTTTTTAATTTCAAAGAGTTGATGCACTGACCAAGGCTCTTCCCAACTAGAGATTTGAAGAACTCAGAAGCAAACTCACAGTTGTCAACACAACTTGTTGAGTTTGTGGGAGCGTGTTAAAGGATACTTTAGGACATATTTATAAATAGCCTATTTGTATATTTCAAATTCAATTTACCTGCTATTACAGGTCATTAGTTACAGAATACCTGCTACTGCAGGTCACAACATTCAGCAAATGTATAGAAGCTGAAAGTGAAATTTGAGATGTAAGAATTTGAAGAAAGTTCAATTCAATCAATTCAAACTCTAACAGATTCTGTTAGAGAAGTTTTCTTTTCATCACAGTATATGGATTACATATTCTAACATTTGCACCAAACAAAATAACTTGAGGAGAGAGAAAGCCAATGCTTGTACATTTTGCCTCAAATAACTTGAAGTATGTGTTGGATCTAAGATGACCATCCCAATTTTGCATCCAAATGCCAATTTCACGGTGTTTTTAAGAAGCTCCAAAGTGGAGCTTCAACTGTATCGCACATCTTCATTGTATGGTATAAATTTTGGAGGTGTGATAAGGGGAAGAAATGATGATGGAAAAAGTTATGCGATAGAGGGATTGTAGGAGAAATTTGATGGTATATATACAATGAATTGGGAAAAAAAATAAAATACTATCATATTAGTTTTTGTCTGGTAAAAAGTAGTGAGTAATAGATAACAAATTAACTTGTAGAGAATAAGCTATCAAATTGAAATTAAATAGTTTGGTAAAGTTAGAGATTAAATTAACCGATAAATATAAAATAACATAAACCGAAATGAGAGAGAATACAAAATTTAATGATGTTTAATTTTGAATTATGTTATGGTTTGCAAAAACAATAATTCATTGCACTACTTATTGGAGAAATCATTACTGTAAACACCTAGTTAGTCTCTTTCAAGTGGATAAATTAATTCTAATTATTTTAAGCCTAGAATTAATAGATGTGATAATATAAAGAAAATGAAAATTTATTTTTGTATTGCATTAAAGCCTAGATAACTTTCTAGGTCAGATATATACATTCTCCATGAAATGAAATGGTAATTATGTTATTGGATATATTAATTATTTCTTGATGCAAATAACCATCCTTGGTGAACACAATAGTTCAACCTTCCAATTTCTTCCCCTTCAATATAAAATCGGAAGGTTGAACTATTGTGTTCACCAATTTCACATTTCCTGCATCACTCAATGATTGATTCAAAAGAATGCATGCCCAATTTGCAAGAAAGTGGGATTATATGTGGTTTAAACTAGGGATGGCAATGGGGCGGGGCGGGACCGGGGAGTACTTCCCCGCTCCCCACCCCCACCTCCCATATTGCCTCCCCATCCCAATCCCCATTCACCGCTTCGGGGGAGTTTTCCTCCCCATCCCCATGGATCCCCACGGTCCCCGCGGGGACCCTAAGAATTCATTCAAAGTTAGCAAAAATTAATATTAATGTTTAATAAAACTGAAAAAAATGTATAAAAGTAAGACTAAAAAACAAAAGTTTAACATTAAATATAAAAAATGATAAAATTTAATCTTAATTTGATATTTTAATATTTAAAAAGTATAAAGGTAAGAATAAAAATATAAAAATTAGCACAATTTAATATTTTGTTAATATTTTTATTTAAAATCACATATTAAAAGATTAAAAAATTTATAACTTAGAATATGAGATATATCTATAATAAGAACATTTATGTAATATATTCGGGGGCGGGGTCCCTGCAGGGCGGAGGATATGAATCCCGTCCCCATCCCCAAGTTGACTGCGGGGGGATTTTCTCCCCCATCCCCGTCCCCATGGGGAAAAATTCCCCGCCCAGGGGCCCCAAACGAGGCAATCCCCGTGGGGATCCCCACTTGCGGGTAGAAATTATCACCCCTAATTTAAACCAAATGGCAAAGATGATGACTAATTCGCTCCTTTGTATAGCATGTTTATATAACAAAGCAAGTACATGCGTCATACTTGATTCCCTTTAGAAAGTTTCTGCATGTTCTTTTGGCTACTTATTATAATTTAAAAACGAATGTGTTTTATTGTCGTGCCATTTGGGACAACATCATAAGGATTTATGCGATTGGCATTTTTTCTCTCACAAAAGTTTACACTTCTTTTTCTATAAGGTTTGCGATGGTTTGTTTTTTTTTTAGATAAGCAATACTTCATTGAAAAAAACACTAGGGGTGCTCAAACCCAAACAACAAAAGTTATATATTGTTTAGGCAATGAAGTGGATCAAGCTACCAAGCAGAAATATCAAAATTTAAATTACAATGAGATATATAGACCAACCAACTCCAAGTTAACTGCTTGATGCGTGACATGATAGATTCAATGTTGGGATCCTCGTTCTTGAAGATAAGAGCATTCCTAGCCAACCAAATACTCCAACAGGTGGTCAACCAAATTAAGTGTTTTGTTTTCTTGGCCTTTTTACCTTTGGATAGCTTCTCCCACCAAAGACAATGTTCGAGCAAGCTGTTGGATCCCACATGGTCGATCCTACACCAAACGCACACCCGCGACCAAATATCCGATGCAAAGGTGCAGCTCAAAAACAGGTGAAACTGCGATTCAACTTCATTCCAACACAATGGACAGAGAGCCTCATCGTCCGGTGCGATAACAAGTCGGTATCGCAAATTTTCGCGAGTTGGAAGAGCATCCCTAAGTAAGCGCCATCCAAAAACAATAACCTTGGAGGGAGCGACACATCTCCATAACTTCTCCAATATCTTATGTAATTCATTTTGATCGCTCCCCATTACCTCCCGAAGCATCTCTTTGTAACAAGAACGGACGGTAAATTTTTTCGAAGTCTCAAGCTTCCATATCCAAGTATCCTCAATCGCTTGAGCAAGAGTCACTGGGGCCAAGATTTGTTGAAGATATGCAGCCTCCAAATGATTAACACGCGATTGAGATACAAGCCAAGATTCATTCCACCGCCAAACTCCATCCCTCCACCCTCCAAAGTCCCGCACCACCACACAGTTTGATTCACGACCCGTCCATAGAGAAGGAAAAAGCCGAGAAAAAGAAGAAGTTCCCAACCAAACATCATTCCAAAAATCCACCGAAGCGCCATTCCCCATCCTACGAGAAACCTGCTGGCCGAAAAAAGATAGAGGAGAAAACGCGAGATCAAGCATCATCAAATCGCGCCACCAAATAGACCCAACAGCACCTCTTCTTAATGCACCCTCCGACCGTTGTATAAAGGCATCCTTGAAGCTTCCATATCTAATAAGCCTTTTCAAGGAGCGAAATCATCAACAAGTGCTCGCCACTTCCACTTACTTAAAAGAGCCACATTAAATAAATCTAAATTTTTGATACCGAGACCTCCGTCATTCTTCGGTTTGCAAATTTTGTCCCAAGCAACCCAATACATACCCCTATCTCCATCATTGATTTGCCACAGAAAATCCCTTTATATTTTAATCATTGCTTTAATAACCGACTTCGGTGCTTTATAGAAAGAAAAGAAATACAAAGGGATACTATTTAACACCGAATTAATAAGAGTGACTCTACCTCCAATTGAAAGATGACGCCCCTTCCATGATGTTAGCCTTTTTCTAAGCATATCAAGTACCGGCTTCCACGTTGTCGCCCTTCTCGGATTGGCCCCAACCGGAATCACCAAGAACTTAAACGGGATGGACTCCGTTTTACAATGAAGGAAAGTAGAAGCGGAATCAAGAAACTCCTCTGAAGTGTTAATACCAATGATCTTGCTCTTATGAAAATTCACACGTAACCCGGAGACCAATTCAAAGCTTCTTAAAATTGTCTTGATGGCCCACAGGTTATCCCAAGAAGGCTTCCCCATTAACACCGTATCATCCGCAAATTGCATAATAGAAAACCGGAGAGAAGAACTAATATCATAACCTGCAAAATAGTCAATCTCCACCGCTTTAGCTACTAAAGCCGACAAGCCTTCCGCCACAATGAGGAACAAAAAGGAGGAAAGAGGATCCCCTTGTCTCAAACCTCTAAACGCCTTAAAATCATTAGTGGGACTCCCATTAACCAACACCGAAAAAGTAGTATTGCAAACACAAGATTTCATCCAAAGAATCCATTTTTGAGGAAAGCCCATCCGATCTAACATATAAAATAAGAACTTCCACGAGATGGAGTCATATGCCTTCTCGAAATCAACTTTAAAAATCAAACATTCATCCTTCGATCTCTTAGCATAATCAACTACCTCATTAACGACCAACACCCCGTCCAAAATTTGCCTACCCCCCAAAAAAGCCGATTGGCTATTCGATATAATACTAGGGAGCACCTTCTTAAGCCGATTTGCCAACACTTTTGCCAAAATTTTGTAGAGAGACCCTATCAACGAAATCGGTCTATACTCCCCCAAACCTTGAGGATTATCATTATTGGGAATCAATGCAATAAAAGTTGCGCTAATGGCCTTAGGGAGAAATGCTTTATCATGAAATTCATTAATAAAATCAACAACATCCTTTTTCAACAAATCCCAACATAATTTGATGAAGCTCATGTTAAAACCATCCGGCCCGGGGCTCTTATCGCCATCACCCCTCCACACTTCCTCCCTAATTTCTTCCTCCGAAAAAGGTTCGATCAAGAAATCCATATCAACACGAGAAAGCTGATTAAAAGCAAGACCATCAAGAGTGGGGCGAAATTGACAAGACTCCACAAAACACTTCTCAAAATGATGTTTAACCGAATTCTTCACTTCCTCCACCTCCTCCATCATCTCACCATTACTCCTTAATAACAACAAACTACAACGGCGCCTTTTAAATTTTAAAAGGGAATGGAAATACCCTGAGTTCATGTCACCTTCCTTGATCCATCGTGCTCGAGACTTTTGCGCCAAAATTGACTCCTTTGCTTGAATTTGATTCCAAAAAGAAGTTGAGACCTCCTTTCGGTTCATAACCAAAGCGCTATCCCACCCCTCACATAAAGCATGGTCAAGCGAATTCAAATCCCGAACCAACGACTCTATGTTCAAGTCAAGCTTACCGAACACCTCTCTATTCCAACCCCGCAATTTCTCCTTTAAAAGCTTGAATTTTTCCTTTACCACATGAGCCTTATGACCCCTAATATTGAACCCATTCCAGCACTCCTTCACAAAGGGTAAGAAATCAGCATGATCATACCAAGCCTTAAATATCCGAAAAGGCTTTGGCCCCCAGTCTTTTGCAAGACGAAGGAGCCAAATAGGATTGTGATCGGATATGTCACGCTTACCAATCCATTGTCCAGATATGCCCCACAAATCAATTAAACCCTCAGAAACAAGGAACCTATCCAAACGACTCATAGAAAGACCATCCGAACAATACCAAGAGAATCTGTTACCTGATACCGGAACATCAATCAAATCCATGGTTGATATAAAGTTGTTAAAATCAGAAATTTCTATATAAGAACTATCACCACTTCTCCTCCGCCGCTCCTCCACACTAGAAACCGCATTAATATCCCCAACAACACACCATTCCCCTTCTCCAATGGACTGTTTAATCAGCCTCAAATCATTCCACAGTCTTCTCTTTTCCACTATCGAGCATGGGGCGTAAACATTGATGATATGCACCAAGATAGATTGGAAAGATATAGTAACTCCCAAAAAACCTTCACCATTAAAAGTAGAAGAGACAGACCAACCACTTTCAACCCAAGAATACAGTAAGCCACCTGAGAGACCCGTCGACGGATGATAAATAAATTTAAACGGCTTTGCTCCCCAAAACACACCCACTTCCCTTTCATCCACCACCTCCCTCTTAGTTTCCTGAATGCAAATAAAATCAAAGCAACCAGACTGAATATTAGTTGCTAGCCGGCGCCGTTTACTACGGTCACCCCACCCTCTCATATTCAACGAAAGCAAATTCATGGAACCCCGTTGGTGTTCACCCTCTTACTGCATGCCTCTTCGTCTCTTGCCTCCCCTTCCTCAATCAGCCTAACATAATGTTCGTCATGCATGTTTCCTTCAATTCCCAAACTCTTTGCAGACTCCCACACCTTTTGAGCAACTGACTTACTCTGCAGAATCCAAAACTTATTATTACAGCAAGCAATATTACCCGAAGAGATAGAACCATCACATAACACCACCCCCGCCGAAAATAAAGATGATGAGTTTGGCCTTTGATTGGATACCAAAGGAACAGCGACAACATCATTTTTCTCAAGAGAAGCAGTGGAAACGGATTTGAGCTCACGGGGAGCTTTCTTTAGCTTACCTTTTCTTGGGTTATGTTTCGGTGCCACCATTAAAATTTTTCGCTCCTTCTTGGTTTTGGTCAAAGAAGGTGGGGCGTCCACACCATGCTGATCATTAGGAACACAAGTTACCAGCGCTGGTCCCGATTTTTGATTGGAAGAAAACAAAGATTCTTCCACCATAGTTGGAGTCGCTCCACCGGCCTGGGTCCCACCCATCATAGCCTCATGATTCCCATTTATATTTAAATTTGAACTTTCCCACAAAGGTTGTACCTCATCAACGGCTTTCTCATTAATACCATCCTTAATTGCTCCGTTACTCCCCCTTAAATTGCTGGGCATTGATTCCCCATTAAAGTCGTTATCATCACCAGATGCATCCCCGAAGGTATCACCGTTACCGGAAAAGTAGGACTCCAAGAACTCCGCATCAGAACTAGAGGAGTCATCATTCACCTTTTTTGTGTCATTCTTAGTCCACACCGATGGACCACACCAATCTTCCACCATTTTAATCGAAAAAGATACCTTGTTAATTGATACTTGGATCACCTTGTTGACCGTTCCCGTGATTGGAGTGCGAACCATGATTTGGGCAACATCGAAAGACTTCTTCAAAGCTGTATTATCATCTGAGCACATATAAACGCCAACATTAGCTGCTAGTTTCTCGAAAAAATCGGCATTCCATGCATGCACCGGAACCCCGTAACATCGAATCCAAGTTACCCTCTCTGTGTCAACATCAGTGGGTTTCCACGGACGGACCCATTTGAACCATTGAGCTAACCATTCCTTCGCATCATCAATAAAGCCAGTGAAATCATCGTCCTCTTGTCCACCTTCCAACAGTACTAGATTAGACCCCAACGGAGTAGCTTTGATAGTAAACACCCATTCCCTCGCAAAAAATTCATGGATATTATAAGCATCTCCCGGATTGATAACCTCTCCCACCATCGCTCTTACCAATTGCCCAATGTCCGGAATATCATAGGACCACATATCCTTCGTCACATCTCTCTGCTGGATGAAATTCGGATTGAGTTTCTCTTTTCAAACCATCGTTGCTTTCGAAGGAGCCTTGGGAATGGGATTTGGTCGAAGTTTCTTGGGATCCTCCCTTTGGAACCTAGGAAGATTGACGTGAATCTTTTCGCCCTCCACGAATATATTATCCAACATGATCGCCATTCTCTCCGGATTGCGAACGTCAAAGAAACGAACGAATCCAAACCTATGTCCAAGGGCATTTCTTCTTCCCAGAATTACGACCTCCTTCACCCTTCCATGTTTGGAAAATATCTCCAGCAGATTTCGTGCCCAAAGCCTCTCCGAGAAGTTCGTAAAATAGAAAGAGGTGCAATCTTTTCTCCTATCGTCATCCTTCATGACCCGAGACGCGATATCTATTTTACTCTGTCGGTGTCCGTCTCCATAGCGTTTGTTTTTCTTTCCCATAACCACTTGCCATCCTCCATTGATACGGCCCCCACCCCACGGTTCACCCGTGTCCTTCTCCCACGTTTTCATACTAATTGTCGTTCACTAAACCTGTTCTGCGTCAAAAACAAATTTGTTCAGAACACTGTATTGCATCAACAAGTTAGTCGTAGGAGAAGAATCAAGTTTTGATGGTGACGGCTTAAGGCTGAAGACAGCGGCGCACAAGCATGATACGCGACGGCTAGGGTTTTTTGTTGTTGTTGACGGCTCCTTCCTTTTTTGTTTTGTTTGCTATTACGGGTTTTCAAGAATGTCCGATGGTTTGTTGATATTATAACTTTGTTATAAATCTTAAAATCAACAATCGCTTCTTTAATAGGTAGAGTTTTTAAAACTTTATTTATAATGTTGAATAAATTTCTTTCACTAAGTTTTGGATACAATTTCCAATCAAAATAAAAATTGTATACAATTTACAAATAATTAATCACAAAATAATATAATCTAAACAATGTTTTCGTAATTTTTATAAATATCTCATTGCAAAAAATTTGTTAATATTAATTCACATTATCAGTATAAGAATTGTATAATATTTTTAACCGGATTTTTATACCATTTGTATTCTTCCCCTTACTCTAGTTCCATTCAGGGCCGACCCAACCTATTTGGAGACCTAAAGCGAACTTTATAGTGAGAACCTTTTTAAAAAGTGAGAAATAAAAAAATTATATGGACAATATTTAAATAATTTTTTCTAAATAATAGGTAAACTTTTTAAAGTAAGAAAATACTATAGAAATTACAAAGCTTATAAAAAATTATATGAACAATATTTATAATTTTTTAAATACAAACTATAAAATAGACTATAATTTTAATATGTGTATTCTAGTTTTTTTTTTACACATATATATTTTATTCATGTTATAATGTCATTTGCTACAAGATGTAGTGGTAAGCTTGGCTTATAAATGGTACCTGTCCCGTGTTCAATATCAAATCCCAAATGATAAACATAAACAAGTTTCTTTTTTTATTTTAATAATATGAGAATTCAAAAATAAAAAATCACAAAATAATCCTAAGGGGATTCGAACCACCGACGATGATCTGATAAAAAGCCTTACCAACACGGAGAGGCAAATTTGACTGCATGAATATACTTGAAATGGAGGCTTTTTATATTGTATTTGTTACTAAATCCGATGCCCTTTTTACCTATTAAAAAAATATTTTTTTGAGGCCCAAAGCGAGGGCTTGGACTGCCTTATGCTTAGGCCGGCCCTGGTTCCAGCAACATGGTACGTATTAGAGAGAGTTCTAACAGGGAGAAAGAGAGAGCAAGAGGAAGAAGGTATGGAATGGAGGCTAAAACCCTCACCCTAATGATTCTTCTTCATCTTCTTAATCCCTGTTTCTTTATCATCACTCACCAAAACTCAATTTCTACCTCAAGTAGCAACTCGCGAAAATATAGAGTTAGAAACTGTACTCATTCACCCATTCAATTTCGCTTTGCATGTGAGATTGGAGCTTAGAAATGGAAATTTCAGTTTTGCATGTTGAAAAGGATATACAATAAAGCTGGGATTTTGGGTTAGAATTTGTGATTAAAAGGCTCTTGGAAAGTACTTTTTAAGTTTGGGAAAATACTTGGTGTTAAAGTGTGATCAACTTCATTAAGTTTGGGAAAGTACCTTTGGAGTACCACTTGTACTCTCATTAATGGATTTTTGCTTATCAAAGAAAAAAACTTCATTCTAGTGAGTTACTCACTCTCCCTTTTAGCTAATTAGGGCTCAAATGCATGTTTATTAATTACCCTAATTTAGGAACTTTTTATGAATTGGATTGTATGGAAAAATTCTGAAATTGTGGAGTTAGTAAATGCCTATGGATTGTTTATCACTTCGTGAAAAGAAAATGTCCAGAATATGTTTGATGAAATATGAAATAATATGTCGATGGTTGTTGTTGTTTCTCTTCTTTGATGACATGATAATTAAATGTGTTTGAACTAAGTAAATGATATGATAAGTTGGTGAATAGTGAGGGAATGGATGATAATGTGTTGTACTCTTAAGTTCTAATTTTATTTGGGAACTTGGGTGTGGAATGCTGTCTAATATTTATTTATAGAGGTCTCTTTGTCTTCTTCCTAATATCAAGCTAATTGTGAATAGCATTGTTGAGAGAAAGCATGTGGGATAGGAAGATTGTATGAGAATTTTAGGGAAAATGGAGGAAAACAAAAGTGTTAAAAGACAATGAAGAATTGAATTTTGTACTTGTTATTATTATTATTATTATTATAATCATAAATAAGGAGAAAATAAAGGTGGTTATAGATAGAGTGATTGTATTTGAAATTATAGATAAAATAAGGTATCTAATATGAACAAGAATTGTAGCTAGGAATTGATTCTCAATTTGTTTCTCTATATCTTCCATCTCTTCCTTCACATCATTAACTGTTTTATTCGCCATCATCCATCTCAATTTGTTTCTTCTTCCTTTGGATTTTTAGTTCCTTTTTGAGAGGTTTCTGAATTCTTTTGAGAAGGATTTCTTTTAGATGGTTCAGATCTTGTTGAACCAGCTATATAAGGCATTTCTTTGAGTTGGCCATGGATGATTGTTCTGGATCTGTTCTACTTCCCTCAACTTGTTTCCTAGCTGAACAACCCTTTGAGCTACTGCTTCTATAATAAACCTTTGATTTATGATGTAACAGTTTCCTCTAATAAAACAATAGCTAGCTAGTGTGGCTGACTTCTCATTCTAATTAATTGTCCATTTTGTAGAACTCCAGTTATTTGTCTTGTTGAGAATCAAAAATTCAAAATGATAATGGCTCTTCATCTATTCTTGTTGTTGATGATAATGCTTCTGCTTTTCTTGAAATTTTGATTGAAGATACACAGAGTTATGAGATTAGCGAGAGGTACACAAAGTTATGCTTCTGCTTTTCTTGATATTGTGACTGAAGGTACACAAAGTTATGAGATTAAAGAGAGTGATCACATTTTCCTTCACTATCATAGTATTGGGAACACATTTTCAATATTGCTGGTACAATACTATTTTAAGGTAATAGATGTGGCAAGAGCAGAGTTTCATTGATTGAACGTCTAAGATTGTTTGCTTATATGCTATATCCCTTGTTTAATTACATGTCTCTGTTTGCTTATGATCTTATTTCTTAGGAGTTAGGACCATGATCTTCATTTGCGATGCTAACTGTAACTATTTCAATTGAAACATAATCAATTCAACATATATGAAAATTGATTATCCTCTTGTTTTTTTTTCTTAGGACCATTATCCTCTTGTTTTTTCCTTGGTCGATGATGTTGGGTCTAAGAAAGTGGCAATTTATTTTCAGATTCTATTGGGAGTGATTTTAGCCATTCCACCATTTAACTATATTGTCAATCTTGCTGTCTCAAAAATTGCTCCTGCACTTATTGTTGGAAATTCCATTGTACTCAAGCCTCCAACACAGGTAATTATATCCTTCACTGGAATGATACTCTAATAATGAATCTGGTGGAGTTGTAAAATTTAAACTACCTGTGCTTTTTACTGTTTTTGTTTATTTATTTATACGGTTTGGAGGCAAAGGTGAGAGTAATTCAGAAATTTTACATTGCATCATAGTTCATTGCAGTGATGGCGGCATCCTTCATTTTGTGCTTGTTATTATTTTATGTTGTTAGACAAGCTGTTCCCTCTGACCCCAACATGGATGTTGTCTTGCTCAGTCTTGATTTTCATGACTGCTTTGTTCATGTCTTTCTTTCTTACTTTCTATATAATAATGAGTAAATGTGTATTGGCATCTTTGGTTTTTTATTTATTTAACATTTTGTTTGTGACTTGTACTAAATTGGTTTGTTTAAATTTAGGGATGTGATGGTTCAATTCCGTTAGACAGTGTTCCAGAATCAGAGAAACGAGTATTTGCACATCAAGGGGTTAGAGGGTTTGAAGTGATAGAAAAAGCCAAGGCACTTTTGGAACCTCTTGCTACTAATTCATTGTTTTTGTTTTTGACAATTACTTCATTATTGTTAGCCTTTTTAATGGATGCTAAACGTTTTTAGTAACATTTGTAGAATTTTCTGTAAGAAACTTGTAGAACTTATAAGATTAATAACTTGTATTATATGATATTAAATTTCAATAGAATTTGAAGTATTTTTATTAATTTATTATGAGTTGTTGTCTGGAAATAATTTATTATGGATAAAAAAGTTAATTAAAAAAAATCGAGACATTTAGCATAAGTTATTCTATACAAGCGACGCTAAATGTACTTGTAAAAGATATTTAACATCGGTTATTCTATACAACTGATGCTAAATGTACGTTTAAGAGACAATTAGCATCGGCTGTATAGTATAACCGATGCTAAATGTACGTGTAAGAGACATTTAGCATCGGCTATTCTATACAACCAATGCTAAATGTACTTGGAAGAGACATTTAGCATCGATTATACTATACAACCGATGCTAAATGTACTTGTAAAAGACATTTAGCATCGGTTAAATGTCCCACATTTAGCATCGGGGGATTTAGCATCGTCGGATAACCGATGCTAAATGTCCAAAACAACCGATGCTAAATGTCTTTTCTGCACTAGTGCATTTTGGGTGTGTCATCGGTAATTACAATTTAAAGATATCGTATGAGGTGGTGTTAGATATCGAATACGAACTGTTCCATTGAAATTTTCTTAAATCTCACTGTTTATATCTTGTGATTTTCAGATGGGTCGTTTACGCAAATTGAAGTTGCAGTTTAAGGAAAGGGGGATGTTATGGTTTGATGAAGACAACTTTGTACTAGTCAAAGACTCGTATTGATGTTAGGTAGCCTATGAAGTCATGTATTATTATGTTTGGGGTTTCCGAATGTAATAAACATTGATATTACATTGTGTTAGCATAGATTTGGATTATGTAATTTATGAGTCAATTGAAAGTTTTATATTTCGATAGTTAATTCAGTACATCTCTAATTTTATAAAAAATGTAACACATATTAGTCTTTAACGACAAATAAAATGTACTATGATACATTATTTAATGTTGTACATGTATTGTATACTTTTTTGACGGGAAATAAACTTTTTTTTGTCTACTTAGCTAAATTGGCAAGGTAATCAGCACACACACTCGGGTTCAAACCCCGGAGACGACGTCCCCATCTCGCTGAAATTGACAAGGTAATCAGCAGTGAAAGTCGACGTCCCCATGACGGGATATAAACTGTCAAGTCGTGATTCTAAATAACTTTTTTTACAGTATTTTATAAAAAAGTGTACCAGTATATGACAATCAATATAGCATTTTTAACCATAACAATTAAAATATTTTCTTATATCAATGAATATATTAAAAGAAAATTTAACCATAACAACCTATGCAATTATAAGTTAGCAAAAATAAAATATTTATTCCTAACATTGAACATTCTTCACTAATTTTTTTCATATATTTTAAATATGCTGACTTTGTAGGAGAGAGAGAGAGAGAGAGAGAGAGAGAGAGAGAGAGAGAGAGAGAGAGAGAGAGAGAGAGAAATCTGCC
Source organism: Astragalus glycyphyllos (assembly GCA_963573325.1). Lineage (NCBI taxonomy): Eukaryota > Viridiplantae > Streptophyta > Magnoliopsida > Fabales > Fabaceae > Astragalus > Astragalus glycyphyllos. The sequence continues at coordinate 49,221,652 of OY754308.1, read as the reverse complement.
AATGAAATATGTTTAGACAATAATATAAAGTTTCAATAGTTTAAATTTTACTATCACATTATGTTGAATCTAATTGGTATTACTTTATTTTTGTATAGAAAGCAGGCCACTATATGCATTTGTCTACTATTAACTAGCCATATATGAATCATTTTATAGGTTTTTTTTTTGACAATTTCATTTAATAGTTTAATAGCATAGTTATACTCGGCATATCACGAGTCAATACTTTAGTGATACATGTGACCTTTTTTTTTTTACAAAGAAAAGCTTAGCTCATATCATTAATAAATAAGTGTGACAAACATGTTGGACTCAAATCAAAAATATGGGAGCTTGCATAGTCCTTTGAAACCCTAGCTAACGTATAGGATCCTCTTGCCCCCTTCTTATTTCTTCTAGTGGTGGAGGGTCTTAGTGGTTTGGTCAGACAGGCTACATGTGTGGGTTTGTATCACGGTTTCCCGGTAAGAGATTCTGGATTAGTGGTTTCTCACTTGTAGTGTACTGATGATACTCTCTTGATTGGAGAGCAGTATATTCAGAATCTGTGGTCTATGAAAGCTATCTTGAGATGTTTTGAACTTGCATCGGGGTTGAAGGTAAATTTCTCTAAGAGCAGTGTTGTGGGGGTGAATGTGGGCATGATTTTCTGGCTATGGCTGAAGGGTTGCTACAGTGTAAGATTTGGCCTGTCCCGTTTAAGAACCTTGGTCTCCCAGTGGGGGATAATCCTAGGAGGCAATCTACTTGGAATCCGTTGGTGGGGGTGTTGCGTTCAAGGATTCATTCATGGAAGAATAAGTTCATTACTTTTGGGGGCCGGATTACTCTCCTTAATTTGGTCCTTAATAGTATTCCTATTTTCTATCTCTCATATCTTAAGATGTCTGATCAGTGCATTTTAATGCACACTTTATAGTTTTTCACTTGGCGTTTTTAATTTTACTTTGTCCCTAATATTTAAGTCTTAGCACGTTTCTAGACTTTGGGTCTTATTTGAGTAGTATAGTAATTTATTGATTAACTCTTCTATACCAAATTCTGATGTCTTGAATGTCAAAACTACGAATTACCGAAGTAGTTTAGTCAATTACGGATTTACGAGCCAATTACAATTTTTATTAGGCTTTTATCTAGTAACCCATTTAGGGATTTAGGATTTCGTTTTAAGGTTATAAAATATAGTTGATCAGTCGTCTTTCTCCTCTGTTATGCATTATTATACAATTTTGAGAATTTGGTGCGCTAACCTCCATGGAAGCATAAATCTCTACATCAATCTATTGGTAAAGGGTGTTGCTGTAAGGATTTTGAGGTTCAGTGCTTAATATTTATTTCATTTTTATGGTTTTAATTCTTTCTCTATCAATTTCATCTCCGTAATTCTTGCTGCAAACTCTATGATTTGCTTTTATGATTCGTTTTATGATTCAGTTTTACTTAATCATAATTGTATTTTGCAACTTTCATCATTCAAACTATTTTATGGCTTGTTTAGTTTAGTTTGGATAGGAATTGATAGAGTCTATGACGCTTGTTTACAGGATTGGTAGAATTTTGTTATCTTGTTAATTGTGTTACTGGCGCTTGTTCACTATCATGATTGATTAAACACACTGTTTTGACGCTTGCTTTAAAACGGTGCGAATTCGTATGAATCGACTAACACTTGTTTAGTTAGTTTATGATCAATCAAGAATTATCAAACCTTGCCGGAATCTTTGTTTTATAACCGATGAGAAATCCAAGAAACGTACCTGAAACCAATGGATTGATTGTCTATCTTTAATTGCTTTTCTTTACTAAACTTCAAACTATTTTCGTTCAAAACCCTCCTTTTTTATTGTTTACTTTCGTTCTTGATTCTGGTAGTATTTAATTCAGAGGTCCTTGTGAGACTACCGAGGCTAACTTCCCTGTACTATATTTTGTATCTTTATAATCATTTTGATCCGCGTACGACCACTGATCAATGCTTAAAAATGGGCGTGGTTGAATTTAGTCGGGTTACAGAGGGACTTCCTTTGGGGTGGTTGCAAGGAACGGAAGAAAATCATTGTGTAAGCTGGGTGGAAGTGTGTAAGGCGAAGTCTAGTGGGGGGCCTTGGGGTCAAGGATTTGAGGACTTTCAATCTTAGTTTGTTGGGAAAGTAACGTTGGCGTCTGTTTGTTGATGGTCCGTCTCTTTGGTCTTATGTGTTCTTGTGGCTAAGTATGGGGTGGATGCCCGGACGAAGCTGATGTTGTCTTCTCTCTCTCCTCCGAGCTCCGCCTCCACTTGGTGGAAAGATCTTTGCTTGTATGGGCTTGCGTTAGGCTCGGCTGGCGATTGGTTTAGGGATCGTTTAGTAAGAAGGGTCGGTAATGATAGATCGACGTCTTTTTAGCTGGATATCTGAATTGGGTCTCAACCATTGAGGCGGTTTTCCCAAGATTATTTCTCCTTTAGAAATACGAGAAGGGTTTCGTTATGGGGTTTGGTAGTTGGGTGGATGGGGTGTGGCAGTTGGATATTTGATGGCGGCATGGTCTCTTTGTGTGGGAGGAGGCTTTAGAGAATATGTTGGGACTTATTCGCCTAGTAGTTTTGACGCTGGAGGAGGATTTTTGGGCCTCGCTCGGTGATCCGTTTGGATTTTTATCAGTCAGGTCGGCATACGCAAGGCTAGTTGAGGGTGTTTCAACAGTTGTTGGTTTCTCGAACGATGAAGAGTCTACGTTGGAGCGCTTATGGAGGAGTCTTGCTCCCCCAAAGGCTATTACATTTTTGTGCCAGCTTCTATTGGATCGTATCCCCACCTGGGAAAACCTTCTTCGCCACAAGGTAATTTCAGACTCTTCTCTTGCTTTTTGTGTTATGTGCGGGGAACCTCTGGAGACTTTCTTGCATTATTTTTTGAGGTGTCCCCTCACCCAAAACGTTTGGTATGTGGTCTTCAGTTGGTTAGGGTGGCAAATGTCGTTGCCTTTGGACTTATTCATGCTATTCTCGCTTTTAGGGCTTTTGGGCATGGAACTAGGGAGATGCAGGGACCGACTCTTATTTGGCATTTGGTTTATGGTTGATTTGGGATATGCGGAATGTGTGTATTTTCAAGGAAGAAGTCCCAGATTGTGACGGAAGTGTTCACCGAGTGAAGTCACTTTCTTGGCAATGGTTTTTGGCTAGGTCAAAGGGACCACAATGTCTCTATATTGAGTGGCATGTTGAGCCATTAGTGTATATTTTCCGCAAGTAGTCTTGTGTGTTTTCCCTCTTTCGTCCCCTGTTGTTTTCCTTTCTTTGGGAGTGCTCTTTTCTCTCACTGGGCTCTCCCTTTGGGGTTGGTCCTTTGAGATTTTAGTGAGACCTTTTATATTTTCTCTCTTTGTAATTGGGTCGGAGTACCATTTGTGCTCCCTTGAAAATATTATTTTGCCTTTAAAATAAACCTTATCCTAAATTTTTTATTATAAAAAAAGAATAAAATATAATATGAATGCTCTATATGCCCGTTACAATAAAGAAAAAGAAATCAAAGCATTTATCTTAATGCATATATTTCAAACCTATTCAAATTTGTGAAAATAGAAAAAAGAAATTAAACTAAAACAAAATAAATCCTCATGAATATTACAAAGAGTTATAAGGGAGAAAATAATATTTTAAAAAAATCAAAAACTCTTAAACTTGTATGGCCAACAAGTTTTATAAAATTGTTTTACAAAACCGTTTCTTATTTTATTTTTATAAAACTAAAAAATAACAGAAAATATTTATTTAAAAAAATTAAACTATTATATAAATTAATTTTTAAAAACTAAAAAACCAAAACAAAATAAAAAATCCTACTTAAAACATTATATCTAGCCATAAATCTGAATATATCCGTAAGAATTTGGGAGACATAAGAAAGAGATTTTGAAGGGTAGTTTTTTAATTAGGAGAAAAGTGTTACAGATTGAGATAGAGCTGACACGAGAAACGGAGAGAAAACAACACTTTAATAGCTTTTGAAAAGTTTTTGACCAAGTCTCACGATAAAGCTTATAAATACAAACAATTTTATGCTTCAATGTGTAACAAAGAGCAGAGTGATAGAAAGTAAAACAGAGAAAAAGTTACAATTTCTTCTTCTTCATCACACACAAGTTCTCAGTTTTTTGGATCTAGTATGTATCATTCTCCTTATCTCTATTCTATTTTTATTTCAGACACAAATAGGTGATTCTAGTTTGTAAGCATGTCAGTCTCATGGAAATTCTTTCATTCTTTGGAATAGGGTTTTGAGATGTGTGTGTGTGTGTGTGTTGTGAGCAGGTTTCTTTCTATGTTCTTACCTTCATCTTATTCACTGCTCTTACCTTCATCTTTTAGATTTTTACAGAATTTATTCAGCGTATACACAAAGAGCAGAGTGTAAGAAAGTAACCAGAGATAAGTCACTATTTTTTCTTCTCAACAACAACGAGTTCTCAGATCTGTGAAACTAGTACGTATCCATCTACTGATCCCTCTATCTTATTTTTATTTCACGTACAAGTGGGTTATTTACAGTTGCAAAACATATCTGTTTTCTCATTCCAATTCTTTCATTTTTTGAAATAGGGTTCTGAGATATGTGTGTGTTTTGTGAGCATCTCTCTTTCGCTATTCTTAGAAGACTCGCCACATCTAATGATCTCAATTGTTGATCTATAAATTGATATTCTAACTATTTTGACATTTGGGTTTATTGTTTGTCAAAATTAAAAATAATAGTACTAGTCTCAGTGTCAGTTTAGATTTTGACATATTTTATTTTGACGAATTAATGTGAAAATAATTAATTTTAAAATTGAAGTTCAAAAATAATTGATATGTGATTGGTAATGATGTCTTAAAAACTGGTTTGAAAAATTAGATTTCATTAAGATGATAAAAAAAATCTTTTTTGATGTGCAAATTGTAGATCGCTTTTTCACATTTATTATCATTGACAAATACGCCAAAGTTTGCACATTTTCCAACAAACCGAATAATCTGAGGAGAGAGAGGGAAAAAGGTTAAACTTTTTTCCTCAAAGTTCGCTCCTTTCATGATGAAATGAAATTCACCATAAATGATATTCTATATAGATTAAGCTTGGGCTATATCTGCAATGGTCATTCAAATTTCACATCTCAATGTAGATTTCAGTGTGTTTTTTAGAAAATTCAAAGTGGAAATGATGTCTTAAAAATTGGTTTGAAAAATTAGATTTCATTAAGATGATAAAAAAAAAATCTTTTTTGATGTGCAAATTGTAGATCCATTTTTCACATTTATTATCATTGACAAATACGTTGTCAAAGTTTGCACATTTTCTAACAAATCGAATAATCTAAGGAGAGAGAGGAAAAAAGTTAACTTTTTTCCTCAAAGTTCGCTCCTTTCATGATGAAATGAAATTCACCATAAATGATATTCTATATAGATGAAGCTTGGGCTATATCTGCAATGGTCATTCCAATTTCACATCCCAAGGTAGATTTCAGTGTGTTTTTTAAAAAATTCAAAGTGGTAATGATGGCTATAGAGGTGGCTGTTTTGGTGATGGATGAAATCCCCAAGTACAAAGGAATGCAAAGATTTGGCAAATAAGGGCAATGGAAGGGGGGAAATGATGAAGAAATGGAGAGAAACTAGCGGTTCAAGTAACTTGAAAATATAAAATAATATAAGATGATGAAATTCTTGCATAGGTATTAAAGTAACAATTAATGCTTACAAATCTACCCCAAGGTTTCGGGTTTGAACCTTGAGTGTGGCAAAAATTCTGTTGGGAGGAGAGAATCACACAAGCCGGCAAAGCTAGGTACTCGTGGCCAGCCAAGTTCCCCGGCACCGATACTTACAAACAACCAATGAAATTATTACAAGTAATTGAATTAAAATTATTAATGTCTTATATAAGGAAAAACCGACCACACATTAAAAAGTATTCAATGTAAATTATTTAATTATCTATGATATTTGATTGGTTATTTATAAACATTAAACGTTACGTTCAAACCTATATTAGAATTTCTCAAGAAGTTATTACTTTTGACAATCATAAGATGACGTTGTTAATAAATGTGAGAGATTACAATATTTAATAATCTTAAAATTCATTTATTAGACAATTCAATAGAGTTTTAGGGTTGGTGCGACTTTCTAGCTCTGTAATTCTAATGGGCTGTGTTTAAATCTCCTAAGGGCTAATTGTAATGACTCGCTTAAGCGCCACCCTCTCCTTCTTTATAAAAGATTCTCTTCCCCATCATCATTTTTGGTGTAAACTACTAGTATATATCTTATACACAAAATTGTAGAGATTAATTCATTGAATTGGCCGGTAGGACCGTAATTTGCAACAAATCTATCCCTCAAAAGTTTTAATATCATTTAATTCCTGAGTTTAAAATTCAAACTCAAGACCTCTAGTCAAATTGGAATAGACTTGAACCATCTCATTCAAGTGCTCGTTGGTTCTTCCCCATCATTTTTCTTTTATCATAATATAGCATTTTAAGTTTATTTATAGAAGATATCGTTTGTAATTTTGAGATAGATCATAACCTATTTTTATTTTAAAAAGTTACCGCTAAATCTTTAAAACTTAACATATTTTAAATTTAAAATATTACCAATAAATCTTTGAAATATGTTTAGTTAAAATGTGTTCATAATTAGAAAACATGAACTTACAAGGGCGCTCGAAAAGAAAAAATTGACACTCACGCTCTTGGCAAAACTTTCTTAAAAGAAAGTTCTTGCCTAAACTCTAGAATACATATGTTTCAAATTTCAATATGTTACAGTTGTAAAAAAAACGAGTTACTCGCATATGGATATAATCATCTTTTATCTGCAGACTCAAATTTGATGATGAATTAGAATGAGATTTACGACGTATATTTTGCAGTCTAATATCGCAATGCTAAACTATATATATATATATATATATATATATATATATATATATATATATATATATATATATATATATATATATATCCATTACATTATATATAATTTTGAATAGTATTTGTTAAGAATCATAGGATCATACATGCATAGATCAAACCCATAGGAGAGGTAGAGAGCATAGGAATACTCATGAGGTAGAAGAGGTAAAAACTCTTCGTAATGAATCATATTGAAAAATGATAGTGAAAATGATTACAATGTGCTCTATATATAGAGCTCTAGGAAAGTTTAACTAAGTAACAATTCCCTAACAAACTAATTACCATTAAACTAATTTTTATCTAATTTTATATTTCTAATAGCCTCCCTCAAGCTGATAGTGGAATCATCACATCAGCTTTAAATACAAGTATCATTTCCATTAAAAAAAACTAAGCAAAAGGAAAGTAACATAGTCAAAAGAAAAAAACGATAAAGGTAGTGGTGCTCTGGCAAGTGGTATATGGTAATACCATCCATCCATTGAGTAGTGGGATAATGAGTAATGTTGAGCTCAAACAAAAGGAGCCCAAAGTAGTGATTGAGAATGGGCCAAGCTCAAACAGAAAGAAACCAAGCTTGCCTCTCCTAGACGTGTGATGCAGCAACGAGAAGGTTCTGGAACCCAAACGAAACGGAGTCGCAACATTTAACAAGAGTGTCACCGGGATCATGTGGTTGAAAGCCATGACGGAGGAGATTCCATGGTGGTTCCGGCGAGGAAATTAGGTTCCACAGCGGCGATAACCAGCAGCATGGATTACGAAGCTCGCGTGACGGCGGATATGGAGGCTTGCGCTGCGGAGGTTGTGGTTTTCTCTTCACCACTTCCTTCTTCCTTCTTATTTCCACGCTCGCGTCGTCTCCATCTTCGACAAGAGAAACGTTCAGATCTGTTGTTGAAAAAACGAAATCGAAATAGAAGAACATAGAGCGATTCAAGATAGAACCACAGTTTCGTACAACACCGTAAGGCAGACAGAAAGCTTGATGGAGCGAATCGCCAAAATTCAATTTGTGAACAACGCTTTTGACATGATAAAGAACTTCAGTTCTTGGATCTTCAAGATGCAATTCCTTCACCATTTCTTCAAGAGTCGAAAGATCAATGTATCGCGGAAGTGCTAGGATCAGATCGATGATATTGGAGGAATTTTCCAGTTCGACAATGATCTGCACCTTTGTGATTTCTTCTACGAACATGCTCGTCGTCGTCGAGAGGTCCACTCTTACTTCATCATCGATTCGGTTGTTGTAATCAGAGACAGATTCAAAGTCACAACAGATTTTGATCTCTTCCATTGTATTTGATTCAAAATCCGAAGTGCTGCCGTCAAGTTCCAGTGACTGTGGTGCAGCGACATTCTTGAAAGAACCTCCTTCTTCGTCGCTCTGCTTGACGGAAGTAAGGTAACATGCAATTTCTCCAATCTTGATGCTGAATCCATCAAATTCTGGTTTGATTGGAATTAGCTGAGCAACCGAAATCGTTTCCAGATCTGAGACTTGATTGAAATTGCCAAAAACAATTTCGATGCGGTCGTTTTCATGACGGAGCAGCGACACATCTTCGCCTTCAAGAACTTGGAACAACCACAGTGGAATTTCATTGCTGAAATCTTCGTCAGTAACCGAATCAGAGTCGGAGTTGGCATCGAAAGCATAATCCTCATCTCTAGGGTATCGCTCTGATACCATGTTAAGAATCATAAGATCATACATGCATAGATCAAACCCATAGGAGAGGTAGAGAGCATAGGAATACTCATGAGGTAAAAGAGGTAAAAACTCTTCATAAGGAATCATATTGAAAAAGGATAGTGAAAATGATTACAATGTGCTCTATATATAGAGCTCTAGGAAAGTTTAACTAAGTAACAATTCCCTAACAAACTAATTACCATTAAACTAATTTTTATCTAATTTTATATTTCTAATAGTATTCCTTTTGTTCTCAAGCAGGTTTAGTGGCTCTATACGTAGAGGGCAATAATGCATCGTCAAGGTGAGAATGATATGACCTATTCCTATCTCTCTCTTTCTATAACATTTTACATTGAGCATCATCTTTTTTAATTCCATTTATTTAAATTAAACGCAAAATATATTTATATTTGTACAATGTGACTCATGTACTATTTAGGAAGAAGTGGAGAACCTCCTAATGAAAATATTCATCAAAGTAACTTAGACCCAAGAGAAGAGTTTCTTGGGAACAATAATGGGGTCATAAATCTTGATTTAACATTAGGCATTTCTTCGACATTAAATGAGGGGTCACAAAGAAATTTGGTTAATGGTAGACAAGAAGTTTTTGGCAGCATAAATGCCAATGGTAAGAGTACTGTGAGTTTACCGTTGAAGAGAAATAGACAATTTTTTGAAGGAGAAAGCTCAAGCAAGGGTGCTCATCAAGCTGCTCCTTCTTCTGAAAATGATAATGGTAATATTAGCTTTAATTGAATCTGGTGCAATTGATCAACAATTTGTATGTACCTTACAAACACCACATATATATATATATATATATATATATATATATATATATATATATATATATATATATATTGGTATATATATATATATATATATATATATATATATATATATATATATATATATATTATATATTGGTGCAGGTTCTCAGGTGATTAACTCTATCTTTCCAGAAAGAAATCTGTTATGGTAATGTTTCTATATGTTATTAACACCCCTAAAAGGCCCATTTTCTCACTGGCCCATCCTCTAAGGTGAGCCCATAATTCAACGCTTCAGATGCAGCCAACACATCCAACGGTTCATGATCATTAGGTCAACACCATTCAAAGCCTATAAATTAATACCACATTCAATGCTCATTAATGGTAAGCGATTCTACTCATAACATACTCTGCTTGACTAACTTACTGGCTTGATCGTCGGAGTGTCATTGCAGGACCAACAACCCAACCTCGACCGGAACGTTGAAGATCAAGGATCGCACCTACCAACTACCTCAAGTCGACCTCTAAGGTCAGGAGTACGGTACAGAACAGAATCCTCTTCCATCAAATGAAAGAGAAAATCTGGAACCTTTTCATGACAGGTATGCTCGGGTACCTCACGCTTTCTATCTATTTCTTTTTAAATTAAGTATAGGTTTATCACCTCTTTTTCTCTCTCCTCTCTCCCTCTATTTTTTTATAGACAAATGTTAGTAGTTAGGGGAGGGGGAGATGTTAGTTTTCCGGTTTTGAACACAGGACCTCCTGCTTGCACTTATTCGATATCTCTTAACTCACCAAATTACCTACCTACTCGGGATTCCTCCCTCCCTCTTTATTCTATTCTCCCCCTCCCTAAGTCACTCCTATTTCATACTTAGAGAGGGCATGCCTAAATGCCTAGAGAAAGGTAACACACTAGTGCAGAAAAGGGATTTTAAGTCAGGCAAATTGGACATTTAAAGTCAGGCGCTTGCCTGACTTCTATTAAGGCGACTTCGTATGTGAGGAGATTTAAAGTCACACGGCAGCCTGACTTCAAAAGTTTCTTTTTAAGTCATACTTTTACCGCCTGACTTAAATTCCCCGAGTTCATTCTAAACCAGTCTCTGAATAAATTTAAAGTCAGGCGCCAGCCTGACTTTAAAGATATTTTCTGCACTAGTGTGTTACCTTTCTCTATGACAAATTTATGATTTATTTTAGTCCTTTTTTGGGAACTCATTTGGTAAAATAATAATCATTTGAAAATTATTGACATATATAGACAATTAATTTGTTGTGAATGAGTTGTAAATAGTTAATTAAAGTCTGCACTGAACTGCAGGGAGAGATTTGATGAGATAGGGAAGAAGACAAATAGGGAAGGAGATCAAGTTTCTAATTCTAATTTTCATGATCAAATGGGAAGAAGACACATGTTGGAACCTCCTGCAACCCTAAATACCATAACACCTTGTGCAGCTTGCAGGCTATTAAGAAGATGTGCTGAAAAATGTCCTTTTTCTTCATATGAAACCCACAAATTTGCTTCTGTACACAAGGTTTTTGGTGCCAGCAACGTCTCAAAAATGCTAATGGTATGGTAGTAATTAACATGCACTTAATAATTAGACATATATACGTATCATAATTAATTAAAAATAAGTAATAATATTTGTGTTTTATATATATATAGGAGGTACCAGAATTTCAAAGAGCAGATGTTGCAAATAGTCTTGTTTATGATGCAAAGTTGAGGCTAAGAGACCCAGTGTATGGATGCATGGGTGCAATTTCTGCTTTACAACAACGAGTTCAATCTTTACAAGCTGAACTCAATGCTGCGAAAGCTGAAATACATAAATATCAACTCAGAGAAGCTAATAACATGAATATGAATATGAACATGAACATGATACCCTCTTTCTTCTCATCATCATGTTACAATGCTTCCTTCTTCTGTTTCAATTGCTGCTCCTCCTCCACATCCAACCGAGGGATTCCATCAATTAAACCAGAATTTCAAGTGACAATATTTTCTATTTTGGTTAAATTTATTATATGAAAACTAGTATATATTATTCCATTTGTCATCATTGAATAAAGTAAATTATGAAAAATTAAGAGTTGGATCTTATAAATTGAAATTCTGATAATTTTATGATTGACATATATGCTCTTCTATTATACCTAATTGGCAAAACCATTACTGTAAAGCCTATAATAAATAGATGTGATATGATAGCATAAAGATAACGAGATTTGATTTTGTGTTGCATTAAAGCCTAGATAGATACATTCTTTTTTGGTGTTTTTTTTTCCAATACAGCAACATTTCATTGATAACGGGCAAAGGCCACAGAAACATTACACCGAATGAACGCTACATGTCACAAAGGAGCATCACAACAACCCACAAGGGGACGAATCAAGCCTACAGACTCCTAAACATCATTACAATAAGCATAAGGAGCACCTGAACATAATAACTTAATCAGTTAACTAAAAGACAAATTAAAATCCATAACAAAGTCTACTGGTCAGCAACTTAGGGATTCCAACTTGCTGCAGAAAAGACCAGAATACCCCTCCAGACCCTGAGAAGCACAGCCGTACTGTGCCAGCGCTACTGTCATCAGCACAGAGGTCCGACCGCTACCACTGACCAAGCACCACCACGGAGAGAAATTAGAGGCTCCACAGAGCAGATAACATGAGATCCACGAATTTGGTGTAGGGAAAGACGGAAAGTCCAGACCTTCCCTGTATTTGAAGGCCAAATGGCCCCGGGGTCTCTAGATCTGAAATTGAAGAGCCAAAGAGGATGGGGTGAGAGCAAGGTGAGGGTTTACAGCAAACAGTAACCACTGGTAACAGATTTTCGTCAATGAAGTACAGAGTCGACCGAGAGAGGAACGAGAAGGCGTTGGAAGCAGAGAAGTGGTTCCAACGATGAAGAGAGTGGATGAGATGTTCGATCTGGTGGGTCAGGGGGTTTTGGTGGACGACGGGTGGGGACTAAGGTAGAAGAAGGAGAAGATGAGAGGTCAAGAGGGAGTGGTGGAGGGCAGAGGGGTGGTGGGTTAGTGAGAGGTGGCGGTGGTCGAAAAACCTTCCTGGAAAATGAAGGGAACAAGCTCAGCCGATAGAAGAAGATCTGGCTCTCCATAGCGCTGAGAACAAAGGATGAACGGAGAACGTGGAGGAGAAGCCGCCGCCGCCGTCGTCAACCCAAGATGCAAGCGCACCACCAAAACCCTAGCAGAGCTACGGTAACCGTAAAATGGGTTTGAAATTCTTTTTTGGTGTTTAGATAGATAGATTCTTCACACAAAAAAAAACCTAGATAGATTCTTCACACAAAAAAAGATAGATTCCAATTAATTAAAACCTAGATAGATAGATTCTTCACACACAAAAAAAAACCAAGATAATATCCATATATTTATATGAGATGTCTTGCTTTTCTTACTACTAATTTTGAATTTTGATTTTGGATTCCTTTTTTCTCACATCCTTCCTATCTTGCGTTCCCCCATCTGGTTCATTGTATCAGTTCACCCTTTAGTTTGGAGACGAACCTAAAAGAAGAAGGAAAAGCATACAGCAAGAGAAGACATCAATAAGAGATAGAAAACAAAACAATACAAATGAAAGAATGGTCAGAGCAATAATGCTACATAGTCTTGAACTACTATATGATACAAAGTTTGATCTTCTAATTCATGCTTCCTTCTTGGTTCTTCTCTACTCTCTGTACTTGTGTATCAGTTACCTCTTTAATTCTTTATCAGTTATCAGAAAAAACCTAAGAAGCACTCATCATAGCTAACCTCTTCTTCATTGTTACCTCTTTTCCCTGCTCCCCTGACCCCTCAATCTCTTTAGCTCCCTTTTCCTTGGTTTCTGCCTCTAAACTTACTGCTGTCTTGTGCTAGTGGTGGTGGTTTGTGTTGTTGTTGCTTGGGAGAGTTAGTCAATATGAGAGATAAAAGGTATAGCACGCGATTAGGTATGAGAAGGGGTGTTTCTAATAAGGAGTGTGAGGATCTTGAGGGCCAATGGTCGGTTATTCCTACGAAAACCGAGGGAGTCGCGTATCCTTTTATTTCACTAACTTTCCTTATGGCATGGCCCTGGCTAGCCTCCGTAAGATTTTTGGTGAATTCGGCAAGGTGGTTGATGTGTTCATCCCTAATAGGGTTGATAAACTAGGTAATGAATTTAGTTTTGTTCGGTTCAAGAATGTTTTGGATTGTACCTGACTTCAGAGGCAATTGGAAAACAGTCTCATTGATAATAAAAAGTTATGGGTAAATCTACCAAAGTTTTCGAGAATCAAAGAACACAGAGGATTCTCTAGTTTAGGAACAGATGCCTCTGTTGTTCCTGATGGAGCTTGTGCTCAAGGAAAACACAACATCCCCCTAGCAAAGGAAGGAACCCCGTTCAGAAAAGATCTTGGTGCACTTGTGGTGAGAGGGAAGGAATTCAAGGATGCCGTCAGACCTAGCTCCAACCTCAACCAACCTCTACACTTGATTGGTCTTTGGCGGACGCGGCACTGCTGGGTTCTTCACAGTCGAAGGTCAGCAGTAAAGACGATAACATCGAGGTTGACCAAATCATTCCTCTACTTTTGGACCAACAGTTTAGTAAAAATGTAGCTGACGGATCTAGCTCAGCTAATTTGGGCACTGACCCGTGGTTACATTCACACATTAAAGATTTTTGCAGAGGAGAAATTGGACTTTGTGAAACTAACTTAAGGCTACAAACCAACCTAACCTTTGATCCTGAGTAGCTAATCGATGACCACCTTACACTTGAGGAAGGCGCTGGTTGCAGTGGTACGGAAGACTTGTTTCGTCGCTATTCTCAGCGGTTTTCTCGGCCTCAGCTTGATCCAGAAGTTGACGTTTTCCATTTTCCTGTTTTACATCGTTGTTTTACGGAAGAGATTTTGCAGAAGTCATCGTATTCTAGTCTCTGTAGGGAAGCTAATGCTGTGTGCCTTGCACTGTGGCCTAGTCCCCCCTCACTTGCGTTGGCCCAGCAATGTGTTGGTGCACTGTGGCCACTACAATCTTTCCTTGATCCTTTACCGGTAGAGAGTCTTTTACCAAATAGTAAGGGGTGTAGTACTCCTCCTCTTTTCCCCCCTTTGGGTATTTTGAGTGATAATGCCTTGCCCGCTCCGCCACCAGGTGTGGACTCTCTCCCTCCAAGGATTTTTAGGCCATCTTTTTTCTCGGTCTCTTCACCTACTATAGTGAATATTTGTAGTTACCCCAAGAAGGGGGTTTGGGCTTTGTCACCTCCGCAGGTGTTAATACAACGTTATTAATACCTTTGAAGCGATTAGGATCATTATCTTCCTCTATTGATAGAACCAAACTAGTACCTTACAAAGCTTGGGATTGATGTATTTTGAAGTGCTCAACATTATTCTCCAAGACAATTGACTTCCCTTTATCATTCCCTTTATCAATCTTCGGTACATACTGTATAGTAGGTTTAAGAAGCATATGATTCACCTTTTGAGGCTTCACCTGATTTCCTTTAGTCTTCTTCGCATCATGGGAATGCTTACAATTTTGGAGTGAATGTCCAATACAATCACAAAACTTGCAAAACAAAGGCACACGTTCATATTCTACTCCAATGAGAAAAGTGTATCCTTCTCTTTCTACTAACAATTCATCATGTAGCTTATCAGTTAAATCAACATCAATAAGTACTTTAGCAAAATGACGCAAAGTCCTCTTCATAGTGGTTTCATCCAAAGCAATAGGAACCCCTAGACTACCACTAATCTCAAACAAAATTTTCGGCCTCCAATATTCACGGGAAAGACCATGAAGACTAACCCAACATTGAGCATTGGTTTGTTTTGCAGAAAATGGTCAAAATTGGGCTTCCAAGCAAACAAACGCAGAACACTTAGACTCAAATTACGAGAACCAAGCGACCATACACTTCTAAGATCCTCCTTGAAAACAAAAGAGAATTCAATACATAACATTCATTTGAATTTTGTAAAAAAAAAAAAAGACATTCAGTAGAAAGACATTAAATTATTTATTTGAAAAATTAAATTAATTATTAATTTGATGAAAAATTAAATTATTTTTTATACTTTTTTGTTAAAAAATTATTTTTCATCACTTATTTTAATTATTTTAATTTCATTAGATTATATAAATGGAAAAAAATTACGAAGGTAAATGCAAATTCATTTACAAGTTCCCTTTGTCGCACTCTCGCTCTCATCGTTGCTCTGTTCTTCTTTGCTTGTGATGACGCTGCTCCCGAATACATTATCATTGCTCTATATGCCCATTACAATAAAGAAAAAGCAAAGAAAGCATTTTTTGACAACAAAAAGCATTTATTTTAATGTGTATATTTCAAACCTCATTCAAAATTGTGAAAATAGAATAAAGAACTTAAACTAAAACAAAATAAATGCTCAAAAATATTACAAAGAATTGCAAGGGAGAAAATAATACTCCCTCCGTTACACAAATATGTAAAAATGGGTCAACAAAAGTTGATTGTATCTAGTCCAAATTTGAGACCAGATACATAAACTTTTGTTGACCCGCTATTACTTATATTCTATAACGAATGGAGGATATTTTAAAAAAAGAAATGAATAAAAAACTGAAAAACTTGTTTGGTTAACTTGTTTTATAAAAATATTTTACAAAACCTCTTCTTATTTTATTTTTATAAAACTAAAAAATAATTGAAAATATTTATTTTAAAAAAATTCAAAACTATTTCATAAATTAATTTTTAAAATCTAAACAAACAAAACGAAATCAAACAAGCCTAATAAAAAGATTTCAACTAGCCATAAAGTACAATAAATATGTAAGAATATGGGAGAAATATGAAAAGGATTTTGAAGGGCAGCATTTCAATTACGGGGAAAAAGTGTTAGGGATTGAGATAGAGCCGACACGAGGAATGGAGAGAAAACAACACATCAATAGCTTTTGAATAAATTGTGATCAGGTCTGACGATATCTTATATATACAAGCAATCTTATGCTTGTGTATTCACTCAAAGAGTAAAGTAAAATTGTACCGAAAAAAGAGTAAAGTGAAAGGAATTTGATCAGTTTTTGGAGAAAAAGTCGAGATTTTTTCTTGTCCATATCACCAACGGGTTTTGATCAGTTTATTGGATCTAGTACATTTGCTTCTCTTGATCTCTCTTATGTTTTGATTTCACATACAAGTTGTTGATTTCAATTGTAAAACGGCAATTCTATCATTTCTGAGCATATCTCTTTCACTGACCTTACCGTATAGTTCTCCAGCAGCATCAAGTTCTCAGAATTCTGGATCTGGTATGTATAGTTCTCCCAGTCTCTCTATCTAAAAATTGATGTTCTAACTAAATGGACATTTACGTTTTTTGTGTGTCAAAATAAAAATTAAAAATACTACTCTCAGGATCTATTTTAGATTTTGACAAAATTTATTTTGATGAATTGATGTGAAATGAATTAATTTTGAAATTGAAGTTCAAAAAATTTGATTTGTGTTTGGTATTGATGTTTTTAAAATTGGTTTGAAAAAATTAATTTCATTTGGGTGATAAAAATAATCATTTTTATGTGCAAAAATTGTATGAGAAAATTATCGATTACACCCATAACTAATTTTCTTTAAATTCCTTCACAAATGCCTAAAAACTTGCACCTTTTCCAACAAATCGAATAATCTAAGGAGGGGGAGAGAGAGAGCGGGGGAGGGAGGAAAACCTTTCTTCCTCTAAGTTTGCTTCTTTCATGATGAAATGAAATTCACTGCAAATGAAACTCTAAATAGATGAAGCTTGGGTTGGATCTCCAATGGTCATCCCAATTTCATGTCTCAATGTAGATGTCAATGTGACTTTTAGAAGATTCATAGTGGTAGTAAAATTGAAGGTAATGATGCCATGGAGGTTGCTGTTTTGGTGATGGATGAGATCCCCAAGTACAAAGGAATGCGGGCAGTGGGAGGAAGAAATAACAGTCGGGGAGGAAGAAGGGCAATGGAAGGGGAAGAAATGATGAAAAAAGGGAGAGAAGCAATGAGATAGGAGGACTGGAGGAGAAATTTGATTGGAGAAGTAGAATGGGTGGGGAGAACGATGGATAAAAATATACTTTCAAAATTAGGTTCCGCTTGGTAAAAAGTAACAGTATAGCACATAGCTGATAACGGATAAACTAGCATATTGAAGTTAAATTATTTCGTAAAACTAGCCGTTGTACTAACTGGAAAATATAAAATAAGATAAGATGGAGAAATTCTTGTGTAGGTATGAACCTAACAATTAATCATTACAAATAATCAATGAAAGTATTCCAAATAATTAAATTGAAATTATTAATATCTTAAATAAGGAAAACAGACCACACATTAAATATGTATTAATTATAAATATTAATTTATTTTATTTAAATAATTAATTATAATAATTTGATTGGTTGCTTATAAACATTAAATATTAGCTTTACACTTATATTAGAATTTCTCAGATATGGAGTTATTATTTTTTCCAAACATAAGATGACTAATGTTAATAAATGTGAGAGACTACAAGATTTAGTAATCTCTAATTTCATTTAATATTTAATATGTTGGAGTTTTAGGGTTGGTGCGACTTTCTAACTTTGTAATTCCAATGGGCTGTGTTTAAATCTCCTATGAACTAATTGTATGACTCAATTAAGGGTCACCCTTTCCATCTTTATAAAAGATTCTCTTACCCCATCATCTTTTTTTTTGTAAACTACTAGTATGTATTTTCTGCGCGAAATTGTAGAGATTAATTTCTTGAACTGGATAAGACAATAATAAATAACAAAGCAGTCCCTCAAGAGCTTTAACATTATTTCATGCCTTGGAACTCGCACCTCTAATCAAGTTAGAAGAGACTTGAACTATCTCATCCTTGTGCTCTTTGATTCTTCCCCATCATTTTATTTTATTTTATAATAATATAGCTCTTTAAGTATTTATAGAAGTTATCGTTTTTAATTTTGGAATAAAACATAACCAATTTATGATTTTGAATAGTATTTTCTTTTGTTCTCAAGCAGGTTTGTGACTCTATACATAGGAAAGCAATAATGCGCCGCCAAGGTGAGAATTATATCACTTATTCCTCTCTTTATTTCTGTAACATTTTACATAAAGAACCATGTAAAATATTTATACTTATACAATGTGACTATATATATATATATATATATATATATATATATATATATATATATATATATATATATATATATATGGTGTACTAATACTTAGGTACAAGCGAGGGTCGACAAGAATTTTCTGGCAGCTCATCAAGTAGGGATGCTCATCAAGCTGCACCTTCTTCTGAAAATGATATTCCCAATTTGCCTTTTGTCCATGGAACTGCAAACTTCCTTGGAAGTCAAAATGGGACTTTTGCTGGTAATGCTTATGGTTTTGGATGGGTCCCATATCATCAATATCCTATTCCCATGCCTATGCCTGTAGTGATAAATCCCCATGTTGAAACAATGATTTACCCTCAAGGCTCAATATATACAAGTTCTTCATCAATTCATCCTTTTATTCAACCTAGTAGCAACACCCTATTTGTGCCATTAATGCCTGTTATTCAATTTACACCAGATTTGTATGCTCGGGTACGTATATACTTTATAAAATTGCTTTCTTATATATAAGTTGAAATTCTGATGAATTTATTGTTGACATCTATGCTCTTCGATCATTCCTACATTTATTCTAATTAATTAAACCCTACAACCAATAGATATGGGTGATAACATAAAGAAAATGAAATTTTATTTTGTGTTGCATTAATTATTAAAGCCCAGATAACATCGAAATACTTGTATGAGATGTCTTGCTTATCTTATTAATTTTTCAACTAGCTAATTGGATCTTATTTTGAATTTTGATTTTGGGTTCATTTTTTGTCTTTCCTTTTGGGCCCCTATCCTAGCTAATTGGATCTTGGCCTTCATATTTCAAATCTTTCGGTGTCCCTTAGCTTCAGAACCCTTAAATTTCTTTTCTTTGTTGATATGCTTCTTTGTATAGATGCATTATGATATTTGCTCAAGCCTCAAAACACTTCTATATGTTGCAAATGGTTGCTAACTAGTTGCATATTTTCATGTAAAACTGGCTCAAACTAAGTGATGTCAATGGGGCGGGGCGGGCACGGATAGCAACTACCCGCTACCCGTCCCGTTTAGTGTAAATGGGACCCGGACCCACCCCGGACACGCACGGGCACCCGCTTAGCGGGTCTTAAATGGGTACTGTTTCTTAACGGGTACCCGTTTATTAATAAAAATATTTTTTTAAATTAAGGAAATGGTTGTGGTTGGTCACTGGTGAGAGGCTGAGTTGGTGGAAGAATCAAGTGGAAAAGGGAAAGAAAATCAATCACTCTCTCTGTAGCTGTAGTTGATAATTGTGGTTTTGTTTAGGAACAAATTTAGGAACGAATAAAAACAAACAATGCTAACCGTGTCGTGTTTGATAATTGATAAAATCCAAAGTGAGAGTGAGAGTCTGACGGCTGAGTGGTGTGAGTGACTGTGAGGGAAAATTTTAGAGTTTCTATTACTAGCTATATATATATATATGTATGAGGGTATTTAGGTATATTTTGTCACGGGTCCGGGTACCTCGCTACCCGGCCCCGCCCCGTTTACTAACGGGTAGTTTAACTATCCGTTTATTGGACCCGTGGGTACCCATTTGACTACCAGCCCCGGACCCGTCGCGAGTCCGAGTTTTTTTGCCATCCCTACTCAAACTTTCACAGAGCATCGTCTAAATATAAGTTACCAGGTATATGTGTACTTTTTCCTACTATTTATACATGCACTCTTAGGATGTACTAACTAATCCATTCCAAATCCATAATTAATTGATTAAAAGTTAACAAGTTTTCACATCATTTCCTCTATACTTGATAATATTAATTCAATTTTGCTTTATCCATCCACAACTAATTATGTATAACTTGATCTATAAGATCTAGCGCAATTGGTTTTTAGGCTTGATATTTTTTGTGGTTATTTGGGGTTGAATTTAAAATCTCACTTAGTGTGTTTGAGTCTACGGATGACACTTGTTATTCAGTCTACAGACAAAAAAACGATGTAAATTGCAAACGTGTCTTATAGAATAACCTAGTCATCAACGATAAATTTTGTAGAAACTCATCGTCAGGATGATTTGTTCAACATGGTGTATACTTAATGTTTCCTATTTAACTTCTTGTTCCTTTTTATCTCTCTTTCTTTCTCATCATATCACATTCCTTACACTCTATCTTTCCTATTGAAAAAAATATATATGTAGTTTATAGTGTGGAGTATAGCCGTCAATTTGGCCCATGTGGGCCAGCCCACCCCAAGCCCATGTGGCCCTAGGGACAAAAGGCCGTATGGGCCCAAAGCCCCATATCCTAAGGCCCACATAGGCCCTAAAGCCCATCGACCTCAAGTTCTTTTTTTTTGCAAAAAAATAGAAAATAGCCCACCCAACTTTGTGGGCCTAGTCCAGCCCATGGGTTCTGTTGTTTATTCGATTAAATCTCCATCTGGCTTTTCCATTTTTGTTGACCCTAGAGGATTTTAACTAACTTAATTCTCTAACTTAGTTACAGATAACTAGAAACAATTAAGTAACTTTGTGGGCCTAGTCCAGCCCATGGGATGTTGTTATTTAATGTATTGTTGGGGGATTGGAGTTGCGTGCACAGTTTATGATGGTATATATATTCTGCGAAATCTGAATATTATTTAGTGGTGGTGGTGAGTGAGAGGTGGTGGTGGTGATGGTAGTGGTGAGAAAGAGAGAGAGAGAGAGAGAGAGAGAGAGAGAGAGAGAGAGAGAGAGGAGGTGGCGGTGGTGGTGATAATGAGAGTGAAGGGGAGGTGAAAGAATGAAAGTGGAGGTGGGAAAAGAATGACCCAAAAAAACATTTGGGGCCATCCCACAAAGCCCTGGCCCTAACCCACTAAAAAATTTAAAAGTGTGGGCGGGGCTAAAGAAGCCCCATTAATAGGGGCTGGAATTTTATGGGGCTTAATGGGAGACCAAAGAGGCTAGGCTTGGTGCTTGAGGCCAATTTGACGGTTCTAGTGTGGAGCAAGGGTAATTTGTTCCTATATAACTAACTAATAAAAAGCTCAATATAAGTTGAAACAATAAGAAAAAAATGTCAATCTTTATGTTGAAGTCATTTTTATCTTAAACTACAAGAACTATTCTTAGACTAATTATTTAAATTTAATTAAATATTGTAATGTAAATAATGATTTTGCAGCAACAACAAGAGAGGATGAGACAGCCTATCCAACAAATTGAGGAACATAAGAGAGGATTATCCGAGGAAGTTATAGCAAAGAGCATCAAACATGAAAAGTTTGAGATCAGTGGTCAAGTGACTTCTGAA
This sequence comes from Astragalus glycyphyllos, assembly GCA_963573325.1. Lineage (NCBI taxonomy): Eukaryota > Viridiplantae > Streptophyta > Magnoliopsida > Fabales > Fabaceae > Astragalus > Astragalus glycyphyllos. Next base: position 49,199,748 of record OY754308.1, on the reverse strand, counting down.
AATAAAGAAATATGTGTCATTTGTCAGGTGAGACTTGCAATCTTTTTGTTCATTTGAGGATAGCAACAACGATTTTGGGGAGTTGTTTATCTCAACACATGGATCGCTTTCTAGCGATGGTTATGAAAAGCAATTTGTTTATTTATATAATTTCTGCGCTTTATCATATACACTATTTCAAGAATATAAGTGACATTTTATCTATATTTAGGAGGACATCGTCAATGGAGAAGAAGTTGGAAAGCTAGACAATTGTGCGCATCAATTTCATATTTGTTGCATCACACAATGGTTGAGTAAAAGGAATGTGTGCCCCATTTGTAAACAAACTGGATTATCTGTTTAAACTAAATGGTGAAGATACTCTACATGATATACAATGGCGGATCCAGAAGTTTTAGTTAGTGGGGGCAAAAGCAAGTACTCCATGCGTCATGACTGATTCCATTTACCAAAGCTTTTGTATAGTTTTTGCTATTTATTATTCGGACAAACTGCATTTTTGGTTCTTTATTGGACAAACTGCATTTTTATTTCTTTATCTTTGATCAAAGTTTCAGTTTGCTCATTTATCTTTTTCCCCCCTTTGGTCATTTATTTTTGAAATCTATGTCAAAGTGGTCTTTTTGCTGACGTTGTGTCTTAAGTGGCACACCTAACTAGAATTTCATTAAATTACGTGGCATTTCATTTTTTTTTGAACAAAAAACCCAGAAAAATGAAGAGCACGGATAAACCCACTGAGTCAATTACCATACCATCAATTTTCAGTTAAATTAGTCTAATCTGAATATAATAACTAGTACTAATGATACACATCTTTTTTGCCGGCGGCTAGAACCACTGATGATAAACATCAATCTTTAGTTTATTATATCTGCTTATTAGCATTAGTATGGTGCAAAAGCTCCAAAACCTTTTGTCCAAAAAAAACAGCCCAAAACCTTTTACTAATACTCCATTCCCCCAGTCTTAGTTTTAAGACTTTCTTCTAGTCCAACAAACACGCACTTTTTCCTAGAAACCAAGCATTACCAACCAACGAAGCTGAATTTGACAGGGAACAATACTTTTTTTTTTTGAACGATAGAGTCTTTGATTTGAAAGAGACAGGGAACAATACTATTAGTATAATTTAGGCTAAATACCTGTTTTGGTCCTTTATGTTTGGGCGAAGTTTCACTTTCGTCCTTTGTCTTTTTTTTGTTCCGTTTTAGTCCTTTATGTTTCATTGTGCAAGAAAGTGAGGGACCAAAACGAAATAAATTAAAAACTGAGAGGGACCAAAATTAAACCAAACAAAAAAGCAGAGGACGAAAATGAAACAAATAGTGCTAACGGTAGGGACAAAACCGAAACAAAATGAAACATAAAGGACTAAAACGGAACAAAAAAAAGATAAAGGACAAAAGTGAAACTTCGCCCAAACATAAAGGACCAAAACAGGTATTTAGCCTATAATTTATTTGGTTTACAATGAAAGATGCCACGTCTAACTCCGTAACAAGAGTGAATTGGTAATCCAAATTTGGTTGTCTTTATCCTATTATTGCGAGTTAATAGTAAATTTGGTTGCTCAAATTTAAGAAAGCTTTAGTCTAATTTCATTTTTTTACTTAACATCGACAATATTTTAAATTAGTCTCCGACATTCCAAATGTTATTTAGTAAATGGTTAAATATGTTTTTAATCACTATAAAATTTGGATTTTTTTTTATTTTAGTCTCTAAAAAAAATTTACCTAATTTTGGTCTCTATAAAAGTTATTTTTTGTTTTAGTCCCTTATGACTTTTAATAGTACTTATAAAAGATTAAAAAAACGCCATTAAAAGTCATGAGTTGTTATTAAAAGTCATGAGAGAGTAAAACTAAATTTTATAGGAACCAAAAATAAGTGAATTTTTTTTGAGTGACTAAAAACAAAAACCCAAATTTTATAGACCACAAACATATTCAACCTTTTAGGTAGTGCTAAATTTCTCAATGTAATGTTTAGTTCCTAAATTTTACAACTTAATATCAATTAAGTTCTAGACTTCCACACAACTTAGGATTAGTCTAGTCCCTAATTCTTTGGTTTCATCTAGGACCAAATTAATACTAAATCGTAGAACTTAGGGCTTAGGATCGAGAAATTAAAGTAAGAAATTGAATAATGTTTGAAATTTTATGGTTTTATTAGGAATATTGTTAATGTGCAGAAGTAATCTAAACTTTTCTAACTAACATCGTTGGTCCAATGATTCAAGGTCGCTTGAGACACAAAAAGTCGACTCGGTACTCCCGAGTTCAACTCCCACGGTGGATAACTCAAACATAAGTGGAGATTAGTCTTTTGTTTAAAATATTGAGATACTTTGTAACTAGCCAACAATACTCTGGAAAAAAAAACTAAACTTTTCTAAAAAATCGAGAGACCGGTTATTAAGTCCTTTAGGGTCCGTTTAGATGAGCTTATTTTTGAGCTATGAAAAACAACTTATGCAAATAGGTAGATTTTTATGTATTTTTTATAAGCTTGTCAATCTAGTTTATAGAAAAACAACTTATGAAGATATAACTTTTGTTAGTATTGGTAAAAAGAACTTTTACCGGTGAGAACCTATAAATTAACATAGAAATTTATTTTTCCCCATATTTTATGTATATATAAATTCGAAAATAAGTTTTTCCAAACATTTTTTTTATAGGTAATGTTAGTAGAAGTGAGGAAATGTTAGTTTTCGGGGTATGAACTCGGGACCTCCTTCTTGCAGACCTTTGGTGCATTCCTTTGATATCTCTCAACTTGCCAAAGTGAGGTACTAATTGGGATTCAGAGTTATTCCAAACATGATTTACTATTGTATGATACCAATTCAGAGTTTCAAACATCAATTGGCCAAACATGATTTACTATTGTATGATACCAATTCAGAGTTTCAAACATCAATTGGTCTTAGTCTTCTTATTCTTCTTAGAAATTACTCTCTTTCTCTTTCCTGTGTATTTTCTATGATTATGCGTCGCGCTCACGCTTGTTTCAGAACTAGCTATTTTATGTATAAATAGTGCGCCAACTCCACAAACTTCAAACCATAAACAGAAGAAGAAAAAAAACAATACTAACAAAGACGACACACTCACTGAGTAAGAGAGAGAAAGAAGAAAACAATGGAAACGAAGGAGAACGGAACTTCCAATGGAACCCTAGATGGACCTACGAACCCCATGGTTACGCCTCTTCTCAATGACCTCTATCAATTCACCATGGCTTACGCTTATTGGAAAGCTGGCAAGCATCAAGAACGCTCTGTGTCAGTATTCCTTTTCGTTTCTCTTATTTTCGAAAACAGTATCTTCGCATCTTCCTTTGTTAATTGATACTTTTTGTTGCAGAGGAAGTTCATTAGAAGCCGAAAATATTTGTTTCTTTTTGTTCTGTTTAATTTTCAGTTTTGCTGAATTGAGCAATTTTGGTGTTTTTCTTTCCTTTGATTCTGTTAGGGCTCGTGATTATGGTTCACATAGTTTATTTGTTAATGTTTTTTTTAATTATTGGATATCGTAAATTTGTGGCTGGGATTGGAGATAGTTGTTTATTAAATGTACGGACATGCAAGTTGATTTGTGTTTGTGAGAAGATTGGATTGTAATTTGATTTCAGGTTTGATTTGTATTTTCGGAAGAGTCCCTTTGGTGGGGAGTATACTGTTTTCGCTGGTTTGGAAGAATGCATAAGGTTCATAGCTAATTTCAAACTCACTGAGGATGAGATTGCTTTTGTTAGGCAAAGTTTGTCTACTTCTTGTGAGGTATACCAAAATTCTGTTCCTCACTCTGTTTATTACTATTGCTTCCTTGTTCCTTAATGGTGAGATATGCTGATTTAGTTTCAAACTCTGGGAAAGGATTAGAGTTTTCCTCTATCACGAGTTCAGTTGTAACACTGGAAAGTTTTCAATAATTGGAAATGATGTAGCAATAAAGATAGCTGACATTAGATGGCTACAATTCAGTAGGCGATAGAAATTAGTGATATAGATTATAAATGTTTGGAGTTGCGAAACCTTGCTAAGATATTTGTCCTCATAAAACTGCAATTTCTTTACCTTCTTCCTTGAGAAGAAGATATGCTTGTTGAAGCTACCTTGTATTTATTATAACTCTCAAGCACACAACGGGGTTGCTTTTATTTTTCTTGTTGTGCTTAGATTTTATCATTAATGTCAACTGCGTTAGTAGGTTCAATTAGGTGCCCCCGAAATAACTTCAGGAAATCCAAATGATGGATATAGAGAGTCAAGGAACTTTGTTCAATGGGAATTTCTCTTCTTTTTACAATTTCGTTACTTGTTTCTTTATAATTACTGCGGAACCAAATGTAAACCTGAAATAATATGGCTGCTGATTGGATTTGCTGTGATTTTGTGGAAAGTATAACGCTGCTGGTGTTAATAGTAGATTCTCCCTTCAAAAAATATTCTGATTTATTAACAACGATCAATTAAATTTAGGATGCATTCTTTGACTATCTTAGAGGACTTGACTGCTCTGATGTTGAGGTGTATGCCATTCCTGAGGGAACAGTCGTTTTTCCTAAGATACCCCTGCTGAGAGTAGAAGGTCCAATTGCCGTGAGTACTTGCCACAATTAATGCCCTCTTTTAATAGTTATTTCTTTCGAAGATGACCTAATTCTTGCATTGAATTGACTTTTATATTGTTCAGGTTGTTCAATTATTGGAAACTCCCTTTGTGAATCTTATTAACTACGCATCATTAGTTTCTACTAATGCTGCCAGACATCGTAAAGTTGCTGGAAAATCCAAAACTTTACTTGAGTTTGGACTAAGAAGGGCTCAGGTTACAAAGTCTTTTAAAATACTTTTTGATGAGTAAATTTAGTAGCTTACCTCCTTCAATATTCTTAGAAAGAAACTCATTTTGAATGTAGGGTCCGGATGGTGGAGTAGGGGCATCGAAGTACTGCTATCTTGGTGGATTTGATGCAACAAGGTTTGATCAATGAAACAATTTAATTCTAACATTACATTATGCAATATGCAATACTGTCTGATATATCACGCTTGAGATTTTGTAAACTGAAACCTGTACGATTTTATCATCAGTGTTAATTAAATATGGCTGTAATTGGGTTTTTTATTTTTTTATAGTTAGTGACAATTAAGTTAGTTTATTTACTGTTGATTTAGATAGCAGGGCACGTTTGGGAGACATGGTATGCAAATTCTACTTTTACATGACTAGATTTTAACTGAATCTAGGAAAAATGGAGTGTAATTCCTTTTAGCTTGTAGTCTTGTACATTGTAACTGAATCTAGGAAAAAGGCCTCCCACAAGCTAGACATTTTTTGCTATGGTTCAAATGACTGTGGTAAATCCATGATCACTGTCAGGTTGAAGTGGCATATCTTACCTAATCCCGTCTTCTGACTCATTAATGACACTATCAGGTTGCAAAAATAAATCAAAATTGATTTTGCGAAAGTAATGAGAAGTAGGAGCATAATTGAATTCTGTGATGCAGGAAAAGGTTTAAAATTAAACACTAACTATCAACATATCACAACACTATTTTTATAAATGTAAATAGTTACCGTGATAAAATTAATTTGATAAATTGTGGCAGAATTTGGAATTATTTATAATTGTGGTGTTGATCTTTTGTCGTATTTTAAGCCAGAATTCTATTAAAAGGTGGTATAAGAGAAATGGGGCATACACTGTCAGTGTAAATCAGATTCACAGAGACATCCAATGAAGTGATATCCCACTATTTGTCAGTTATTTTTAAAAAAGGGTTACATAAGTGGCTGATATTGAAAGATAGTGGGTTATTATTGGATTTCAGTGTAAAAATTGTTTACACTGACAATGCATACCCTTCAAACTCTTGAGTACTTAAACATTTTCTGTTTGGTTTTTGTATGATTGCTTTAGAAGGAACCTGAAGTCCTTTTAGGTCAACCCTGCTCCTGTTGCAACTTTGCAAGTAAACTTTTATTGTTGAAGTACTTGAAACTAAATACAACCTAATGATGTTGATAAACCAAAAATCACAATTTTGACAGGTCGTCTAGTTATGTTCCTTAGTACTTGTTCCTTACATGAAGTGACGTATATGCACTAACTTCCCTGCAATTATTTGGATAAACTCATAAATTGTTTGCACAATATGGTAAAATATAATATTTTAAGAACTTGAAAGTCATACTCCGAGTGTTCCAAATTGGAAGATTAGAAAGAATTTGCTTTTATTTTTAGAAGGGGGGAAGTGATCCTTGTTTTTGGTTCAATGAGCTTTTAATTTCTCACCATTGCTTTTGTATAGCTTGGATCTTTCATGACTTCTCTTTTTCATTTGTGCCAACAGCAATGTTGCAGCAGGGAAGTTATTCGGGATACCCCTTCGTGGTACTCATTCCCATGCCTTTGTTAGCTCATATATGGTGTGTAACCTATTCACTTGTTGCATTTTTTATTGACGTTTATGAAGAGAATTTCCAATAAGTGAACTTGTAAATTTTGTTTAAACAGGTGTCCTTTTCTTACTTTTGTAATTTACTTCGTTTGTCTTATGACTTGCAGAGCCTTGATGAGATTACAGACAGGTCACTTCGTAGAAAAGATGGTTCCAGTACATGTGAAGATTTTGTTAGTGTGGCTCAAACATGGCTGAGCAAAATTCAGGTGCCAAGCCCAAGAATATAATCATTTACATTAGTGTTTTAAAATACCGACCGGCCATTGGCTCGAGAGAGGTACCGGGCTAATGAGTCAATGGTCGAATTAGAGAGACACTAGTTGAACCAAATGAACCGGTGTACATTAGAATAACTAGGGGTTTCATGTGTTGGTGGGTGGTTATTATTATTAGAAAATTAGAAATAGAAATGTGTTGATGTGTTAGTGGGTAGTTACAATAAGGGTATTTTTGTCAAAAAAATCTGACACCAAAAAATTAGTTACAAAATGAATCCCCTTTATATATAGGTATAGATTATATGCAAAATATATTTGCACACGTAAGTTAAACGAAATCAGGTATCTTAGTCTTTTTCTTGCCTACTTAATTTTCATTTCCCATGTGCAATTCCCGGCGTGCAGACCTTTTTATGTTATTAGCTGATCTAAGTTGTATTGGCCCAAAATGGATAGCCCCATACATCCCAAACCCAAAATGACTAGGTCTTAAGTACATGCAATGATTGCCTCCATCAGTATCCCGTCTTTCGTTCTATCTCTCATCTTCTAAGCTTTTATGCTCAAAAAACCTATAGGCGATAGAACCCAAAAACCATAACAAACAGCTGGATTAAGTTTTCTTCTTTTATTTGTAGCCTTCTTTCTCATCCATCTTTCCCCCTCCTTTTACTTCTTCCTCTTCATCTTCTCTATTCCTCTCTCCATTTTTCCTTTTTCCCCCTTTTTGAAAGACCTGAATGAGTTATAGGAATCACCGAGTCGACCGAGTTGGTGACGAAGGCATGTCATCACTAATTGCATTTCCAATCCATTTGCTTGACCGGATCAGTCATAGATATGATTCCCACACAAATTTGTCCGACTGGTCAGGCCGATCTGGTTTTAAAAACACCAATTTACATCCTTAGGTTATGCTCGGATTGATGGATAGGGATGGAATGTAGCTATATGGAATGGAAATGTAATAGATTCTATTGATGATTGTTAGAAATAGGATTTAATGAAGTGGAACATAATGGAATACATTCCATCTCATAGCATCCAATATCCCACTTTTTCTCCCCTTCCAATATGGTAGAATGGTATGGAACAAATCTTCAAATCTATTCCGTCATTTAAATAACCCAGCAAAACAGTAGCTTTATTCTGTTGTTCAGTACTTCAATTCCATTCTCAATCAGATACTCAAAGTCTAACATAGCCTTAGATATTGCCTATTGTTGTGGATCTTAACTACCTTCTTCTTTTGTCTATGGTGAGTTTGTTTTATGGGTGAGGGAGGGGGGATTTGATAAGGTGTCTGGTGTCATTCTTCAATAACTCATTGATGTAGATTAGAATACTTAATGTATTAAGCTGGTTATTTTAATATATTATTTAAGATATTACTTCTTTTGTTATTATTGGAGATTTTATGTTCGATAGATATTTTTATTTTTTCCATATGAAGTTGAAATTTATTCTTATGCCCAGAAGTGGGAAAGAAAAAACAATAATATAGTACTATATTGAGTTAACATAATTACAATAAAGCCAAACCTAATATGATAGCAGAAAGGTATTTTATGTCGTGATTATTTCGTGTGCTAATCCTTACCTCTCTTTCTGAAAAAGTTAAATAATCACTTCATGCGAGTATTGTGAATGATTACCACCATTATATCATGTGTGTCTTTTACACGCTTGCAATCTCAAAGGTGGATTTATCAGTGAATATTCTAATTCGTATTCCCACTCTGCAGCGGTTAAATGGTGTTTTTGGTGAAACCAATCAAAGTGAGCTAGCAGCATTCACATCATATGCGCTGGCATTTCCTGATACCTTTCTTGCCCTTGTAGATACATATGATGTAAGTATTTTCTTACTGACTTTCTATTTCTTAAACGGCCATCATCTATCTATAACCTTGAAAATCATTTTAGCTGGCAATGTCAAATGGTTGTGGGTAAATCTTGCTTATATCTCCTTTATGTCTTTTGTGAGCAAGTTGTGGTTTCCTGACAAAGGTGCCATGCTTCTGTTCTGTTCTGTCTCCCATTTCCCCAAGCGTGACCTCAGTTGTATCCACCAACCACTAGATATAAATGGAAACTATTAGAACCTAAAAATGCTGGGAATCAGTTATTGTGAGATCTTTACATCAATTTGACTTTATGACACAAAAGACGGGAATGACAATGGCATGACTGGGAAGATGAATAAATGGTTGTGCGCTCACAAATGTGTGTATTGGTATGGGTACTTGAGATGAATAAGCACACATATCACTTGGTATATTTTCAGTCGGAAGAATTTACACATGAACCACCTCATACATGTATGATTTAGATTATTTATGTGCTTAATAGATGAGAGGATGGGTGGGTAAATGTTCTGGTAAACACTTAGAGACACTGATCAGTGGTAATGCTGAGAATTTTCTTTCTTTTTTGGTCAAAGGGAATTTTCTTTTTCAAATACTCTCACTTGAAATATTGAAATTAAGAACCGAATTATCTAACTCCAAATTTATTTTAGAGCAAGTCATCATTTTGTTCTCTAAGGACTTGAATGAGAAAAAACAAACTTAAAGGACGAATCCGGAATTTTAAATAAACTTAAAGGACCCCAAGTGTAATTTTGCCTATTGTTTTTGGATAATTTGTTTGATGTCCAGTGCTAAAGTTTTGAACTATTTTTGTTCATTTCTTTCTTTCCACTTTTGCTTCGGTGATTACCTTTGTGTTTGTTGACAGGTGATGAGAAGTGGAATCCCCAACTTCTGTGCAGTTGCATTAGCTCTCAATGATTTAGGGTACGTCAGAAAGTATTTATGTTGTTATTATCACATAATTAGAGTTTTTAGATGAGCATGACATTTTGTCTAGTTGTGTTCCTTTTCCAGTTAATTTTTAGTTCACAAGGATACAATGTATTGTGCTTTTGTTTTCCCCAAATGTATGCAAAATGATAAACTGCCAGTGTTAACATTGATGTTGTACAAGGAACTAATGACAACAAGTTGCCCTTTTTAACTCTGGTTTTGCGTTGTTACTTTTCTCTATGCAGCAGTTTATTTTTGCATTGTTACTTTTCTCTATGCAGTAAATTGTTTATGCATTGTTACTTCTCTATGCAGCAGCTTGTTCTTAGTTTACCGTAGTGTCTTAAAACTGATAAATTACAATGATCTTTTACTTCAACTAGTCTTATTGTACCCTTTTGCTCATCCGTTAAAGAAATCATCATCCTTTTCAAAAATTAAGTAATTTCTATTCTCAGCTAACCTTAGATGATCTCCTTTGCAGATACAAAGCAGTTGGCATTAGATTGGATTCTGGTGACCTTGCATATTTGTCTTGTGAGTCTAGAAACTTCTTTTGTTCAATTGAGAAGGAGTTTAAGGTGCCTGAATTTGGGAAGATGACAATCACTGCTAGTAATGACCTTAATGAGGAAACGTTAGATGCTTTAAACAAACAGGTAATAATCATTGCAAACTGGAATTGATTCACAATCAGTCTAAAAATTGAGCAGTCACTTTGGTTTCTACTTAGCTTATGTGAGTCATTACTCCTGTAATTTCACGACAAAATATTCTTACATAGAAGTTCCTCCACGTGTTTTTGTTGGTTTATACATCTCGCAAATTTTAATTGTTCATTTATTGCATATTCATGTGCATTTTGTAGTAATATATTATATCAAAACCTAGCTTTGGTGTTAGATGATCCCTCCTACTACATAAAATTAGGATCTCGAAATGTAGTTTACTAAAATTGGTTGGAGAATTATTAGATTCTTTTCATCCTTTAAATAAAATAAACAAAACTGATAGAGAAAGTGGTGAGTTGTTATAGAGATGTTAAATTTTTAATTTTATCAAATTGACACATATAACACGTGTGTCAAGATATTTTTGGGCATAAGGAATACAAAAATAACAAGATGCTTATTTAGTTCACATATTTGTTTACTGCAGAAATCTGACATATCATTATTTTCCAGGGTAGTGAGCAAGTGATTTTCCATTACATTACATGTAACATGGTTTCTTACCATGATTGTCATTACATTAAAGGAGTTTGGGTGCCTAACTTGGAAATAGTAACATAGTTTTGCTGGGTGATATCAGACTCTTAATTTTCCAAAGATATTTTGTAACTATATTACTAAATGAATATATATCAAGTATAAACTCAGAATAGTTTAATTGTTTGTTAAAAGGGTAGCCGTAGCTATGATTGACTGCATATGCAAATAATTTTATGCTTGATTTAAGGTTCTATAGAAAAAAAAACTATAAAAAAATTATGCTTGTTGTTAAACGGAGGCACTGGGTGTATGTAAGACAGTAAGAGGCTTTGCTCCAAACACATCCAAGTATTGATTATATTGGTATTGACAATGAGGTAAAGTTAGCAGTGGCTTATAATTTACTCTCATACCCTTTTGATATGCTTTTTCTCCACAGGGTCATCAGGTTGATGCCTTTGGAATTGGTACATACCTGGTCACATGTTATGCTCAGGCTGCCTTAGGTGTTGTCTTCAAGCTAGTTGAGATCAATAATCAGCCTCGTATCAAACTTTCTGAAGATGTGTCAAAGGTTTGAACATTCTAAACTTAACATGATAGTGTAATAATATATTTGGTACTTAATTATCTTTTTCTCTGTTTGTTCCTTTCTCCGTATTCAGGTCTCTATTCCATGTAAGAAGCGAACCTATAGGTTGTATGGGAAAGAAGGTTATCCCCTGGTAGACATAATGACTGGAGAAAATGAACCCTCTCCAAAGGTATTATTTTGACTTAGTTTGTCTGACAGTCTCTTTTTTCCTCCAATTCTAAACATTGCACCCCCTTCTTCCTATTGGGTTGCGGGTGTCAGCAAGTGTTACACTAGCATGCCAAGTTGTGAATTCATACCAATGGACTTTTCGGAACAGTAACCTTGTGGCTTATTTTTTTGCATGGACTTAGAGCCCTGACGTGGCCCATTAATGTCGATGCAGCTATCTACACTACAGAACGCTGTTATTTCATAGTATAAATCTAAATAATGGATCGACAAATTTCATCATTTCTTCCTTTGGCTGCGTATAGTATGTCAAGTTTCCCGCCGATTGGCTCGTCTGTCTTGCCAGCAAATGAGTTGGACAGTAGTTTACAAATCTATGCATAAAAATTAATTTATCATCTTTTTATTCATGAAGGTGGGAGAAAGGATCCTGTGCCGTCATCCCTTCCAAGAATCTAAGAGAGCATATGTGGTGCCACAGAGTGTTGAAGAGCTTCTAAGGTGTTACTGGCCTGGGAACTCAGGTGAGAACTCACTACAAAAATAATGACAATCTTGGAGTTCAATAGTTGATCTGGCTCATAGATAGCATTAAAAACCCACCGCCGTATGCTTTATGGTAGAGGAAACTGCTGCATGGTTTTGAAAAACATTTCATGATTCATTTCTATCCAACTATCATAATTTTACGGTGGCTTTTGAATCCTCTCCCTTTAAACTAGAAACTAAGATATTATATCTCTTCTATTAAAGCTATGGTTTATCGTTGCCAAATGTATCGCTTTATTAGTTCCTGCATGAAATGGTTAATTGCCATCACTCATCACGTGGTAATTTATCGGCAATCATATTTTCAGTTTATGACTGTCAGTTTTTACCTTTGTTAGTAACTTGCTTATTCTTTTCTGAAGGTAAAACGAGAGAACCTTTACCACCTCTAAGGGAAATTAGAGAGCGATGCATCAAGCAACTTGAGCAAGTGCGGCCTGACCACATGAGGAAACTTAATCCAACTCCATACAAGGTTATTAAGTTATATGGTGCTCCAAATTATGTTATTATTTTCAGCTTGAATGAATGATGTTTAATATCTTATTTGGAATATGCAGGTTAGTGTAAGTGCAAAATTATACGACTTCATTCATTTCTTGTGGCTCAATGAGGCACCAGTTGGGGAGCTGCAGTAATAATAATAAGACAAATAAAGTGGCGTGCCTTGAGAACCCAATAAACGGGGAAAAAAGGAGTTCGATAGAAATTTCTTTGATACAATATAGATGTATTCAGTGTCATTTGACTGTTTTTAAATTATGAGATTCTGTATATTTAAGTTGGAGGAATCATTATTCTTTCAAGGCCCTGTGTCCAAATAATCCATCTTTGTCGTTGATCACATTGTTATGCAATAAATATTTGATTATATAGCTAAATTTCGTATGCAACAGATTGTGTCATGCTTTCTAAACATTAGTCTGGCATCGGCAACCTATGGATTGGGAACACATAATTCTGTGGAAAATTCCTAACCATGTTCCGTCGTTTGAGGTTAGGTTTGACATAATCCTCAAGTGACTAGATCTACACGTTGCTCTGTTTCAGTTTCGAAACAAGCAAGAGCCCACGAAGAACTATGCAAACTGCAGAATTAGAAGCTTTTCCAAATGACCTGGGTTGAATTCATTGTATTATTCAATTATGTAATTGAAATTAGCAATAATGTTTTTGCATGAGCACGTATTTATTCATATCTTTTTGGTAAGTTTGATATATTTTCTTCGGTAAGTATAGAAATTGCATGATAATTCCACTTCCCATCCTTCATAGGTAAAACATCATAACTAGAAATGTACCCAAAAAACATCATAACTAGAAATGATTTTCCGTAAAAAAAAGAAAGAAATAGGAAAAAATAACATTTATTGCTTTTATTATGGGTCACTCTCTCTCATAATTTGTCTCACAAGTACTTCTGAGGATCCAAACTCAAATTCTATACTATTCATTAGTGTTGCTATAGTATTAAACAAACTACACTTATCTGATTGATATTCCATAATTTGTTATAGTTGTACAAAGATCTTCTTTTTCAATGAAATGCATTACAAATTCCTATATTTAATTTGTTAATTTTTTTGATATTAAGACACTATAAAGGGAACAACACTAACTGGCGAGGGTGATCCCTTGTGAAATACCTAAGATATACCTCGGATTGCGGTTTACAACCTCAGTTTATCCACCTCAATTTGTCCACATCTCTGGATGTTATGTTGTGTTGTACTTGAGTGTTGTTCCATGTACACGAAAAAGTTCATTCCGACATATGCTTAAGAAGAGGGGATCTCAGTCAAAGATGATAGATTTAAGGAGGACATGAAGTCTACATATCGTTGTATTCCCTAAGGAGTTTGGAAGGTATTTGTTATGCTGACAAGTGGTGCAATGTTTGATGAAGTGCTTGACATCTTTGTAGAATGCCTTGCCATGAAAAAGAAGCAAAGATCCTTGCTAAAGTGGGTTTGACGTCAGAATGATCGGCATCAGCTACAGGGGTAATAGTACTTGAAAACGATATTCCATCCTATCCAACTCAATGACATTAGAAAACCATAAAGAGTCTAGATTTTGTCTTATTTATTATTTAACCATTTATCACTCTACATCGAAAAGTATGAATTATTTATTGGACGTAAAAAACTATCATAACTAATGGATAGGAATTCTCTACCGTTTCTGCATTCATGTGTTAATAATCATTCTCTCTCCTCTCTTTTTTGTGTTGTTAATTTTTTAATGGATGTAAAAAAAGAATTTAGCCTAAATTTAGGAACCTGCAGTCATTGAATCGTGATCCATAATTAATAGAGGTGTAAGTGAAAAATAATATTAAATTTTTTTGAAAATCTGAAACAAGAAACAAATCTATTTTGCTAAAACATGAACAAATTTGACCATGCCAAACAAAACTAAAGTAACAAAATCCGTGGAATCTGACAAAGTCCAGCTTACTTTGGTAATAAATACGCGCCATGAGAGAAAGCTTCGTAATGAGTAAAGAAAAGCAAAAATAGTAACCAAAAATTAAAAAAATCACCGCTGGCCTTGTATTCCCCAACAAGTACGCTATGCAGATTCTGCCTCCCCATCCTTTACACTATCTTACTATAGTTCACTCACCACACACATAATTACACAAACACTATCTCTCTCTCTCTCTCTCTCTTCCTCACTCAAACAAACCTCAAACTTTAGGAGATCACAAAGAAATGAAACCCAACAACGACAACATCACAATGCTATCAAAGACAGACTCCGAGGTAAGCAGTTTAAGCCAATCATCACCAGCAAGATCTCGAGCCGCTTACTACGTTCAAAGCCCATCACGTGATTCATCCAACGACGGTGAAAAGACCACAAACTCCCTCCATTCTACCCCACTTCAAAGCCCATTGGGCTCTCCTCCACGCTCTCACTCTAACTCTAACTCCTCTACCCATGAATCTGCCTCCACTCGCTTCTCTGGTTCCCGTAAAAGTAGTAGCGCTTCTAATAATAATCGTAAACTCCCTTGGCGTTCTTCTTGGAAAGATAATAATCATTTCCATCCTATTGAAGAAGAAGGCCTTCTTGATCTTAATGATGATTCGAACAATGGGTTTTCTCGTCGATGTTATTTCTTTGCATTTGTTGTTGGTTTTCTTGTTCTTTTCTCTGTTTTCTCTCTCATTCTTTGGGGTGCTAGTCGCCCTCAGAAACCCGTCGTTTCTCTCAAGGTACATTGTACTGAAAATCAAACCTTATGAAATTTAATTTCATTGAATTATTATTATTTAATATTAATGTTAATTCCTCTATGTTTTTGTTTTGGCAGAGTATAACGTTTGATAGATTTATTATTCAAGCTGGTGCTGACGTGTCAGGAGTTGCAACTAGCTTGGTGTCAATGAATTCCTCTGTGAGAATGACGTTTCGTAACACCGCTACATTTTTTGGGGTTCATGTGACCTCAACGCCATTAGATCTCAATTATTATCAGCTTACACTAGCCAGAGGAAATGTAAGTATATATACAACATTAATCCATCCAAATTTCTTTTAACACTCATGCAAATAACACAAAAACTATGTATCAGCTGTAAGTATATATACGACTGAAGGAAATGTAAGTATATATACGACATTAATCCATCCAAATTCCGGTAAATTTCGTTCATTTTCGAAATTCAGCTGTAACAGGTATATATAATTTTTATATTTTTGTAGATGCCTAATTTTCATCAATCGAGAAAAAGCCAGAGAGATATAAGGGTGAATTTGAAAGGGAGTCATATTCCACTGTATGGAGGGGGAGCAAACCTGAGCAGTGAGAATGGGTTACCGGTTGAGCCGGTACCGTTGACATTGAGCGTGATGGTGCGGTCAAGGGGCTATGTTTTGGGGAAATTGGTGAAGCCTAGGTTCCATAAGAAGATAGAGTGTAACGTGGTTATGGATCCGAAGAAGATGGGAGTGCCAATTTTACTCAAGAACAAGTGCACTTATGAGTAGACTCTGTGACGTGAGTAACAAATCAAACAATAATAATAATAATTTAATTTGATTTTATAGGGTTTACTCGTGGGTGCATTAATTTGGCTTCGCTATGCTTGTCGGTGGTCCACTTTTGCTTTGCCTCTTACACGAAAATTGTAGGAAAATAGCTCAAAAGTGTAATTTGGATTTTGTCGGTGGTTCATTTTTAACTTCTACTACTAGTATTATATTATATATATTTTAATTACAAGTTAAATGAAATAAGTTTAACATTTGTTTTTTTTGGTTGCCGACTCCTCTTTATTCTTTTTGTTCTTTTCTATCATCCATGAGCAAGGAGTACTTTGTTTATCAAATACCAACAACGGAAAGTTAAGTCTTCAGTCAAATCACGGATGCAATAGGTAATGGTAAGAAGAAGAACAAATTAAGAAAGAAGGATTGGTAATTGATCTGTAACTGAGCTTGTCTGCTGGATATCACCCAGAGTATCAAATCTTATCTGGTTGCTGCTTGGCCCGTGCTCCACGTCCAGAGAAAAAGGGGCGGGTGTACTTGCAAATACACTCCAACGCCCAAGTCAGGAGCGAACGAGCAAAGTAGCAATACTAATGAATAGTGTGTATCTGACAACTGACGCAATGAATGCTTATATAGTGTGTGCGAATCACCCTTGGCCGTTGGATGGTCGTACAAATTTATCTGTGCCGTTGATCTGGCCTTTTTACTCTTTTGCCCATTTTCGTTTTGGGCCGTCCTTCATTGTCATAGTTGGAGTGGGCTTCGGCCCACTCTAGAACAGTAATGGTTAAGAAACGCATAAGCAATTTGTACTAAAATTGCTCTACCAACCATGTTTGGATTCTTAACTGGCCTCAAATTTAAAAGGGCTAGAATGTATTCTCCCATGACTTATCATGTGAAAAATGATAGCAAGACTCACTTTAACACTCTTTAGCCAACACTTCTTCTACAATTGGGTAAAATTTATATAATTAATTTCACCTAATTATAAAGAGTGTTTGTAGAAGAGTGTTTTTTTAACACCTTTGATGAGTATAACCAGCACCTTCTAGCATAAATCTCATTTGCTTGCTTACAATATGCATTAGTATATGAGAGAGTTTTATTGGTGCACCTACGGGTTTTATATGGTTGAGAGTGTGCCCAAGCCCAATAATTCCTATCTCAACATAAGTCAAGTAAGCAGCTCACCTCCTATTCTGGGCAGTGGCGGATCCAGGATTTAAAAATAGGGTGTTCTTTTAATGACACTAAGGTATGATGTATTACCACCAAGGCAAGATGGTGTTCCTTCAATGACACTAAAGCAGGATGTATTGCCACCAAGGCGGGATGTTTGGGGTATATTACCACTAAGACAATATGTTTGGGTGTTCCCGGGAACATAGGGAACACTCCCTTAATCCGCCTCTGATTCTGGGATGAGCCATATGGCATTTTGTGGACTACATTAATTAGTTCTTTCGATGCACCTGGGTCATGGCCTTGCCCTTTCTTTCATTAGCTCCAAGACGGCGAGACTTGCCCTCACCATGTTGTGACTTCTATCTCTAGTGATCGTTGCTCTGATACAGCGAAGCTATATGACGCGAGAGATTTCCTCATGAAAATCACAAAATTCAATGTGTCATACTATAAAAATGATTGTTAAACGAGTCAAACTAGTCCGTAAACTCTTTTTTCCTAAACTCATATGAGTTTAAGTAAACTCTGATAAAGTCGACTAACTCTCGATTTTACTGCGAGTTTATGAGTCACAATTTTACGTTGATTTGGCTTTAAAATTAAAATACTGATCAACGTTTTTAGCTACCTAAGTTGAACTACTTATACGCTTCAGTATATATTGGATTCTAAAAAAAGTTAATTTTACATTATCAATATTATTTTTGTTTTGTTTTACACTACGTAATAAAGTATTTAGGGTACCAAATCAATGACAAAGTATTTTATTTTAGTAGTCTAACTTTTATATTTATGTTCTCTTAATTACTTTTCCACTAATTAGTTTTGTTAGGGTAGCCTTTAACTTCATAACAAAAATGATATAAGAAATATATTTGCTAAACTTTATTAACGCTTTGCGATTATATTGTTCATCTTAATATACCGATAATGTGAGATTTATATTGGCACTAGGGTTAAGCCCATGCGTTGCACGGGTTTGTTTAAAATATTTTTTTCTAAGTTATTATAATATTTTTAGTTTTTGTAATATTTCTCACTTATTAGTAATTTACAGTTCTCTATTATAACTTAACACAATAAATAATCCTCCACTACAATATATCTTTATATTATTCAGAAGTTTTATGCAACTTTAAATATAGTACAACTATACAATAAAAATAACTTTTTATATTTTCCAAGGAGTGTGATTTAATTTAAATAAAGGACTCTAATAAAATAAAAATAAGTAAGCACAATATGAATACAGAATATTAGAAAAAATTAAAGTTATTGCACTTTAACTTGTGTAGTCCTAGGATTTATTTTTTTTTGAAAAATAAATAAATCCTTTACTTCAACTTGTCAAAAAAAAAACTAACGCACCTTATTGTAAAAATCTGGAGGAATATAGAAAGATTTCAGGTGAATTTGAATTTAATGTAGCATAAATAATGACTCAAAAATCACAAAAGTATAGTGTCTAAGAATGCAAGTCTCATCTTTGTCAAAAAAAAAAGAATCCAAGTCTCTTTATACAGACATATATATAGATTGTACTAGTATGTATCACCCGTGCCAGCACAAGTATACATTTCCTTTTAACTTAAATTTTGAAATTGTTGTTTGGGGATTAAAAAAGAGTCAGTTGAATGTTTACGTATATTATGTTGACTATATTGTAGGCACAGTCTTCAATCTATTTATTGAAATGAGATGATTGCAAAATTGATAAACTTAGGAAGTACTCCATAAAGATACTGCACTGCCAAAGTTCCTCTAAAGCTTTATGATCACATAAGGCGAAGGGGAAAAAAACCATTTGAACATGATTGAAGAAAATTTCAAAAACTTCAAAGAATAAATATATTACCAAGCAAAAGCAAAGAAAACCCATATAGTTTGACATGATAAAAAGACAAACTTTACAACAGAAGAAATAGAATCAAAAACAAATCACTGTAAGGTGCTGAAGAAGTTGTGGTGGTTTAGAACGTCGGCGTCTTGTGGCGGTGGAAGTGGCGAATATCGTTCTTCATCTTTCACATAGTATCGTGGCCAACTTTGTTATGATGCTAACGAAGGAAATTCTTTAGAAATTTAGGGAAAAATGAAACCCTAACGAAGGAAGATAGAAGGAGTGATGGTCCATGGAGAGAGAGAAATGAAGTACTCTGTTTCTTCTGATTTTCTTCTTTCGTTGCTATGTGTTTTGAGTTGATCAAGATGAAAGAAGAGATGAAGGACAAACTTTTGTAGTTCATCAAAAAAAGATTGCAATTTTGTGATAGAAGATGAGAGAAAAAGAAGGAAGAGGAATGTGCGAATGAGAGATGAAGAGAGATTGTCGAGAGAAAGATTGGATCCACAAAATTAGCATTGTATTCATTACTGGATCCACAAAATTAGCATTGTATTCATTACTTGTTTTTGTTTTTTTGAAACTGTCAGTTCCAATCAATGTTATTAAAACCGACCCGGTGATCGACCCGAGCAGGTCACTGAGTCATTGGGTCAATGGTCGAACCGAGGGGTCACTAATTGACCCGCATGACCCGATATCAATAAATTTGGTATTAAATTAATATGAGAATTAGAAAAATGTAAGATATTATAAGTCAATATTTTTAAATTTAATATAATTTTGAATTAAAAACAAATTTGAAAATCAATAAAATTACTCATATTTAATAACATTCTAGTTAATAAATATATAGAATCTAAAATCTATGGAAAGTGATACAAAATATTAGATGTCAAATAAATATGATATATAAATTTAATATATAAGTATTAAAATACATATTAATAAATATAATTAGTAAGTAATAGGTTTTGCTAGAAATAAAAGAAAAAAAGGGTATATATTCTATAATACGCCTCAGTTACAACAAAACGTGGTTGCTCAAATGGTTAGTGTTGGAAGGTGCGGGTGTAAGGAAGGGGGTTCGATCCCCTTCATTTTTTATATATATTTCGAAATTAATTTTTAATAAAAGCTGAGGTGGATGCCACGTATTTATTTGGAGATGTGTGTGGCTTTTTCTGATTGGTCCTAGTTGTAAGCCTATGTGGACAAACTCATGATTTATATTACTTATGATTATGATTTAATAGAATTTTGAATTAAAAACAAATTTGAAAATCAATAAAATTACTCATATTTAATAACATTCTAGTTAATAAATATATAGAATCTAAAATCTATGGAAAGTGATACAAAATATTAGATGTCAAATAAATATGATATATAAATGTAATATATATATAAGTTTTAAAATACATATAAATAAATATAATTAGTAGGTAATAGGTTTTGCTAGAAATAAAAGAAAAACAAGGGCATGTATTCTATAATACGCTTCAATTACAACAAAACATGGTTGCTTAAATGGTTAGTGTTGGAAGGTGCGGGTGTGAGAAAGGGGGTTCGATCCCCTAATTCTTTATTTTTGAGATGTATTTCGAAATTAATTTTCAATAAAAGCTGAGGTGGATGCCACGTATTTATTTGGAGATATTTATATTACTTATGATAGTAATACGAATGATATAATTTATATTCACATTATACAAATATAGTTATTGATCCCATTGTCGTTGTCGGAGTGATAGTTGCTCTCTCATTGGCATATTTTTCATTCAACAAATGTTCGTTTAGTTGTCGACACGTGCTATCCATAATTTGTTTTAGTGGATATTATCCATTGGTTTGATAAACCAAATAATACACAATATTTTTTTTTGTTTAGAAACCAAAAGGATTGTTTAACATGTAAAATTTGAATGATGAAACTTATATAAGAGTTTACACCTATCTTAGAGCATTAGGAAAAAATAACTATATTACAATAAGAAAATGAGCATAATATCTTGGTCAAATATGGTTGAAAGAGACTTGCATATACAATCTGTATATCCCTTTCACATTTTCTTTTCTTTATGATGAAATTTTCCTTTTCTTAATTTTTTTTCTTCAAATTTCAGTTTCATCGTTGAATTTTTTTTTACAATTTTCAGATATTAATATTGATTAAGGATAATAATTGCAAGCTATAATTTTATATGCTCGAAATATCTTAATTTTTTCTTCCAAATTTCAGTTACATCTATGCAAGCTAATGAAAGTGTATTATTGATTAAACTAAATAAAAAATTGATTAATGATAATTATATATAATTTATAGATAGTAATTGTCTGACCGCTTCTGTGGTATAGAAGCTTATCTCTTAAACAATTTTCACAACCTTATCCATGAATACAATTAGTTATTACCTCTGCATCTCAATGAAAATGCTTGCTGAATACAAATTAACAAAAATATAAGAAATTAAGACTAAAATATTTAAAGATCATTAGGGGATTTTGTCAATACAATTTTTTCTATGGACTCAATCACCGATTTTGATCAGATCGCAATATACAATAATCACATATAGAAAAAAATCCTCCAAGAATGTTGGTCACCTATTAAGTCTCCATGTGAATCATTGAATAAAGAACAATATCCAAGAATCACATGTAGAAGGATAATCCTCCCAATCTATAAAGAAAATGAAAAAAAGTTAACAATAGCATAATTAGAAACTAACAAAACCAAACTCATGAGGTAACAAAACCAACTCTTAAAAAAGAGGGAGTAAGAAATAAACTAAATATATATAGAGTAAAAAACCACAATATATCCCATTTTTCCCTTTTGTAACAGCCAAGGCAAATCAATGAGAAACATCACAATAACCAAAGCAAAAATCTAACTCTGCTTGTGTGCGAGTGGTTAGTGCCTTCTATTTGAAGAGACAAATTTGGCTAGTGCCGTGTTTGGCATTTTTCTTAGTTCTCAAGATTGACACTGTTGTCTTGAGTAATATTTATCGTAGAGAAGAAACATATAGAGCTGAAAATAAGAGTGGGTATGTAGTGTGTGTGAGTGAGTGGGTATAGTTTATATAGTGAGTAGGAATGTGGCTTTTGAGTTTTATGATTAATAGTAGTAGCATAATATTAATTATTATAATTTCATCATTATGAATTAAGAGAGAAAATAAATAAATTGAAATGCCACGTTTACTTTTGATATTCCATAACTGATATTCTTATTTTCATATTATTTTGTTGGCTCACCTTATTATTTACTATCGAGACTTCAAAAGATTTGTCTACTTATGTATAGTGGTTAGTTTTATATTTAATTCCTAATAGCCATAACCATAATGGGACTTGTATTCTTAACTTTTAAAATACCCAACCTTAATAACAATTAACATTTTCCTTCATTGTCTAATGGATTGTTTTTTGTTTAATTCTTATTAGGCATCCATAACCGTAGGTTTTTTTTGTCAAAAGAATTATCCTAGGTTTTTTTTTTGAAAATTCTCCTAGGGTTGATCAAATACTTTATTTTTGTAACCAATTATTTGTCTGGCTTATCTTTTAATACATTATCCAATCACTTTTTTTCTTTGAAAAGCCTAACATTAAAATTAAAATTTAAAAATAATAATATTAATGACTAATACTAAAATGGTTAAAAGTTACCTGAAGAATTGAATAAAAAAGTGAGAATATATTACTTAATATACTATACATAATTTATATATAAGTTAATTTATAATTTATATAATATAGTGTACATTATTTATATATATATATATATATATAATTTAATGTATCAATTATTTAATTTTTCACAATTAATGAATATTAATATAATTACTTGATAAGATGAAAGTCTAAAAAGTTTAAACCTCATGCGTTTACTCTTGCAATATAGAAAGTCATTTTATTAAAGCTTATTACATTTGTCATTTAAGTAGAAACAAAGTTTCTCCAACTTCCTTTTACAAATAATTAATTGTTTATAAATTATAAATAAATACATGAATCTAAGAATATTTAATTTATAAATAGAATATTATAATAAGATAGATAGATAGATATAATAATATAGAAGATTATATATTTAATTTAATTTACAAATAATTAATTGCCAAACTATTCATTACTTAAAATGTTCGTAATATAAATTTTGCAATGTTAATAACTGGATATAGTATTAGAATCAATAATAATTAACAAAATGAAAAATTAATATTTAATATTAAGTACAATGAAGCTTAAATTAAAGTGTCTTTTATATAGAATTTATAAAGATATATTTAAAAAGGAGAAGCACTCTAAAAACTCTATTAAGTAATGACTATTTAATTTTCACAATAACTTGTTGGGTCTTTTTTTTCATACCCCCAACTTGTCTCCCATACCCCCATATTAGCCTTTTTGACCAAAATACCTCTGGAAAAAATTTAAAAAAGTACAATTCTCATCATTATACATATATTTCTGGTAAAAAGTGAGTTTTCTCCCTAAATTTTCCGGATTTATACGTATTTCCGAAGAAAAAATTGTAAATTTTCCAGAAATACGTATAAATTCGGAAGGCAAATTCAATTTTTTTATTTTTATTTTTCCGGAAATACATGTAAATTCGGAATGTAATTTCCGGATTTACATGTATTTCCGAATTTACATGTATTTCCGGAAAAATTTTAAAAATAAGCTTCCAAATTTAGGTGTAAATCCGGAAATTTCAATGTTGAAATTTTCAGATTTACACCTAAATTCGGAAGCTTATTGTTTTTTTTATAAAATTTGTTTTAACTCATTTTTTTCTTTTTTCAGTGGCTAGCAGTCGAGACTTTACACCAGGCGAGACATCTGGATCTACACCGGGAGATGATGCTGCTCCTAGGACTAGGACGAGGATTAGATTGGTCAGACAGGCTGGGCACGCTTCTGAGCGTCAGAGGCGTGTCCGACAGCGACAGGACCAGGCTGAGCAACCAGAGATACCACAGGCTGAGCAGCCATATATACAGGAGCCTACTGAGCATCAGGCTGAGGCTGCTGAGCAGCCTTTGTTGCACCGCTTACTGGATCACCGCGTCAGTCGACTACTGGCTGGGGAGGTAATTACTTTAAATTATTTATTAATTACTTAATTAGTTTAAATTATTTAATTAGTTTAATTTATGAGGTAATTACTTTTATTTTTTTACAAGACCGAGGTACGCTGAAGGTTGCATCTCACGGGGGAAGATATCCAGTATTAGACCTGAGCTGCACCACCATCATATTGCAGCATGGTTGCAGTAGGCGAGGCTATTTCAGTTGGACGCCACACCTCTCAACAACATCAACCACGAGCTTGTATCTGCTTTTGTTGAGAGGTGGCATTCTAAGACTAGCTCCTTTCACATGCCTTGGGGGGAGATGACCATCACATTGGACGACGTGGCTGCGTTGCTCCACTTGCCGCTCTCCGGCAATCATTTGGCTGAGCCTCTACATCTTTCATTTGCTGAGGCCGTTCAGGTTGGGGTGGATTTTCTCGGAGTAGATGGGGCGGCCTGCTGGATCGAGTTTAATTGCTGCAGGACTCCGAATTTCAGATTCCGATTTTTAGAGGATGCCTACAGAGATAACATGCATCGGGGGCAGTTTGATCATGCAGAACTGTGATATATGCTACACTTGTTGGGCGGCACCATCTTCTCCGACAAGAGTCACACGTACGTGCCTGCTAGGTGGATTAGTCTCATTTCAGATTTTGACACATTTGGCCAGTGGGCTTGGGGTCCAGCTGCTCTGGCATATCTCTATGACCAGCTGAACTTGGCCGCTTACTGGGACACCAGGCAGATTGGCGGATACGCTTCTCTGCTAGAGGTAATTTATTAATTAATTACTTTTATTCTTTTAATTGGTTTTATTGAAATAATTAATTATTTATTCATTTAATTATTTATTCATTTAATTATTTTATTTCGGTGCTGGATATATGAGTACTTCCCCACTATCGTCCGACGGAGGATGTCCCCTGATACTGGGCTTCCACGTTGCAGCAGGTGGAAGAACTTCAAGTGCGATGATCTGAAGCTGATACATTTTCGGGAGCGGATCGATAACCTGCGGCAGGACCAGGTCATTTTTACACCTTGGGAGGACCACAGACTGCACGTTCCATTCCACACCATGGCGCATTTCAAAGGTTGGCTGATCTGGGGCGACATTGCTGTCACATATATGGCTGACCGGGTCCGATGGCAGTTTGGGCACATCCAGCAGATCCCTCCTGCACCTAGGGGTGTGCATGGTACAAAATCCATACCACACCACACCATACCTCTTTTAAATCCAATTTTGGTTTTCCATTTTTTGAAAACTGGTTTGTATTTTTTAAACCGGATCGAAACCGGTTCACCTCGGGAAACCAGTAAACCGTTTTGAAACCGGTTTTCCTTCCAAAAAATGGTTTACCATTTTTAAAAACCGGTTTTTGTTACCAAAAAATAGTTAACCATTTCTAAAAACTGGTTTTTACTAACAAAATCCAATTTTCGGTGCCAAAAACTGTTTACCACTTCTTAAAACAGCTTTGTTTACTGCCAAAACCAGTTTACCATTTTACATTTTTCATTAAGTTAACAGTGCAATATGGGTTATGGTATGGTTTAAGTTTACCAAATTTTTTGCACATCCCTACCTGCACCCGTCTTAGGCCCAGTCCAGATGTGATCTCCATTTTAAAGACGGGTAAGTGCACCGATGACTATCTCCCATACCCCCATATTAACCTTTTTGACCAAAATACCTTCATTTTTAAAAAAAAAAAAAACTGAACTTTCCGGAATTACACATAAATTCGGAAAGGGGGTAAAAAAATAACCGGATTTATGTGTATTTCCGGAACGCAACTTTTTTAAACAACCTTCCGAATTTATGTATAATTTTGGAATATATAAAAATATATTCCGAATTTATAATTTATACATAAATTCGGAAGCATAATTTTTTTTTTAAAATCAGTTTAAATTAATTAAAAAATCAATTTACATTAGTTAAAAAATCAGTTTAAATCAATTTAAATACGATAACAATAACGATAACAAACGAAAAATAACCGAAAATATAATAAAGTCGATAAAATACGAGTACATATACAAAAATAAAACCAAAACAAATACATCTACGGATGAAAGTCTAACTATCCTAATGCCTGGAGGAGGCTGTCATATGCATCGGTTGGAATGCCTCCCTCACAACCCATAGCATCAAGTATGTGTCCAGCGGTAGCATTCATCGTATCCTGATACGTCCATGGACCAACTCCCTCAGCTACAGCCTGCTGCTGTGGTACATGCTGCTCTGGTCCATGCTGCTCTGGTACCTCCCCAGCTGCAGTCAGTCGTGGAATGGACACCCGCTGATACCAAGGTAGATAGTCATCGGTGCACTCACCCGTCATGCCTGCGACTCTGCTAGTACGAAAAAAAATCCGTGCTGGGGATGGACGTATCAGGATACGATGAATGCTACCGCTGGACACATACTTGATGCTATGGGTTGTGAGGGAGGCATTCCAACCGATGCATATGACAGCCTCCTCCAGGCATTAGGATAGTTAGACTTTCATCCGTAGATGTATTTGTTTTGGTTTTATTTTTGTATATGTACTCGTATTTTATCGACTTTATTATATTTTCGGTTATTTTTCGTTTGTTATCGTTATTGTTATCGTATTTAAATTGATTTAAACTGATTTTTTTAACTAATTTAAATTGATTTTTTAATTAATTTAAACTGATTTTAAAAAAGAATTATGCTTCCGAATTTATGTATAAATTATAAATTCGGAATATATTTTTATATATTCCAAAATTATACATAAATTCGGAAGGTTGTTTAAAAAAATTGCGTTCCGGAAATACACATAAATCCGGAAATTTTTTTACCCCCTTTCCGAATTTATGTGTATTTCCGGAAAGTTCAGTTTTTTTTTTATTTTAAAAATGAAGGTATTTTGGTCAAAAAGGTTAATATGGGGGTATGGGAGACAAATTGGGGGGTATGAAAAAAAAACCCTAACTTGTTTTAAAGCTAACCATTGAAATTTGAAGTTTTAACTTAAAATGAGTGCAAGTCTCCTTTACATATATAATATAGATAGATGATTCTATAATGGGATTTTTTTTTGTACCCCCACCTTTTCCCTCAATACCCCCACAAAAATTGAAAATCCTAAAATACCCCTCTGAAATTTTACTTAATCGTATTTACCTGTATAAGAGGTAAATACGATTTTGAAAAAAAAGGAAGCGTATATAGATAAATACGATGCGAAAATAAAACTCAAATTGTATGTATCTCATTAGTAGGTACATACGATTTGTTAATTATACAAATCGTATGTACCTTGACTTCAGGTAGATACGATTTGTATAGTTAACAAATCGTATGTACCTGTTCGTGGGGGTACATACGATTTGTTAACTTAACAAATCGTATTTACCTTGTATTAAGGTAAATACGATTTACAAAATAATGCTAAAAAAAATTAAAAACTGATAAATATATACATATATATATATATACACATATACACATATACACAAAAATATGGATAAACAATTACAAAAAATGTGGTACAAAAATAAATACAAGAAATATGTCAGGTAGTCAGTCAACCATCAGAATCGTCCGATAAATTTACCACGGTGGGCGCATCAGTGGGTGGGGGCAAGACTGGAGCAAGGGAATGCCATAAGGCGAAGCGGCCTGTATACGGATCCAACCATGTAAGGGCCTCTGGGGATACATTATGCTTCCATAAATGAGCAATCGGAGGCAAAGGACAAGCAGGAGAAAGAGAAACCTGCACCCAATGGTTACCCCTCACGTGCAGAATAGATATGAAACTACGAGCCTTAGAAGAAGAATAAGCACCTCTCAAAGGTAGATAAGTAAAATTCATCCCCAAAGATAACTGAACTAGGGCCACATTATACCTGGTTGCTATAAAATACCCCATCTCAGGCAAACTCAACCACTTTGCCGGAGGCTGAACACCGTAGTCTTCAATTGATAATGCTTCTCTAAGCTCTGCTAGTCTGTGCTCCCCAAATATGTCAGTATAGAGTTGGTCTCTGTCTTTTGTTTCTTGAATTAATTCTTGCCTAATTAAAGGCCAACTATCCTCACCAAGACCTTGACCAACAGCAAATGCCCTAAACCCACAATTACCATCGGGCTCAACATCAATAATATTCTTAACATAAGAGTGTACGTGTTGAGGAACCCACGGTAAATGAAGTTTTGTTTCCCCCTGCTGTGTTAATTTCCTATAAGAACTCTGAGATAGTTTCAATTTTGGAGACTGCTTTGAGACATTAGGAGAAGGCCCTTTTGTCGAATTAGAAGATTTTTTAGAAGTCCCGGATTGTTGTGTCATCTTGAACTTTTCATCAACATGTTCCCAACCGGAAGGATCCCTCTTTACATCAAATAATTTCTTCTTTTTTTTCATTGTGCACCTTTAGTTTTAACTTTGAATGGTGGTGGAACCATAGAAGAAGTAGTAGGAAAAGCAAGCTCATTTAGTTGCTTCTTGAAGACAAATTTTTCTTCCTCATTCATTCGATTAAATCTTGCCCAAATCATTTCCATTTGATATGAAATATCACATGCATCAGTTTGCTCTTAGAAAAATTTATCATCATTAGAATCCAAATCCAACTGTTTCCAATGGTCGTCTACAACGTCCAATGGAATAGAAGAACCGAAATAATGTAAGACACCGAGCTCGCAAGCACATGGAAGAAGAAGTGTCTTTCAAAGAACGCAACCACAACGACCTTTATCATAACCAACTCTGGATGTAGTTTTTGAAAACTCTTTGACAATATGATCCAAAGCAGATAGAGACACAAGACCGAGAAGTTTTTTAAATAATGGAGTATTGTATGCAACTTCGATACGGTTTATGCTCCGTTGGAAAGACCTCCAACTTTTTCAAAGTGAAGATTAAGCATCTCATGCACCGAATGAAAATATTTAGATAAATCTCCTCCAGAAGTACCCAAATGTCGCTTTAATGTCCAGTGTGCTGACTCGATTCTTAAAAAAATTGAAGTAACGATAAAAACACTAAATCAGGTGTTAAATAAAATTAAACAACGAAAAAAATAGTAACCACGTGTCACAAAAATTGAAGTAACAATAAAAACACTAAATCAGGTGTTAAATAAATTTAAACAACCAAAAAAATAGTAACCACGTGTCAAAAAAATTGAAGTATCGATAAAAACACTAAATCAGGTGTTAAATAAATTTAAACAACGAAAAAAATAGTAACCACGTGTCCAAAAAATTGAAGTAACGATAAAAACACTAAATCATGTGTTAAATAAATTTAAACAACGAAAAAAATAGTAACCACGTGTCAAAAAAATTGAAGTAACGATAAAAACACTAAATCAGGTGTTAAATAAATTTAAATATCGAAATACCTGTTCGTGGTCTGATTACCAAAGTGTGGGATTTGATTAGTCCATGCTAAGATAAATTTCTCCTTGCACGGTTTCAACCAAGTATCTTGCAAATATTTGATAAGAGCGGGAAAATCAAAGCACGAGTCCCCAAGAATCTTCAATCGAGAAGAGTACTCTGAATCGTTAAGTGAGTCAATGACATCGTGCCAAAAAGACAGTACTTCCCCTTGCCTATCCGCATGAACCAACTCCTTAATTTTTGCCTTGACATTTTTTGTGACATGCCAAGAACACAACAAGTTTGTAGAAGAAGGAAACACACTAAGAATACCAGACATTAGACCAAGATCTCTGTCTGTCAATAATACTTGTGGTTGAAGCCCGTACAAGTCGAATAACTCTTTCAGCTGCTGTAGTGCCCAAGTAAAATGCGGTCCAAGCTCATGTGTAATGTAGGCAAAAGCAACCGAGAATGTTAGTACTGTAGACGTCACCCCCACAATCTCCAATAAAGGTAGATTGTATTTATTCGTCTTATATGTTGTGTCGAGAATAAGCACTTTAGGAAACAACCGAAATAACTTTAAAGAAGTGGGATGCGCCCACATGATATCCGAAACCACGTCAGAATCCCCAATCTTCCTACTCCAACACAAATAATTTTCAGATTCAATTAATCGCAGCAGCTCTTGTATGTCCGTTCTAGGACCCCTCCTAGAAGACCGATAGGCGTAACGCTGCCTATAAATTTGTGGAAGAGAAGTGACGTTCCCCGGAAAAAATTTCTTCAAAGCAAGCAGACTATCCTTCGGGGCTACGTTCAAAGAAGTATGCTCATCAATAATAGCCTTCTGCGGCTTAGTCAATCGCCCAAAACAAGTGGACCCGACTGGGGTAGTCAATAACTAATGTGTGTGTAGCCCACACCTAACCGACACTCGCCAACCCCCATTACGTATGGTACGAACAGGTCTCAACTTGAACAAACATCTTCTTCTCTTTGATCCGATAACTCTAGAAGTATTACAAAAATCTCCTTGCTTGTCACAGCCAAATACGATTTTATCTCGAGTCCCCCTTTTACCTCCACCAGAGTCAGATCTCACAATAATAACTACAACCCCGATACGTAGTCTCCCAACGGACTTCGCCCACTCAACAACATCGTCCCGTGTAGAAAATATCTGCAAAATACAAAATTGTAATGTTTTTAGTAAATTTAATGACAGTCAAAAATTAACCGAAGATTATTTAAAAAATTAGTACTCAAACATTATACCTGGTCCGTGGAAAATGACTCTGTAGTATCTACCGCGACAACAGGAACCACCTGTGACTCTGACTGCGAATCGATATCTGTTTCGAAATAACCACCAACAAAAAAAAACAGTTATTAAAAAAAATTAAAAAACAAAACCGTATTTACGTAATGGGTACGTAAATACGATTATCCATCGTATTTACCCCACAACTGGATAAATACGATGGCTAAAAATACACAGCGTATTTAAGTCACCTATATGTAAATACGATTTCCACTTGTATCTACTATAAAAAGTGGATACCAAACCTCCACCAAAGTTAGTATTATGCCCTCCTTCCATTAGTTATATCATTAAGATAAATATGTCATTTCAAATTATTTCCTTTTACTTTTTCTTTCTCTCACTCACTATTCTTATTAGTTGGTCCCACTCTCACATCTTCTTTTATCTTTCCTCTATCTCTCTCACTCTTTCCACTTCTCTCTACTATCAACATAATCAAACAATCCACTACCAAAATTTTTTATTTTAAAAATCAATAATTACATAAAATTAATTAAATTAATATGAATTTACTATTTACAATAATCTACTAAACTACTAAACCCAATTAATTTGACCACTACCAATCGTCAAAAAAACGATACCGTTAGCAAAAAAATCCAAAAATATTTTTCCTAAAAAAACAAATAGTTAAATCTCATCCACTTTTTTTGGTAAGCTGTACGGGAGCCGCAACGAGAGCAGCAATGACAGCGCCAACGGGAGCGCAAAAAAAGTAGCAAAAGTTGTCTGCCGCGCTGACGCTCGCCGTCAATTTTTTTAAAAAAATCAGTAATTAAATAAACTTAATAAAATTAATATTAAATTATGTAGAATTTATTATTACTTTAATCTACTCAAAACTACTAAACCCAATTAATTTAACCACTACCGATGGTCAAAAAAAGCGATACTACTAGCAAAAATTGCAAAATTATTTATCCAAAAAAAAAATTAAATCTCATCAATTTTTTTTGTCAGCCGCACTGGAACGGCAACGAGAGGAGCAACGACAGCGCCAACGGGATGACCAATAGAAGCGCCAACGGGAGGGAACAGCAACGAGAGCGCCAACGGGAGCAGCAACGAGAGAGCCAATACGCGCACTAACGGGAGCGCCATTTATGGAATTTTTCCTTTTTCTTTTATTACATTTTGGAACAATGCTTTACCAAAAAAATTTTATTTTAAAAATCAGTAATTACATAAAATTAATTAAATTAATATTAATTTACTATTATCTACTCAAACACTAAACCCAATTAATTTAACCACTACCAATCGTCAAATCAAATAAACTTAATAAAATTAATATTAAATTACGTAGAATTTATTATTTACTTTAATCTACTCAAAACTACTAAACCCAATTAATTTAACCACTACCGATTGTCAAAAAAAGTGATACTACAAGCAAAAATTACAAAATTAATTTTCTAAAAAAAATAAATATTAAATCTCATCAACTTTTTTCGTTAGCCGCACTGGAACGGCAACGACAGCGCCAACAGAATGACCAACAGAAGCGCCAACAGGATGACCAATAGAAGCGCCAACGGGACCAGCAACGAGAGCGCCAATAGGCGCACCAACAGGAGCGCCATTTATGGAGTTTTTCCTTTTTCTTTTATTACATTTTGCAACAAACATTGACCAAAATTTTTTTATTTTAAAAATTCAGTAATTACATAAAATTAATTAAATTAATATTAATTTACTATTATCTACTCAAACACTAAACCTAATTAATTTAACCACTACCAATCGTCAAAAATATTTTTCCTAAAAAAATAAATAGTTAAATCTCAACCACTTTTTTCGTGAGCTGCACAAGAGCTGCAACAAGAGCAGCAATGACAGCGCCAACGGGAGCGCCAAAAGTAGCAAAAGTTGTCTGCCGCGCTGACGCTTGCCCTCAATTTTTTTAAAAAAAATTGATTTATTTTTTCTTAAAAATCAGTATTTAAATAAACTTAATAAAATTAATATTAAATTATGTAGAATTTATTATTTACTGTAATCTACTCAAAACTAATAAATCCAATTTATTTAACCACTACCAATTGTCAAAAAAAGCGATACCGCAAGCAAAAATTGCAAATTTATTTTTCAAAAAAAATAAATATTAAATCTCATCAACTTTTTTCGTGAGCTGACAACGATAATAGCAACGATAGCGCCAACAAGATGACCAATTGAAGCGCCAACGAGAGCAGGAACGAGAGCCGCCAATAGGTCCGCCAACGGGAGCGCCATTTATGGAGTTTTTCCTGTTTCTTTTATTACATTTTGCAACTTTCAATGTATTTATAATTTCATAGCAAATTTTAATAAATACAGTTTCACTCGTGCGTATGCACGGGTAAAATACTAGTTTTGGTAAATACGAGCAGACAAAATTACGCTTTTTGGCATGTTTTACGATGTCAAATCGTATTTAGCTCAAAATAGGTAAATATGATTTGACTCTCCGTGTGTATTTATTGCTTATTTAATGCTAATCGGATTTACCTTCCATAACGGTAAATCCGATTGTAGATTTTGTGGGTCCCAATAGAAAATATATAACTGAAAAGTGGGTTTTTAGGAGATTATGGGAAGGGTATTTTGGGGATAAAGAAATTATGTGGGGGTATGGAGGCATGTGGTGGGGGTACAAAAAAAATCCCTTCTATAATTACAAACATCAAAATGGTAATTTACTCAAGAAACAAAGCCATGAAAAGCATGCATGCAAAATCAATAAATCCAAGGTATACGGATCAAATCATACGGATATTGTGGCCCATATTGCACATGGGCTAGTTCAACGCCTCTCCAAATTGGATCAATCTGTTTTTTTTTTACCCCCACCATCTTCCCATATACCCCCACAAGACTTTTTTTGACGAAAATACACCTAAAAAAATTGACCAAAATCGTATATATCTCACCATAGATATATACGACTTTGAAAATTTTAAATCGTATATACGTAAATTTTATTAAATACGATTAGATTTAAAATAACAAATCGTATATACGTATGGCTGAGATATATACGATTTGTTAAAATACAAATTGTATTTAACTAGGTGTGGGGGTACATACCATTTGTAATTTAACAAATCGTATCTACCCCCACCCATAGATATATACGATTTTGTATTAATTTATTTAAATTTTTAAAAAAATTATAAAAACGCTACTAAAAATCCGGTAAAGAGTCAAAACTAATCAAAAAATTATAAAAACACCACTAAAAATCTAATAAAACCAAAATAAGGCTATGCAATTTTTTTTAGATTTTTTGGAGACTATAAAAAATTTAAAAAATTAATAAAAAATAGTAGACGATGGAATTTGGGATTTTGAGCCCCCCAGTCCCGTAAGAAATCCTTTTTAAGGAAGTCTTGATCCTTGATTTTTTCGGATTTAATGGCTGTGGTTTCATTACATCGGAGTAGGTTGCCGAAAAACCGAGTTTTTAGCATAAATTATTCGCTCGACGTATGTTGCACCCCGAAAAAAATCCGGTTTGGACCTTTCATCGTACAACGTGAAAATTTGTGAAGCCGCCATCAACATTTTTTATTTAGGGACCAAAACATTGAAAAATGGTCCTTTTTAAGGCGAGTGGTCCTTTGAGAACTAGAGATGTAGGTTCGGGGGTCGGTTAGGTGTGGGGAAGGTATTAGCATCCCACACCTCCTTTCTACCGAAAGGGAACCTTTAACTTGATGTGCGGTTTTGACAGAGTTGATTTGAAACAATTCGTTCTACTTCTTTTTTTATTTGAGAAAAGTGTTTTTGAAAACGGGGGAAAAGAAGAATCTTTTTATTATTTTTTAAAAGTGTGCTTGACGGGATGTGACCCGCTCCTACGTATCTCCCGGTGCGATGGAGAATTCAAAGCTTACGTAGTTCTCCTTAGTCGAGAAACTTTGTGTTGGTGTTTTTTATTGTAGGGGTTTTCGGTCCTAGACTGTACAGTCCACTAGACCTAGAACAAAGACAACTCCGCCTGTACAGACGACGTGCCCCCTACTTATTGAAAATGTTTTTTTTGATTAAGGAAGAAAAAGATTTGTTGTGAGGTTGGTTGCTTTTATTTGGCAAGTATCTTAGGCTCGCCCGAACTGTACAGCTCGCTAACCCTAAGACGCTAACCAATACCGGATGTACATCCGACTCGATTCCTTACTCATTTTTTGAAATAGGGTTCAAGTTGTTAATTACTTGTTTTAATTCTCATAAGTATCCCAAGATGTTTGAGCTGTACAGCTCCGATCTTAGGACGTTAGACAACACCGGCCGTACGTCCGGCTTGCCTCCTTATGAGTTTTCAAAAAGGTTTATTGTTGATCTTAGAAAGAATTTGATTGTCTTATGAAAACAATTTGAGAAAAGATTGAGTTTGGAAAAAAGCTTTAGAAAATGATTGATTTGAAGAAAGGAGAAGGGAGTTTGAGGGTGACACTGGTCACAAAAGGTTTGTTGGGATGGCGTGGCATCCAAAAGGAAAAGAAAGTAGAACATTCAATCAATTTCCAAGTCAAGAACCAAAGTGCAACATTTAACAAATTGCAAGCAAAGCAATCAACAATGTAAGCATAAGCATAAACATTACCAATTACAACATTTGAGCACAAGAATGACACTTAGTCATCAACATCTAATGGCATGCATATGTAAGATCAACAATAGGCACACAAAGAGATCATACAAAAGTTCAATTCAATTAGGTGTCAACACAAGATAAAGCACAAGGTTGAATCCCTTTTAGTAATCCTTGACGCTTGAGACAATGCACAAGTGCATAAGTGTCTAGTCCTTTTACCAAATCATCAACATTAAAGCATAACATTGACCTAGAAAGAACATCACATTTGCAAGACCAAAAGTGACCAAAAGAGGGCATTAACAAGTCATTTTTGTAACCAAAATTGATTAATCAAGTTAGAAAACTAGCATTTGCATTTTCAAGCAAGAATTGCACAAAGAAAATTGAATCATCTTAGGCAATCCTCATCACTTAAAGTGAAGTGCACTAGGCACAAGTGAGAGTCCTCTTGCCAATCCTCAACATAGAATAACTTTGCAAACAAGTTACTAACAAGCAAACCAAAGTTTACAATCAAAGCACAAGGTTGTGTTGAATCATCTTAGGCAATCCTCAACACTTAAAGTGAAGTGCACAAAAACACAAGTGTGAGTCCTCTTGCCAATCATCAACATATAACAATTTGCAAGCAAGATACAATCAATTAGCAACAATATTTTGCAATCAAAACATCAAGTCAATTGCGTTGAATCATTTTAGTCAATCCTCAACACTTAAAGTTAAGTGCGCAAAGGCACAAGTGTGAGTCCTCTTGCCAATCATCAACATAACAATGACTTGCAAGCAAGATACCATCTATTAACATCAAAATAACTTGAGAAAACGTTTTTGATCACAATTGCAAACCCATTTCACAAGGAAATCAACAAACCCTAATTCTAATCATGATTTGCGAAGCATCACATCATTTTATTCAACAAAAATGCGAGATCATAGTGAAAACAACATAAATCACAATTTATTCAAGGGTGAGAAGCATCTCAAGCACCCAAACCTCCCACAGTGTTTGTCAAAATGCTTGAGACACCTCTCACCAACAACAATCAACAAATCAACAATATAACAACACTAAAATGCATGAATATGGTAGGATGCAAAATTAGAAACATGATATCTACATTTTGATGCAAAAAAGTTGAAGATGATGCTAGGTTTTAAGAAGTTTACCTCAAATCCAAGCTAAGGAATGACTAATATGAAGAACAAGACCACAAATCAACTTGAATCTTCACCAAACTTCAATGAAACCCATGAAATGCTTGCTTAAAAATGCCCTTTGATGATGCAAGCTTGAATTAAATTAGGAGAGAAGGAAGATATATGAAGTAGGAATGGAAATGAGGTGAGAAAATGGTGATTTGGTGAAGGAGAAGTGAAGAATTGATGGAGGAAGAAGGTGGTATGATTTCGGCCAAGAGAGGGAATTAGGAGAGGGAGTTGTGTGCTAGGGTTGTGTGAGTGAAAATGAGGCCAAAAGTTGTGAGAGGTGAGGTTAATAGGGTATTTATAGAATGCATCTAGGTTTGAGGGTATTTAGGTCAATATGCACTAGTTGTGCTCTAGGATTTGATTTTAATTTTGAATCAAAGGCTAGGATTGAGGCTCACATGGATTGAGGACATTGAGAAAACACAAAATGAGAGAATAGAGAGTGTGAAATTCGGCCAAGAGGTAGTGGGAGTGGTCACCAAGTTTTGCTAGTTGTCATCTTGTACTATTGTACTATTATATGACCATTCCATTATCCCTTCATTTTTTATTATTCTTCTTAGGATAATTGTACAAAAATACACCCAATTTAGGCCACATACTAGGAACCTTAGGAATATGCCATTTTATGAGATCACCATGACCAAAAATATCATAAAAACCTCATCTTGAAATTTTTGTAGAATATTCCTTTTTGATGCCTTTTTTGAATTTGAATTTTTATGCAATTGCGTGCATGTATGCGCAAAAAATATATGACCAAGGGTGTCTTGCTTCAAATAATTTCCTCTAAAATTGCACAATGATTTTTGATGAAAAATTATCCTCTTTTTTTTTTGAAAAATGACCAAAATACCCTTTGCCCTAAAAACATTTTTTTGTCCAAAAATGCATTTCCAACCTAAAAAAAACCCTAGAATGCATGCACAATGCTCTTCACACTTTTCAAAATAATGCCACACTTCTCAATTTATTTATTTTTGTGGAAAATTAGAGTTTTAACCTAGGCGGACAAAATTAGGGTATGACAACGTATAACATCGTCACGTGTTAACGAACTACACCCTAAACAGAACCAAAAAATGGTCGATATTCATATTATTCATATCTAATTTATTTTTTTAAAAAAATATAATTTTAATTTTTTAAATGATTTATTTATTTATTATTTGGCTACAAAATCAGATTTACCTATGGGTGGGGGTACATCCGATTTTGTTATTTTTAAAATCAGATGTACCCCCACCTTAGATAAATCCGATTTGAATTTTAAAATTTTTTAGGGGAAATTCGGATTTATCTATATTCGATTTTAATTTTTTAAAATTTTTAGGGGAAATTCGGATTTACCTATATCCGATTTCCAATTTTTTTTTTGAGCTGGGGATATGTTGGAGTTTTTTAAATTTTGTGAAGGATATTTTGGTCTTTTCACAGGGTACGTGGGGATATATGAGAAGATGGTGGGGGTAAGAAAAAAAAAAGACCCAACTTGGTTTGTGGGAAGCTATGTATCTTCCAGCTCAAAGTTGGGTCCTCTGCAATCAAAATACATACATACACCTCATACAACATATCATATATGAACTTACTTTTCATCACTCAATTACTACCAAATTCTCCACTTATGTTTTTAATAATTCATATTTAATGGCAAACAAAAAATATGCTAAGTTATTGTTGTAAAGAAGGAGGATCACTGACTTGAAAAAAAAAATGAATTCTGCTCCATCTGATTTTTGTTGTACTGTTTAACTTTACAATCAATACACGAGATATTCAATCCATTTTACTTGACTAATTTTTATACTTTTTTTAATGAATGGATCAATTTATTCATAATTCTTGTCATCACTATGGAGACCAACCAACCTTCTAGAAAGGGTTGAAGGAAACCATACTATCATTTGCTCCAACTAGAATCTCACAAAAACCATACAATGTTCATAGGCCAACTTAACAATTTGGCACCCTTTCCAAGATAAATGTTCCCTGGTATAGTAACAAAAATGAGTGTATTAGGCAACAAAGCCTACCCTAACAACGCCCCATATCAGAAATTAGTACTCACAAAATTAGCTACAACCTGTTATGTAAGCACCCGATTCATGAACTTATTCTACCTATTACATTTGGGGTCAATTCAATACAAAAAAGTAAGGCTATGTATTGTCAAAAAATTCCTAACTTTGCATCTGTTTAACCTTATTGTATATGCAGCATGAAACATTTGGAAGAAAAAAAAACAACTGAGAGGATACAAGTACAACCCTTAAATAAGTAACAAAAGTGCCACGACATAGGAAATAATAAGGTTGATTGTGTGAACCTACTGCAACCTTGAGGTGAGCATCTTCATCCAGGATGTGACATGATCTACTTAGAGCTCCATACATTTTCAAGGGGAATCATAACCATTCAATCCTACTTCCTTCTACATGATGGAAGAGCCCTCTTTTTGCTAATGCATCAGCTATATCATTTGATTTCTTAATCACTTACAAATACCCCTTTCTAGCTAAACTGTACCTTACTCGACTCTGGGTGGTCCGGCCTTGAATAGTTATAAGGACTCCTAAGAAGGTCGGTGCTCAAAGTCCAAGTTGGGTATGATACCTACAATGACACACCAACGCCCAAGTTAGCGAGCGGAAGTCAATTATGAAGTAAGGAGAATGAATGTGTACATTCCTACGAATGAGTTGGTATTTATAGGCGTCAGGTGTTCTTGGGACACATCCAGCAGATAGACGAGTTTGCGCATCATATCCATTGGACCCAGTCACACGCCCTCAGTCGTTAATAGATGAGAAGGACTTTGCTTCTGCACTTGGAGTGGCCCAAAGTCGGATTTGGGCCTACGGCCCATCCGGAACACTAGCTTTTCAGGTGTGTACGAAATTGGCATTTGAACGCACCACCATGGTATACAATCACTCCAAATTTGTAATGTTAAATCTTTTTAGTTGTTTCTAGTGTTCATCTTTTTGTTGCAGTTGAGTGTTCACACCAAACAAGTATAATATATGATTATATTCTAATTGATATCTAGTGCTGAATAGAAGAAAATCACATTTTAGTTGTATCAAAAACCAAACAAAAGCACATTTTGCTATTTTAGCGCCACCAAAAAAACGTGGCCATCGTTTGTGAGGTATCGGTTCCAATTAGCCATTTGGTTTGACCGAGTGAGTTGATTTGATAAGTTCTTCCTTGTTGACTTTTTACTCTACAGTATAAGTACAACTACCATTCTTGTAAGGTTTTTACCTTTGTACCCTTCTAGAAAGATTTTTCTTTCTCTAAATGACCAAGATGAAGCTTCTGCGCATTCAGTTAACATTAGAAAAATCTTTCCATTTACAGTTCTAGAAAGATATATATTTCCAAGAATGACTAAAACGAAGTTTCTTTGCATACAGTTGACATTAAGTGGAATGTTCATGTTTACACCTATTTTCATTTCTATTGGTTTGTACAAGTCACACCAGAATTAATTCTGGTCTTGTAAGTTGTATCAATGCCCTCTACCACAACAAGAAGAAAATATAGAATACTTTGATGTCACTCCTACGTTGCCAAAATTCCACAATACAATGCTTTGTGCAATTTCATTATTGGTCGATTCCTTTCTTTCTATCTTTCCTATTCTTGGTTGTGAACCATGGTTGTCAGCGAGTCTACATAGACTCGTGAGGGGATCGTAGACTCGTAAGAGTCTATGAAAAAAAATTACACTAGAAAAATCTGTAAAAAAGTTACTACAGTGTCAAATAGTATCAATAACAATGAAGACATTTCATCAATACATAAATGTGGACTTATTATGTCATTATATGCCACATGAAGATTGCAAATACTTAATCATAAATCAGTGAGTCTGTGACATTCAAAATTTATCAAAATAACCTATTTATAATTAGCAAAAGTAAATCCAGCATTCCAAATTCTATCAAATTTAGCACCAACTTCAAACATTCCAAGTTTAAACAAAAGTATTCCACAGTAGTGTTGGGGGTTGTATTTGGATTGCTTGAAGCCACTAATAATCACAAACTGTAACAGAGAACCAAAAAAATCAAACAAATATATCCTTAAGTCTCCACAGCAAACAAAACAACAGCAAATCTTAAGTCAAACAAGGTGCAAAAAAAATCAATAGCAACTCTTAAATCAAACAATGAAACAAATATATCCTTAAATCAAACAATGAAACAAATATATCATTAAATCAAACAAATATAACCAGCAACCATATTCTGTGAAAATCAATAGCAACTCTTAACTCTCCATTTTTTTTGATCAAAGTTTGATCATCAAACAGTTGCATTCATGTTATTTACAAAAGA
This sequence comes from Astragalus glycyphyllos, assembly GCA_963573325.1. Lineage (NCBI taxonomy): Eukaryota > Viridiplantae > Streptophyta > Magnoliopsida > Fabales > Fabaceae > Astragalus > Astragalus glycyphyllos. The sequence continues at coordinate 49,158,734 of OY754308.1, read as the reverse complement.
AAAATATGATTCACTATCCTTTCTCCTTTCATTCATGTTTTTCCTTAGAAACAAAAGGCATTTTAAGAGATCATGACTTAAAAAAATCAATTTTTGTGATAAACTCGTAAACTCGTGATGGACTCGCGAGTTTGAGCGAGTTTGAGAGAATCTGAGCGAGTTTACCAAGATTGCGATTCTACACGTAATTTGACTCGTTTGGGCATCATAAACTCGTAAACTCGTAGTATCGTATGAGTTAACTCGCGAGTTTGACAACAATATTGTGAACTCATTATATTCATAAGTACTAAAATTTAAATGTACTCTTTTAACATAAATTTAAAAGTAACATTGATTTTCTAGTCACCATCTTCTCACTTTTCACTATTAATATACAGACACAATAATTTCCTTGTTTCCAAAATGCTCGAAGAGCTGTCTCCATTGCCTTTTCGTTTCACACTTGTGAAATTTGAAAATTGAAACCAAACACCAAATCATTTATTTACTTTTACCCCATTGACAAAATATTTGTCAAAGTGTTGAACCTAAAAAAATAAACTTTTGGATATTTGAACCCAGTCAATCAAACCAAAAGAACAAGTTTTAAACCTCATTTTGTTCGACCTTTTTGGTGACATCAATCATGTGTTAATGAAAAAAAAGACAATCAAGAAATCAAATCAAATATCAATTGAGAAAAAGCAAAAATATTGTATTTTCATCATAAAATCAGCCTCTGTACAATGGGCCACAAGAGTCGCCATAGTTAAAACTCGTCAATCAACTAAGATCACAAATCATGATCATATCCTACCTCAATTTACATCCTAAAAATTAGGAATTAAAGAATTTTCAAAATCAAAATCGATCGCTATGATCAATCTAATTACTCTGTTTTTACTCTGCCATCAAAAACTTCGATTTCACCTAACACAAGTCCAACTGTCTGATTCCGACCAACTTTCCGGACTCTGAACCGTCGCGAGTTGCCGGAGCCGATTCACCGCAGAACTAAAACACGACTCATCAAAATTTCTTTTACCCAAATCTTGAAATTCCGGTGAACTAGGAACCGAACTTCCTTCATTGGAAACCCAATATGAAAAATCAAAGTGACACCTTGGTGAGAATTCAATAGCATTCTTCAACGAAACAACTTCCATAAAAGGATGTTTCAAAAGCATCTCAGCCGTCCATCTCTTTTTCGGATCTTTCATAAAACACTTCTCAAGAAAATCTTTTCCTTCTTTTGATAACTCTTCAGGTATCACCGGAGATTCTTCACCAATTCCAATTCGTAGCAACAAAGCCCACATATTCGAATTCTTTTCTACATTCCAGGCGGGCTTTCCGGTAACCATCTCCACCACTGCACACCCAAGAGCCCAAATATCCGCTGGCGATTCATGTTCACCGTCGTTGACTGATTCCGGGGACATAAACAGTGGAGTTCCCCTGCAATCGTAACTTTTGTTTTCACTCTGTTCAACCCCTGTTTCCTTAGCAAGACCGAAATCAGCGATTTTGATTTCTCCATCATTGAATACGAGGATGTTTTGTAACTTAATATCACAATGAACAAACCCATTCTCGTGAATATGTTTAAGACCTTCAACAATGGACCTTGTGTAATTACGAATGTGGGGTTCAGGAATCCGACCACCGTGGAACTTTAACTGATCGGCGAGACTCCCGCCGGCTGCGTACTCGAGAAACAAGTTGTAGTAGTGTTGGCCATTCTCGTAGGTAAAGTCATCGCCGAAACAACGAATGATTTGTGGACATGAACCTAGGAGATTGAGAATTAGTTTCTCATTTTTGAGTGAAGAGGAGGTTGAAACCTCGGAGGTTTTAACGGCTGTCGGAGAAGAAAATTGAGTTGAACTGGAATTGGGAATAACTAAATTGACTGTTGCAAAGCTTCCTTGGCCAAGTGAATCACCTCGTACCCAATCCATTGTTGTTGTTTGTTGTGTGTGTTTCTGTGATTATGGTTTGTGGAGAAAGAAAGAAGAAAGGTAACTGATTGAAGAAGTCTCTCTCCTTTATATATGAGGGAAATCTAGTTGAGATTCAATGACCCAAGCCACAAGCCGTCTTGGGAAATTAAAACTATTTTATTTATATTTTAAAGAAATAAAAGAAAAGAGGAAGGTAATGAAATTGGAATTGAAATTGAAATTAAAATTAGGGTATGATGATTGTGATGATTAAAGCACGTGATAGGCAAGGATATTTCCGCGGGAAGGAGGAGTAGTAGCGAGAAACCAACGCAACGCTTCTTGAGAGAGATTTTTGTGAGTGACAGATATTAAACGCGTTTGATAGTGACTAGTATTTTACATATTACATTACATTACATGTGCTCTTTTAATTCTAAATAAACAAATAAATATTCTAGATTTTGTATATTGATTAATACGACGAGTAATTGGTGGTGTGAATGATTTGAGTAATGATGCGTTTCAAGCTTTTTTCCGCGGTCATATCAGTGTATCTTAACGACTTGTTATGAATTCAACTTTTTTACACGCCGACGCACTTCCTATACGTGATTGTGAGGTGTGTGGGTTGCATTTATCATCTTATTTTTGAGTGTCATCTTCACAATATTTCTCGTGCATGCTTACTACTATTGGATGTAAGAAAACTCAAATAATAGCTAGTCAAACTAATTTCTAAAGAAAACTCAAATGTTTCAAAAATTATTTTACTGTGACAAATTCCACCAATATAGACTATGTAGTTTGTCTAGAAAAAATTGATTATTCTTTGCCCCAAAATGTGAAAATTTTCTAGATCTACCACCGATTATGATGTAAATTTATTTGAAAATCCGGTGAAATTGACGCAGGATTGAAAGAAGACTACTTTAATATTCCACATTAGATTAGGGATTGTGAGGTTGTTTAGGAGTTCTGGTCTTATTTTCATCATGCCTGCAGCTTGGAGCAAATTTATTAGCCTAGGCTTTTTGAGGCCTTGCTTAAGTGGAATTTAACAGCTTAGGATACTGGTTCAATGCCCTGGATCTGGCAAACCTGTTTCGGTGCTTTATTGTCTAGTATTTGGTGTGACCCCAACACCCTAGTCTATGAAGCCCCCGTACTTCAAAATTGGCAACGTACCCGTGTTCGATACGTATCCGATACTGATACGCACTCGATACTTTCCAATTTCATTTTGTTCTTGTAGCTTTGATTTCTACCGATGTATTTCCGACATCTCTCGATGTAATTTTCTTTTGATTTGTTATAACTTTTTATTGTTCATTCCAAGCTAGAAGTATTGTGAATAACTTTTGGCTTGCGGGGGACTATTAGAAATATTGTACTTAGTTTATTAAGTAGTTAACAAAAGTTGTTAGTAGTTATAATTCAATTAGAGTTAGTTTTATTAGTTACTAGTTTGTTATAGATTAGTTAGGTGAGATTGGATCTATATATAAGGTCAAACTCATTGTAATCAATTAACTTTTCTTCTTCAATAATAAAATTGTTTTCATTCATTTTCCTTGAAGTCTCTCAAATGTTAATAGGGATCTATGTAAATCTCAACTAATTCGTCATTTTAATGGAAAAACACTACAAATATAAATTCACTATAAACTCACTAATAAAAAAGGGTTAAATATGTTTTTAGTCTCTACAAAATTTCACTATTTTGTTTTTAGTCCCTATAAAATTTCAAATTTTCGTTTTTAGTCCCTATAAATGCCAACTAGTGTATATCCGTTGAATTTTTGAGTGATGTTTTGCATACATGTTGAGGACATTATAAACATCTCTTCCAGAAAAACTTTGAATTTTTTAACAACGCATAAATTAAATCTAAATTTTTTAAGTGCAAAAGATTCGATAAACAAATTAAAGGAAATACTAACCTAGAAATCAAATTTTGAGTTTATTTTTTGTGAGGGAGATATTTTTAATATCTTTAACGTGTATGTAAAATATCATTCAAAAATTCTAAAGGTATACACGAGTTTACATTTTATAGGGACTTAAAACAAAATTGTGAAATTTTATAGGGACTAAAAGTTGACGAAATTTTTTATAGGGACTAAAAACAAAATAGCAAAATTTTGTAGGGACTAAAAACATATTTAACCCTAAAAAAATACAAACTAACTATACCATAGTAACAACTACGTTGACCTTAGGATTGTTTTTCGATAACTAGAAGTTTATTGATTCGGTCTAACCAAATTGTTAAACGAAGAGCAAACTGCATTGGCCTTAGGATCTAAAATAACATAAAAAGCATACCCAAATTAAGTACCCCTATGAACTAGTTAAATAATTTGAAAAGAAAAGAAAACCTCTAACTCGAGAAAATGAAAGTTGAGATGCCAAGTTACTGAAAGAAATGAACATCTATCTAGATGTAAAATTTTAAATTCATTAGAGTAAGCCAGCTTATCTAATGTTGACAATTGACATACTCTGGCTTATTATCTAATTTCAGATATTAATTAGAATAAGAAGCTTGGCATCGGAAGCATATATTTGGAAGGCTTATGTCTCGTAGGATGAGAGAATATGAATAATGATAAGCAAGATACTAATATGCAAGATAATATGAATAATGTATTTTATTACTTGCAAGATAATCAACCTTCACGAGGACACCGACAATTGCAAAGGCATTTTCAAGAATTTTGGATAATAAACAGGGGCAATCAAGTATGGGGTATGGGTAACAGGGTAAGGAATAACTAAAGAAAAGAAATATAATGTGCATTTCTATTTTATAATATATCCTATTGATAAACTTATTAATTGACCTTGGCTAAAGACCAGAAAGTCCTACCTCTTTGTTTAAAACGACTTAAGTTTTCCCCCTTCTTTCAATTGTACTTATTTGATATGATATTGATTTTTAAATCAAAATTGACTTCCATTAAAAAAAAAGAAGGCATAAATGATTTGGCATATTGCAATTTATTAAAATAATTTTATTTTCTATACACTTGCATTTGGTCATATAAGGTTGGTGACAACGTATATACAAGGTGGATTAATGCCGCTTCCATTAATCATAGTCAAATTTTAAAACAATATGTTTTGATAAAAAAATCTATTTAAAGAATTTATAGAATTGACTTATAGACTTTAGTAATCTTTATTTATGAGAAAGTTTTAGATTAGAGGAGTTACACATCATTCAAGGTTAGGGAGAATTATCAATCTAAAAAGAAAAATCTAGGTTGGAATTTACAAATGGAACTCTCATTTTAGATTTTAATTAAAATATTAAAAAATTAATACTATCGTATAATAGAGCTATTATTATTGTATTTTCCGTTTCATCAAAGAAAATTCTGTGATTTGAAAACGGTTGAAAAGGTTTTGTTATTTTCATATTTAGTTTCAATACGATATATTTTTAATAGATATTTTTGTTAAAACCCAACAATACATACTTTAAAATATTTTTATTGAAAATCATAAATCAGGCAAACTCAATAGCTAGGCTCTAAGGTAGAGCTATCAAATTGGGCGATCCGACCAGTCCAATTAGCTAAAGTGCGAAAGCGGGTTCGGCTAAAGCAACCCAATTATCTAATGAGCTGCTTTTCTATCCTAGCCCGGCTCAAAATTTGGGTCTAATAGTGTGACCCGACCCACTTTACATTTTAAGAAAGAAAAACACAAAGTGCTCAAAGACTACAAAAAAGCAGTTCCAGTTCGGCCCATGAGCCAACTAGGCTTGGCCAAAGTTGCCCAATTCTTTTTGGGCCTCTATTTATTGACCTCAGCCTAACTCAAAACATTAGACTATCGGGTGAATATTGACAGCTCAACTCTAAGGTTTGCACTATTATTCTATTTTTTTATGAATATCTCTTCTTTTTTATGAAACTATTTTTTTTATTTTATTTGGTGAGATTATATTATATATGTTATTAAACTTCAATTTTTGTAACTTCTATTAGTCTCGATTTGAATTACTTGATTTATTATTATAGCCACATGTCGCACGTGATGCACGCCTAGTTGCGCACCTTTTTCTTCTACAGTGAATTAATTAATTATGTAAAATATTATGTTTCGAGTGGAAAAAGGAAAAGGAATTAAAGGAAACTTGATATCCAGCCCTATGAAGATGAAGTAGAATCTAAAACAACAACTAGCAGAGAACATATGCTTTAGCAAATCCAACTAACTACCTTCGTATAATGTCATACAAACGTTCAAGAATTCAACAATTAATTGTAAGCATCAGAGAACATGTTCCATTAAGATACCCTTGGAATATCCTTCACTTATATCTAATAAAGGGATGCTTGTATAAAATAAAATATATTAAAATCAGCTATCTCCAACAAATTTGCTCTCTTGGTCAAAAATAAAAACTAGCACTTTATCCTCTGTATCTGCTTCTGTGTAAATATTTGTATGTTGTTTGAAAAGATAGCAATTGAAAATAATTCAATATTTAATGATACATTTTTTGTTGAGATAAAAACACCTACCAATTAACATGATTTATGATAATTACACATGAAACACACCATATTAAGCAACAAGAAGACACGAAAATAATGTGGTTAGATGAGTCTTAAAAAAATATATCATGATGAGCTTTATAACATCCCAGGTCGCTTAACTCTAGTTTCAACTTAATCGTAACTAAATACGGAGTACTAGATTAACTCTCATATTAATTTAAATCTAAATTCTTTGTTTGGTTGGATTGTAACATGTAATCACATGTTACATGATTTGAATGCATGTTTGGAACTCTAGGATAAAGCTACAACTGATGAGCAAAGCAAGCGGAAACGTTGAAATCTAGGGCTCGGGCTAAAGTGTCAGATAGCACACCCTTAGACGTTCCAATGCTTGAACGCTGGCTATTCAACATTTTAGCGTTGAGTGTTGAGTTACTAGTCCATATTTTAGCGCTCATGGCTCTCTTTGACACAACACTAGTCAATTCACACGTTTTGCCACGTGTTGAGAGTAAAGACGAGTCAACAACAACACTAACCAGCATGCTAAAGCATGGGAGAGGGGACGCCAAAGCGTCCCAATGTTTTATCGTTGGTTTGCCCATGTTTAAGAGTGGAGATTCAAATGCAAAACACTGAAAATTGAGACTTTGGCTTCATTTGGGTAGATTTTCCATTCTAGGACATCCAACTCTCGTGCCCATTCATCCCAAAAGCCACTTTGCGATACTACGCATTATGATACACATTCCCACCTTATTTGCATTTTTACTGTGGTGACTAGAGTTTTGGGAGTTCTGTGAAACCTCTCTAAGATTTCTTTGACTCTCAAGATGTCAATTGAGTTCTTAAGAAATTGCTGGATTTACCCGGCCCTCTGGTCTGGTCTAGATTTATAGAAACATCATTTTAGTCCTTAAGGGTTTGCTTGGTTCAAGGAGGGGAAGGGAGGGGGATTTTAATGGAGGGGAGGGGAGGAATTTTAATAGAAGGAAAGTGTAAAATTATATTTTTCATCCTTATAATATTTAAGATCACATTATATAAAATGATTTATGTCCAAACATTAAATAAATATACTCTCCCCTCCAAATCGCCCCACTTTTGGAGGGGGTTTGAAACTGGCTTAGGAGGGATTTTGTTCCCTTCCCCTACCCTACCCTCCAAAAAATTAAACCAAACCAGCAAATTTTAAAATACTCCTGTCTGCTTTTGTTGTGTGCAATTTGACAGATTTTTAAACGTTTTTATCTTATTCGACCATAGACATTTCTTTGTCTTTCTACGTCTCCAACAATAAACTAATATATCTTTGCAAGATGTATAGTTAGTAGAGTCTGTTTAGCTAAAACATGGGCCTTACCTTGTTGGCCAACCGTGCCATGAAGTGCGACAGGGCGGCTATCCTTCCTATCAGTATTTGTATTTCCTTTGCTTCTTTGAGGCTTTTCATATCAATTATCACCCCACATTTGGTAGGGCTGGCTTCCATTCCTCTATGGGCGAGGACGAACGCCATAAATTCTCTTGTTTGTACGCTGAAGGAACATTTGTCGGGATTGTGCCTCAGGTTGTGCTCTTGTAATAGTCGGAAGACTTTGGACAAGTTTTCTAACTGTACACCGTTTGTTTCCGCCTTGACCACCATGTAATCCACGTGAACTTCGATTGCCCGATCGATCACTTCTTGAAAAATCCGATTCATAAACCACTGGTACGTTGCACCTACATTTTTCAGCCCGAAGGGCATCACACTATAACAGAAGATAGAGCGATCTGCCATGGAAGCCACTTTTTCTTCATCCACAAAGCTTATACAGATCTGGTTGTATCCTAAGTAGGCGTCCATGAAGCTCAACAATTTGTATCTGGATGCTCCGTCGACCAATCAGGTCGGTGAAGTCCACGCACATTCTCTAGTTATCGCTCGGCTTCGTCACTATCATCAGGTTTGCTATCGAGGTGGGGTATTTTACTTCTCTGATGAATTCGACCCTGGTGAGCTTGTCGGTCTCCTCTCTTATGGCAGGTATTTTTTTCTTCGCCCTGCTTTCTTTTTCTCTATACAACCGGTTTAACAGATGGGCTCAGCGGTAAACTGTGACAGATGAAATTAGGATCAATACCTGGCATGTCATAGGGGGCACGCGAGCACATCTATGTTACCGGCCAAGAATTTGACAAATAGCCTTTTCGTGTCCAGGGTTAAGTCAACGCCGATTTTGGTTTTCTGATGATCGGCCAGACCGATTTTTATTTCCTTCAAATCGTCAATTGGTCTCGAGTGCTTGTCTTCCCTTGTTGGGTCATACAACCTTGGATCTAGGTCTAGGAATCCACAATCCTGAGGCTGTGTTTCCTTGCTCCGTGAAGTTTCTACTTGCACACTTTCGGCGTAAAATTTCCTAGTGGTCAGTTGATCTCCCTTGATTAAGCCGACCTTTCCGCCCGACAGAGGGTATTTGATGCACAAGTAAGGGTAGGATATTGCGATCGCTAGGGCGTTCAAGGTCGGTCTACCTAAGATAATGTTGTACGCGGATGACGCTTCGACTACCATGTACTGGAGGACTACTATCTTCGTGTGGTCTCTGTCCCCAAGTGCAGTTGGCAGGTCAAGGTAGCCACACACTTCTTCCTTGTTTCCTGAGAATCCTATTAGGATGCCTGGGAAATTCTTGAGTGCTTCTATCAGTACCTGCAGTCTTTCAAAAACACCCAGTACATCACAATGACCGAGCTCCCTCCATCAACTAGTACCTGCGGGATGCTGAAGCTTTTGACGGTGATGGATATGACCTGGGAGTCACCTTCATGAATTTGGACACCCTCGTAGTCATGGGCGTCAAAAGTGAGGATCGAATATTCTAGCACAACATTACCACTTTTAGTATCTTCAACATTCATAATAGAACGAGGGTATCTTTCTCTTGACGATGACGAGCCTCCTCCACCTCAAGGATCTGCACGAATTACCTTGCATCTTTGAGATGCGCCTGGAGTTCTCTCTCCCTGGTTTCTTGAATCCGTATCTGATTCTCCATTTTCTTGTTCCTTTGTTCGTGCTCCAAGTTTTGGGATCGTAGGACTCAAAGCACTTCTAAAAGCCCGGTGACTCTTGGGTTGTTATCGCGAGTTTCTGCCATTGACAGTGACAAATTTTAGTTATTCTATGAGGCGCAGGAAGCATTTTACCTCCTAGGCCCCATGGTGGGCGCCAATGTTCCAATCTATTTCCTAGGTATGAAACGGACTGAACACAATGATAATGAAATAGAATATAATTCGTATGATAATGATAATAAACAAGTAAGAATGATGAGTAATCGATTCGGGATCGTATATTGGCCTTAGAGGGCAGTATTTATAGTGCCATGGCGATAATTGCTATTATAAATAATTGCTATTTATAATTGCTATTTATTACACATTATGGCCAATCCGACCGTTACAGACAGATAGGAGGGAAATTCGGAATTTCCCCCTTTGATTTTGCTAACTACCATAATGGGAGAGAAGCCGAGTAGATAAGAGCAGGAAAGTGGTAGCCGATCGGTCAATCTATTGGGAGAGCCTTTGTTTCTTTGGTCGAGCAGAGAGCGGCCGAGCTCACATATATCCCGACTAATCTGGATGGGAACAATTATGAAAATGGAAAGTATGACAATATATATATATATATATATATATATATATATATATATATATCAAATATTTAAATACTCACTCTAATATTCTCATGTCAGAAACTACTACTGGATTAGAAGTAAAAACAGACTCTAAGGTAGTAAGCGATTTTTAGGTCTTGGACACACCAGCAAGTGCTTGAGAATCAGCGACAACCTCATCGTACCCCCCTAAATGATGCTCACTCTTGAATCGATTGTAAGTAAACTATCAATAATCCAAAATTCTTACCTAATGTACTTACAAATTTTTAATTAACTTCATTATTCCTAAAATACTAATCCGTTTTGTTCTCAAGAAACAATTTCATTGCCCCAAAAATAAGGATCGTCAAGAAAATCAATTACATTAACTAATTTTTTGTAATAAAAACAAGTTTAATTGGTTTTAGAAAGATAAAGATAGTCAGACATAGTACCAGAAAAAAAAAGTGAGAGAAAGCGATATCCAGTTGTGTTAATATTGGGCAAATCACGAATAATTTGACTGCACAAAATTTAATGTATATATATATCCAATTCATCGTGCCTCGGAAGCATATGAGATTTGCGGCGCTAGATGCATTGCATATGTAGCAACAGAACAGAGTATACGGGCAAGTTGGCTGTTGATAAAAGTCATTGCCTGACAAGTTACGCTAATTCATACGCCAAACTATTGCTTCAAAACCAAGCACTCGTCAAGCCCCATAGCGACTAATATTCCCTCATTTAACAAATCAATCTTTCTTAGTTTATGGAGTAATTATAAAACTGAAAAATAATGTCAACTAACTGTATGCGAACTAAAGTCTACAATCACGTGAAGAAATACTTTACAATCATCTCAAGGGTCGGGATATTTAAAATTGTAGGAAAAATGGTTTTAATTTTCTCGAGAGTACGTTTTACAGTACAAAGTTCGAATTTGGACCTAATATTAGCTCAAGTATGCCCTGCGAAGTCGCATTTGTCGGTGGAGATCACGCGTTCAGATCCAATGGCGCGGAACTCACCCTTCAAATGCTCCATATAGACAATCTTTCTCCATATTTCTCATTCATTTATAATAATCATGTGGCTGGAGAATGTTTTTTGGACAAATCGGGCTAGAGAAGTTGAAAATGGTGCATTATTATTATTATTATTATTATTATTATTAGTGTGGACTGTGGAGTATACTTCATTATAAATTTTTAGTTTAATAATACTAGTACAGAGGAATTCTGTTGGCACCGCACTTTCAACTTGCAATGTTGGAATTTCCACCACCCTATCTGAAAGGAGGAACTGGTTGGCTAAGATCTTTCAGAAGAAGCATACTCCTAATCTCCTATGTTGTGGGCAGATCCCGATTCCGTGTACCCAAAATAACCTCAATCACGTGCTCCCAAGTCACGCATTTACATTATATATATATATATATATATATATATATATATATATATATATATATATATGTTTGTTTTGTTGGTTCCTCTCCAATTTGTGCAATTCCAATGCACAATTTTTCTTTTACGTACTAGTAGTAGTAGTATAAAGTTGAACATTTATTTCGCTTAAGTGTATATTTTATGAGTTAGTGGCATGTTGAAACATGTACTTTAGTAGTATACATATGTGTTCAAATGAGCCTGAAAGTTTTCCCTACCTTTGATTTAGATGTCATCCATTCATCCTAAAATTTTATTCAGAAAAAAATGTAATGTACTAGTACTACCTAAGGAAAGTATCGGACTTGGCTCAACAATCTCTCTCCTCTCTCACTCATAATTCTGCTCAAAATGGAACACAACAATGTACAATGATAGGTTTATTACCGTGGCTCCACAGTGGGCGCTAATAATCTTGAGTACAAGATGGAGGTGTCACAACTACTTAAAGGATAGGTTCCTTCTAGAATGGTGGTTCTCCCCTACAATGTGCAAAAGTATCTAATGCTACAATGTTGTCTCCCATTTATACTACTCAAATGTCTCTACAGTGCTCCTGCCTCCAAGGTATCATGGGATCCCTCTTGTCAGAGTGTGAGTGGGTGTCGTGCCACTTCCCTGTATGCTCCAATGAGAGGATGCAATATGTTCTACCTTTGTCTTCTAGCGGAGATAGGTTTCTCAAGTACGAACTTCGTACAAGCAGTGCCATCGTACTACCCCTCCCTCAGGGATCCACTTGGTTCCTGCACCCTCTTCCCCGGTCTTTACGTCTAATGGCATCTTTGGCTTGTCCTCCTTGGGTGCAGATAGTTGGGCAGCACCCCATGTACATAAACAAACGACAAAAAAGCCACTCTGGGACCAACAAATCACACAAAATATTAACAATGCTAACACGCAGTAACATGAACAAATGTTGTCAAAAAAATGCGCAAAGGCACAACAAAAGAGCAACAATTCCAATCAGTAAACGTGCAAAGGAAACATGGAACAACTCGCACCAATTACAAGAAATAGGGATCACAATTTCACAAGATATTAAGGATTAATGGCACTAAAAACAGGGACAATAGTACTTAAATTGTTCATGTAAAGGAGTGACTAGTTTCACGATAAAGAAATATAAGTACCTTTACCCTTCACCAATTGTGATTTTAGAGCTTTTCGTTTTCGAGATTTTTGTGTTTTTCTATTGAGAAGAGAACGATCATTTGGGGTTTTAGTTTAGGTCATTTGTGTATTTTCCAATTTGAACCAATTTGGGTCCTTTTCAAGTTTACCCTGTATGACGTGTCATTAGGTATTATGTGGTGTAGAAAAATAAAGGGACACTTCACACTTCACTAAAAATAGAACAGATCAACACCTAAACGAATGTCAATAGACGGAGGTTAAAAAGGGGACTAATGTGTTCCCTATTTGTAGTTGTCAGTGACTATCAAGTGAATTATTATTTTTAGGGGCCAAACTGAGTATCAAAATTTTTGTCAAGGACCAAAATTGGTATTCACTCTAAAATAAAGGCATCTCAAATGTATATAAGGTGGAAACCTTGAGTCTGAATTGTTTAGACCTTTTGGACAGTAAAAGAGAGAAATCGTGGATAAGTTACTAACCATCAGCGTGGCAGCAAAGGACGGCTACAAAGGTAGGGGAAGGGGGAAGCACAACATCAATGGGAGAAGGGGAAACAAAACTGTGGAATTTGCCCTCTTATAAGTCCAAAGTGCAAGTTGCTAAAGTGGGGCGGGTTCGACAAGTCTGTGGGCCCTTACCCGCCTCATCTCGTTTGACATGCTACACGGGCTGGCCATGTAGGTCCAATTCGTGTTTCGACCCCTACTAATGAACAAACAGTGGTTCATTTGGAGGGGTGAAGGGAAGGAAGCCAAATATCTAATGAAGGTGGATGTGTGGGTTAGGATGATGAGAGTGCAATTGAGGGCCTGGTGATCGATGACGAGGAGATGAGTTCAGAAAAGAGGGATGGTGTGGCGATAACAATATGGAGAGGCAGAGGAAGGGAAGGCGGTGATGGTAGGGGAGAAAGAGGTTAGAGAGATGAGATTGTGAAGGTGAACAAATGCATTGTACAATTTTCATTTGGGTTTTTGTTGACTTTATTTTGGTCCATGTTGACTAGGATAACATGTGACGAACTTAGCTAATAGAAAATCAATTTAGAGAATAGCTTAGGACCCGTTCGAGGTGGTTTTGAGTTTTGGTTTTGAAAGTCAATTTCAAAACCAAAACATGTTTGGATAAAATAGTGTTGAGTTGGTTTTTTTTCTTAATTTCAAAACAATTTTCCATTAAAACTCAAAACAAAAAAGTAGGTTTCATAATTATTTTGTTTTAGTGAATTGTAGGTTTCATAATTTGTTTATGTTTTAACGCTAACATGTTACCACCAATGGTAGCTGACTACCACACCGACCACCACCAACCCCCAACCACCAATTACCACTCCGACCATCGCCGACCACCACTTCAACCATTGCGGACCACCACTTCGGCCACCGCGGACCACCACTCCGACCACCACCGACCACCAGTTCGACCATCATCTACCACAACTCCGACCATCACTCCGACCACCGTCAACCACCACTTTAATCACCACCAACCACCACTATCACTACTGCCAACCACCACTTGGACCACCACTCCGGCCACCACCGACCACAACTCCAGCCACCGCTGACTACCAATACGGTCAGGCCATGGTCAACCACCACTTCGACCACCACTCCAGCCATGGTCAACAACCACTTCGACCATCACTCTGACCACTTCAACCACCACCAACTAACACTCCGACCACCGCCAGTCGCCACTATAACCACCTCTTATCATCAATCTTACCACAACCAACTACCCCTCTGACAACTGTCGACCATCAGTCCGGCCACCGCCAACCAACACTTCAACCACCACTGATTATCACTCTGACAGGCGTTTGTCGAAAGCTACTACTTTCAACCACTATTATTAAAATTATTACTAAATAAATACATTATATATTCGAAATATTTTAATTCTTTCTCAAACGTAATGTTATAAATTGTTTTGATTAAGATAAGTTGATGGTGAATATTATTGCTATGGTTATGTTTGAAATTGATTTTGATTTTTGAAAAATGTTTTAACTCAAAATTAAATTTGGTTTTGATTTTTGAAAATTTTAAAACTCAAAACAGAAACTGATTTAAGTTTTTAAAAATTTCAAAACAGAAAATCATTCCGAACGAAGTGTTAGGTTGCCGACTTAAGTATATGCTCATATGTTATTCGTCTAATGGCATTTTTTTACATGAACTAATGGCATTTGTTGGAGAGTTGAAAACTTGTGTACATACATATTACATCCTCTAAAATAGATGAATAAATAAGGTGGAGAAATTGATGTTGATAGTGAAAGGTGAAACATTTTGATAAGCCCAATTGTAGAGCGGCTATATTCTAGACTTGTCAATCACTCAATTAATATATACACGATGGCTTTGAAGCCACAAAAGAGGTAACAAAAATCTCAGTTAGCTTCAAAACAGTCACCATATATTCAGAGAGCAACACATGAAATTTTGAACTATTTGTGCAGTTGACAAGAAGGCACGTGAGGTTAGATACAAAGAATCGCTATAGCCTTCGTAGCAAGCCATGCGAGTGCGAACCGGACCCTCACGATCGATAGTGAATCTTTTTCAATAACTAGCCTTCAACGGCCATAGATTGATGCCAATTGGTACAATGGTTCAAAGCACGGTGAGGTAAGAGTTACTAGTCAATTTGATTTTGTTGCAAACGCATTGTATTCATTCCTTTCCTCTATTATTATTACTAGTGGGCCCAATGGGTCATGGACTATGCACTTGTTAAATATCAAAATCTTATGGGCCCAATTAGCAGTCATGAAAAGATTGATTCAGATTCGTGAAATTTGATTATGACCCCCCTCCTCCGTTATTAGCTCTCCTCCAGTTACTTTGCGGCAACAATAACATTCTGGATGCGTTCGTTCGTTTGCTTTCGGCTCATCTCATCATCATGGATTTTAAATTTCGGTTACAACTTGTTATTTGGGTCCCACTTTATTGGATTTAGCACCTGAACATGAACAACAACTCAAGTCCCATTCCATTGCATTTGCATCGCATCTGCGTTTCTCATCTTCCAATCATATCATATCATTTCTCACTCCCTCACTCACTCTATCTCTTCACTCATTTAATTTTTTAGTAATAAATAAAAATAATAAAAGGGTTGATCTTATTTATTTATTTATGAATTTGCTGATTTTTATGTATGCCATATGGACAAGTTGAAATTTGGGGGGTGGCTGCGAGATGGTCATGGTCAAGTTATAGTTGCGGGGGAGAGTTGTTGTATGTTGTAAGTTGTAAGATGCAAGTTGTGTTGTTTGTGATGTTTGATTAAAATAAAATATTGATACAAGCAGCTGAGTTCCTGGAAAATTCACAAGTACCCACATGACATGACATGGGTAAGTCTAGGTTCGTATAATCCTAAATTTAATTTGTTGTGATGAAATGTTCAAAAGGATTAGATTAGATAAAACGCATCTATATGCCGCCCTCGGCTACAGTTGTGGAATAGTCATCTGATTTATATATAAACAACTTTACTGCTTAGCCTAGCATTTATAGGGTATATTTAAAAATGATTTGCTTTTTTTTTTTCTTGTATTAATTAGAAGGGTTGGGTTTCATGATTGACAAATGTTTTGGACCAACTTTGTTGGCTTTTGGACCTAGAGAACAACTTTCTATTCTTCGGCACGGATGTAAATGACAAATGTGAAAATGCAAAAATAATACGATGCTCAAATTTGTGTAGGGCATACCCTAATTATGTAAGGGTTGATGGTGCTTTGTGTAAGAGACCTTTTGTTCATTTTATAATATTCTGAGTATAAGCAAGTTGCTCCTCATAATTCTTTTTAGAACCTTCATGGATCTTATTCACAGCTTAATTGTGCTTGTGGCGGTCCAATAATGAGATTCATCATTTATAGTTGAACATGGCATTCCTTCACTCCTTGAACCATTTTTTCTAGCTAGTTCACGTTTTGTAAGTTCTTCCCCTTTTCAATTTGTTTTGCGCTTAGAAAAATTATGATTTATGGAACAGGCCTTGAATTTTTAGTGAAATTATATGCGTAATCATGACCACTCTCTTTATCCATGACAACCCCTCCGATTGATCATGGTGTAGTACATAGGTAAACGCCCTCTAGCTGAGTACTAGCTGGGATATGTTGTCAGCATTTGTTGTGGTAGTTGCTGTGGACTTTGGAGCCTCTTTAAATTTGCAAATATCTATTGAGGACAAACTTATCCTAAGAGAAGTGCTAGCAACACTTTTTGACACTCTCCCTCCAACACTCACTACATGATTGTCTAAAATCTTGTGGGTTCTGCCATTTTAGAAATGAGACCCGTTAATTTAGTGGGACACACGCGAGTTTTAACAAATCATAAAGTGAGTGTTAAAAAGAGAGTGAAAAAGATAACATGGCTAGCATTTTTTATCCCTAATATCACAATCTGAATGATTTTCACCTCGTTTGTTTTGGGAGGGTTTCATTGACAACAACTTACTCTAAGTATATGGGCCCTGTGAAGGCCCATTTATAATGTATACATAAAACGGTCCAACTAGCCTTACGGACCCTCAAATAATAAGGTTAGCCTTAGGGAAACGACACTATGAACAATATTATTATTTTAATAAGGTTTTTTTTTTCATACCCCCTCCTTCCGGATTTATCACATATTTTCGGAATGTTAAATTTAAAATTTCCGGAAATATGTGATAAATTCGGAAAAATTTAGAAAAATGTATTCCGAATTTACCACATAAATTCGGAATAATAAAAAAAATTGTCAAAAAACATTTTTATTTAATAAATCAGTTTCTTTTAATTAAAAATTCATGATTATTACGATAAATAACAGTAAATTACGAAACTCGCTAAATTACGATAACGATAACAAACGAAAGAACGAATACGACTCAAAAATACGGTAACCATAATATAAGAAAGTCGATAAAATTTTTGACTTTCTTTTTTTATTAAAAAATTTATCTGAATTAACAGTAACCATAACGAATTCGGAATACATTTTTTCTTATATTATGGTTACCGTATTTTTGAGTCGTATTCGTTCTTTCATTTGTTATCGTTATCGTAATTTAGCGAGTTTCATAATTTACTGTTATTTATCGTAATAATCATGATTTTTTAATTAAAAAAAACTGATTTATTAAAAAAAATGTTTTTTTTTGACAATTTTTTTATTATTCCGAATAAGATTATGTGGTAAATTCGGAATTAATTTTTTTTAAATTTTTTCGAATTTATCACATATTTTCGGAAATTTCAAATTTAACATTCCGAAAATATGTGATAAATCCGGAAAATTTTAAAAAATGTTTTTTTTTTAAAATTCAGGGTCATTTTGGTCCAAAAGGAAATTATGGGGGTATGAGAGATAAGGAGGGGGGTATGAAAAAAAAAACCTTTTAATAAACTAAAAAACAAAACAAAATTATGATAAAAGTTTAATAGATACTACTCGGTATAGGGATGATAATTAGTACAATAGTGGTTGTATCCAAACCCGTACATGTATAGACAATAGACTTAGTGCTCGTCTACATATCTCTTGGGCACGCGAAGTGTTTGTACCTGCACTTCAGCTAGAAAAAAATATTAAATAACATAAAAATCATCATAACTTAATTAAATAAAGCGATGAATTTTTTTCAAATCTACATATTGAAGTATAAAAACAAAAGTACTTAGTGAAATGAAAACATATAAAATATTTTATTTTGACAATTCCAATTTTAAAAAGTATTGCCTAGGTTAAAAAACTAGTTTTCGAGCAATCTACTCTGATTGACCCGAAACTACAGCTATTAAATCCGAAAAAATCAGGGCTTCTAATCTCCAAAAACCCTAAAAAATTGCATAACCTTATTTTGGTTTTATTTGATTTTTAGTGGTATTTTATAATTTTTAGATAAGTTTTGACTCTTGAACGGGTTTTTAGTGGTGTTTTTATAACTTTTTTACACTAATATTTATATTATTTTATATAATATTCCTTATATATTAGATATATTTTCCTTAAAATTTTGAAATTTAATGCTGAATTTAATTTATTCATTATTTTACAAAAATATTTATTTACTTATTAGATAAATTCGTAGTTAAATAATTAACTATGGAGTTATATAATAAATAGATAAATCCATTTTTATAAATTTACACGACAAATTTATTTATTGGTGAGGTAAATTTGTTGTACATTTTTTTCAAAACGTATTTATCTAATTTAAAAATAAATCCATTTTAGAAAAACCAAAAACGGATTTATCTTTAAATTGGATATATCCATTTTTTAGAAATTTAGCAGGGTTAATTAGGGAATAAAAAAATTAGTGGGGGTATGGGGTATAACTGCAAGTGGGGGTACAAAAAATGGGACCCATTTTTCTGTTCCATGAAAAAGCCCAATCTTATCATCTTGGTAGTGTGCTAATTGGCCCTTCAATAGAAGGGCCATACTTCGTGCAACCCTACTCAGTAGACACCTCCTCACTCTCAAAATCTCCAAAATACTCCTTTTATAATATAACTGATTTTTATTGGTTCGAACAATGCTAGTCCGAACTGGTTCGGAGCACGCTGCTCCGAACATCTTCTAATATAACTGAAAGGAAAACAAGGGTGTTTGTGTGTTTTTATTTGGTTCGAACGATGCTCGCCTGAACCTGTTCGGAGCACGGTCGTCCGAACCTCTTCTAATATAACTGAAAGGAAAAAAGGGGGTGTTTGTGCGTTATTAACTGGTTCGGACGATGCTCATCCGAACAAGTTTGGAGCATTGTCCTCTGAACCATCATGGGAGCATAAAGTTCATTAATGACATTTTGATCTTTTCACGCATGTAAGGGTATTCACTGAGTAGGAGGGAGTTGTACGAAGTGTGAGCCCTATTTGAATTCTGATATGTAAGGCACTTCGAACCCTTAGAGCCCGCTAAGACTTGGGCAACTTTGTTGACAAAAAAAAATGGACTTGGCCGACTTTAAAGTTTCAGCATCATAGAGGCCGCTGTTATTAATATAACGAATTTCTATTGGCACCCCCTAATTTTCCACACCCTTGCAAATCAAAGATATGTTTACGCATCATTCAAATTGGCGTTTCCAAACTAACGCACAAAAGAATGTCTTTATTGTGATTCTCAAAACTAATTATCGCATATAAATATCAAAAAAGTGAGAGAGAAATTAAACCCTAACATCAAAGGCGACCTTATTTTGCCTCCTTTGTAGTTGTGAGGAACTATACACATTATTTGACAATGACACACATATTTTTGTGGTGCTTATGGTATTTGCAACTTAATTGGAAAGTTTGATTGCATGTAAATATTTATTTGGATTATTTTGGTTGCATTTTTATCAAATATATTATATATATTTGTGACAACTTTGTCGAGGTGAAGGAGTTCATTGGTCGATTAAATGTAAGTGGTGTAGCTTGCTATGCGTTGTTGCACATTGTATTGTTGTTAGCCTGTAATTTCGACAGGCTTCATTTAAAATAGTCAACAGGGTTTGACTTATACTTTGACATAGATCAGAGGATTTCGACAAAGATCATGTTCAGGGCAGATTCAACAAGCTTCCAGAAAAACAAAAACAAGAAAGAGGAAAATGGACACAAGCTTCGACAGACAGAAGACTAAGTAGTTATGCGCTGAAAAGCTAGCAGTTGGTCGAAAAGAGGAGCAGTTACCAACATTTTTATAACTGTTTTTGAGGGCAGTTTCTGCTCCTCCCACTAAGTATAAATAGTAGTTTCTGAGAAGAAACAAGGGTCACAAAAACTCATATTTTACTTCTCACGCTCTAACTTCCGCATTCAAGAGAAAAACGAGTCAGAGAAACAATGTATGAATTTGTGCACCATTTCCTTTAACTTTAATGCAATTTTAATTTGTTTTTCTTTCGTTTTACTTGTTTTTATCGTTCAAGTTCTTCTTCTCTGAAGTACTCTGATAACTTCGCGCGAAGGAATCAGTTATTTCTTTCCTTTTTTTTTGGTTAAAACGCGAGACGATTCAAGAACATCATAATAAACTATAAACTCTAAGCACAAATGGTCTTAGGATTCACTGGTTGATCCTGCAAGTTAATCAAATTGGAGACCAACGGTGTTTACCAAAATCCCAGGTAAACAAATTGGCACGCCCGGTGGGACATTTGTGTCAAGTATTAGAGTATTAGTTTAATATAATCTTTTGAAGTTAACTGTGCATGCGCTTAAGAAGTGGTAAATCTCTGTCAGAGATGACACGTTCTAGTGCAAGTTTTTCAAATGCTCAAAGTGGGCCTGAAAATGCGTCTACCAATGATGCTAATCCAGTAACCACCATGGGAGTAACTGCTCCGTTGCCTTCGACAGGCATGGTTGCTGTGATATCGTCTGTGCCTAACACTTTATCAACAATGGCCACCACAGTGACCACACAGCCTATTGAAATGGTATCTATGCCACAAACGATGGAAATGTCTAGCCCTTATATGATTAGTGGGCACATGCCATTTAGCATGCCCATGGTTGGACGAAATTTCCCTTATGGCATGCCAACTGCCATGATGGTAGGTTTACAAGCGAACTCATCAACATATGCAGATAATGTGCATACTTCCCCAAAGGGTATTTATGGTCGAAGTGCCCAACCCTCATTAACCACAGCATCTTTGTTGGCTTTGAGGCAACAAATAGATGATGCTAATCATGATATGGTTAATATGTTAACCCAGCAAATTGGTACAGTGTTCAATCCTTTGATACGTGACACCAATATTAGTTACCAAGCATTGGCAACTCAAATGGGTTGAATTGCTGATTTCCTTGGTATCCCCAGAGTACAAAATCAGTCAATGCCCCAAGCCCAACCTGTGAGGCCTGTCGAAATCCCTTTAGAAAGGCCTAACATTGAATTGCCTAGAAATCAGGGGCAAATACAAGTTGTCGAACAACCCATACAAAGGTTGGTCGAAAATGCAC
This sequence comes from Astragalus glycyphyllos, assembly GCA_963573325.1. Lineage (NCBI taxonomy): Eukaryota > Viridiplantae > Streptophyta > Magnoliopsida > Fabales > Fabaceae > Astragalus > Astragalus glycyphyllos. Next base: position 49,137,077 of record OY754308.1, on the reverse strand, counting down.
CTGATTTAGTGTTGGTAATTAGAAATCAAAACGTTGACGAAGTAGTCAGACAAGTACAACAAAATAATTTCGGAGCACAAAATAACATAGCTAATCTTGTCGAAACAATTTTAGCCCAAAATGGCCTTAACTTAGGTATGCATAGGCCAAATTTTGTTTCTCCTTTGTCTGAATATGTTTTACAAAGTGAATTGCCAAGGGGTTGGAAAATCCCTAAGTTCACTAAATTTGCTGGGGAAACCAGTGAATCCACTGTCGAACATATTGCTCGTTATTTAACTGAGGCTGGAGATTTAGCCTACAATGAGAATTTAAGGATGAAATTCTTCCCTAGTTCTCTAACAAAGAATGCTTTCACTTGGTTCACTACTTTACCCCCACATTCCATGTTTAATTGGAACCAATTAGAGAAAGCTTTCCATGAGCAATTTTACATGGGACAATGTAAAATTAGTCTCAAAGAATTGGCCAGTGTTCGACGCAAAGTGGATGAATCTGTGGATGATTATCTCAACAGGTTTAGACTTCTCAAAGCAAGGTGCTTCACTCAAGTGCCTGAACATGAGCTAGTCGAAATGGCTGCTGGTGGCTTAGATTATTCCATCAGAAAAAAGCTAGACACTCAACATTTGAGAGATATGGCTCAATTGGCTGATAGAGTTAGGCAAGCTGAAAGTTTGAAAGCTGAGAAATCTAGAACTAATAGGTTTCATAATAAAAAAGACAAAGTTGCATATGTCGAAATTAAAGATGAAGAACAAGAATTCGACATTTCCTATGAGGAGGTCGAAGAAGAGGTCAATGTTGCTGAGTTAAAACCTGGACCTCCATATACTTGTAAATTGCTAAAACCTTCAAATGGTAAAAATCCTGTCGAACCTAAAAACGACAAATTCGTTGCAAAAACATATACTTTTGTTGTTACTAAATGCGACGAAATATTTGACTTGTTAGTTAAGGATGGTCAAATTTTGGTTCCTAAGGGACTAAAAACACCACCATTAGAACAAAAGCAAAAAAGAGGTTTTTGCAAATACCATAAGTTTTTGGGTCATAATACTTCTCGTTGTGTTCTTTTCAGGGATTTGGTGCAAAAGGCACTCAATGAAGGAAGGCTGAAATTTGGTGATAAACCAAGGGCACCAATGAAGATTGACACTGATCCTTTGCCTGATGCTGAGGCAATGTATACTGAGGTGAGCATCAACATGGTCGAAGCCTCTGAAATTGTGCCTGGTAAGGCTAATATGAAGAGAACTACCATAAGTTCAAAGATGGATGTCGAAATGGTCACTGAAGGCCAAGAAGATGACAAAGTGAAAGCAGTGTACCCAAAAGCTGAAGAGGAATTGGTTGATTTCCTCAATCGTTGCAAGCTAAGCAACTCAGAAGTGATGTTGTGCCCAAGGTGCAGTGTTGTTTTTGACAAGGAGGCTGCTAAAGAATTGGAAGAGTTCAAGCCTCAAATGAAGCGCAAAGGTAAATGGGTGGATAAAAGGCCCAAGTTTGATTTTGTTGATAGGAGAATTCCCTACATGGTTACTTCGACCAAAACTCCTGGAAGAGGAAAGCTGAGTACTTATGTTCCTCCTTCTGGTACGCCTGTCGAAAAGTGGATACATTCTGGTGGGAGAAGCAAAGCCATATACCACACGGGGGACAATGCTATCCATCGAGTTAGACCACCTAAGCTGGTCGAAGGTAACACAAGTGGTGTTAACCAGAACAAGGCAATTGAAATCAAGAAGTATGCCTATAGTAACAACTACAAAGGGAAGAATCCTATGACAAGAACTCAATGGCGAAGGTTTCAACGCCAAAAGAAGGCTGATGCTATTGCTGCAGGTAAAGCAACAACCTCAAACAAAGGGAAGGGTAAAGAGGTAATCTTACCTTCGACTGAAGTGGTTAGGAAACCAGCCATTGAGAGAATTGTCCCTCCTCTTTCTGAAATTAAGAAAGGCTTCAAAAAAGAAGACCTTAATTTAGAAGAGGAGTTAGATTCTTCCTTTGCTAATTCTGGGTCAGAGTTTGACGTGCTATGTGGGGTCATCTCAATTTTACCAGTTGAGTATGATGTGGTTTCTGAGGTTAATGATGTCGAAGAAGATTTCGACGAGGAAACTACATATAAACCCATATGCTACTATGTGTTGAAGAATGGCTGCATCGAAGAGCAACATGCTGTCTTTGAAAGGCCAGATTGTGGCATGATGAATCACCTCAAGCCACTGTTCATTCAAGCCAAGGTCAACAATGTGGGAATCAACAAGGTCCTTGTTGATGGTGGTGCTGCTGTGAATTTGATGCCTCAACATTTGCTAAGAAGAATTGGCAAATGTGACACTGATTTGAGGCCACATAATGTGGTTCTCACTAATTATGAAGGAAAAACTGGCCATTCACTTGGGGCCATTGAAGTCGAATTAGCAGTAGGTAGTGTCAAAAGGCCAACTTTGTTTTTGGTAGTACCCTCCAAGGCAAACTACAACTTGCTGCTTGGAAGAGAATGGATACATGGAGTGGGGGCAATCCCTTCGACTGTGCACCAAAGGCTCATTATTTGGAGAGAAGACGGGTTGGTTGAAAACATTGAAGGTGACCAAAGTTATTTCAAGGCTGAAGTGAATACGATCACCAAGAAGACCTTCGACAAGCAATTGGCAAATATCTCTCCATGCTCTTCTTCCAATGCTGGGTTCATTGAGCAAGACAATGTCTTCTCCTCTGTTAGTCTTCACCCAAATTATGGTTTCGTTTGGGAAAGGGAAATCATTGATGAGGAGAATAGACCAAGAGGCTTTGTTAAGCCTACTGGCTGGGATAGACTTTGAAATGATTATAAAGCCCAATGCATGGGAAAGAATTACGGCCTATGTGGCCGAAAACAAAGAAAAAGCTATTCTAGAAGCTGAGTTACATCAAATGGTTGCTTTAGCCACAGAAAATAATAACAAAAAAAATCATGGTCGAAACACAGAGACTTGATGGTGTCTATGATGATGAACCATTAGGATTTGAGAAAGATCCAATGGGTTCGACCAAGAAAATACAGGCACAAGATCCCTTAGAAGAAATTGATTTGGGAGATGGTTCAACAAGAAGACCAACATATATTAGTACAAAGATCAACAAAGATTTCAGAGTGCAGATTGTCAAATTGCTAAAGGAATACAAAGATTGCTTCGCTTGGGATTACGATGAGATGCCAGGACTGAAAAGAGAGGTGGTTGAGTTAAAGTTACCTATTCGACCAGAGAAGAAGCCTGGGAAGCAAACACCAAGAAGATTTGCACCAGAAATCATGTCGAAGATCAAAGCGGAAATCGAAAGGCTATTGAAAAGCAAGTTCATCAGAACTGCCTGGTATGTTGATTGGCTTGCTAATATAGTTCCTGTAATTAAGAAAAATGGTACACTTAGAGTTTGCATAGATTTTAGAGATCTAAATAATGCTACTCCCAAAGATCAATACCCAATGCCTGTGGCAGAAATGTTGGTTGATTCAGCGGCTGGTTATGAATATTTAAGCATGCTTGATGGATATTCTGGTTATAACCAAATTTTTATTGCTGAAGAAGACATCTCAAAAACTGCATTTCGATGCCCAGGGGCATTAGGTGTTTATGAATGGGTAGTGATGCCATTTGGTTTAAAAAATGCTGGTGCTACATATCAAAGAGCTATGAACACTATGTTCCATGATTTTATAGAAAATTTTATGCAAGTCTATATAGATGACATAGTTGTTAAGTCTTCATCAGAAAATGGTCATTTAGATCATCTACGACTATCATTCGAAAGAATGAGAAAATATGGATTGAAAATGAATCCACTCAAATGTGCCTTTTGTGTAAGTGCAGGTGATTTCTTAGGCTTTGTTGTGCACAAAAAAGGCATTGAAATAAATCAAAACAAGACGAAAGCTATCATGGAAACACAACCTCCTTCAACAAAGAAAGAATTACAGTCATTATTAGGAAAGGTCAATTTCCTTAGAAGATTTATATTAAATCTAAGTGGCAAGACTCAAATATTCCCGCCATTACTTCGACTGAAGAAGGATGATGTTTTCAAGTGGGATGTCGAACATCAAGTAGCTTTCGACGAGATCAAGACATATCTAATGAACCCTCCTATTTTATTGCCTCCTATTAGAAATAAGACAATGAAATTGTATATAGCAACATCAGAATTGTCAACAGGTAGCATGTTAGCATAAGAGGATGAAAATGGTGTAGAAAGGGCCATATATTACCTCAGTAGGGTTTTAAATGATTCTGAAACTAGATATCACCCTATTGAAAAATTGTGTTTATGCTTGTATTTCTCTTGTACTAAGTTAAAGCAATATATTAAGCCTGTTGATGTGTATGTTTATTCCCACTTTGATATTATTAAACATATGCTGTCGAAACCAATCCTACATAGTAGAATAGGCAAATGAGCTTTAGCTTTATCTGAGTATTCATTAACATTCCAACCTTTAAAGGCTATCAAAGGCCAAGTCGTTGCGGATTTCATTGCTGATCATTCAATAGTTGAATCAGAAATTAACTTTCTGCACCTTCGACCTTGGAAATTGTACTTCGATGGCTCCAGCCATAAAAATGGGTCTGGTGTTGGGATGTTAATCATTTCACCTAAAGGGATTCCAACTAAATACAAGTATAGAATTAAAGAAAGTTGCTCCAATAATGAGGCTGAATATGAAGCCTTAGTGGCAGGACTTGAAATTCTGTTAAACTTGGGGGCAAAACAGGTCGAAATTAGAGGTGATTCTGAACTAGTAATCAAACAATTAACGAAAGAATACAAGTGCATTAAGGAAAATTTGATTACTTACTTTATTGCTGCCAGTACTTTATTGAAACAATTCGACAACGTTGATATTCAACATGTGCCTCGTATTGCAAATCAAGAGGCCAATGATCTGGCACAAATAGCTTCTGGTTATAAAGTTTCTAAAGAAAAATTAACAGAGTTAATCGAAATTAAAAACAAGTTAATTTCGACAGCAATGACACAAGAAGCCTTGTCAGGGAAAAAACTGGAGGAGGCAGAGAACTACTCTTTAGTCTCAAGTCAATTACCTCCAAGTGAAAGTGAAAATTTTATTGAAAATTTTAATGATGAAGTTTCCGACAAAGGTTATTGTGATAATGTGTTTGAAGTTTTTGCCATTGACAGTATGTCAAATGATGATTGGCGAAGACAAATTGTTAATTACTTGGAAAATCCAACAGGGATAACTGATAGAAAAACCAAGTATAGAGCTTTAAGTTATGTGATCATGGGCAATGAGTTGTTTAAGAAAACCCCTGAAGGAGTTTTACTCAAGTGTCTTAGTGAAAATGAGGCATACTTGGCAATATCTAATACTCACAGTGGAACTTGTGGAGCTCACCAAGTAGGCCATAAAATGAAATGGCTCTTATTTCGACAAGGTGTCTATTGGCCGACTATGTTAAAAGATTGCATAGAGTTTGCCAAAGGATGCCAAGAATGTCAAAAGCATGCAGGAATACAACATGTACCTGCAAATGAATTGCATTCTATTGTAAAATCTTGGCCATTCAGGGGATGGGCTTTGGATATAATTGGTGAAATTAAACCAAATTCGTCGAAAGGCCATCTTTTCATATTAGTAGGAATAGATTATTTCACTAAATGGGTGGAAGCTGTTCCTTTAAACAATGTTAATCAAGAAGCAGTGATTAATTTTATTCAAGACCATATATTATATAGATTTGGTGTGCCTGAAACTATCACCACAGATCAAGGTTCAGTTTTTATTGGTCAGAAAATGGTCGAATTTGCTGCTGAAAATGGTTATAAATTGTTAAGTTCGACACCATATTATGCTCAGGCAAATGGTCAAGTTGAAGCAGCCAATAAAATTATTGTTAGTTTGATTAAAAAAACATGTTGGGCAAAAACCCAAGAATTGGCATAGGACACTTAACCAAATTTTATGGGCATGTCGAACATCTCCCAAAGAGTCAATCAATAGTACTCCTTTTAAACTTGTTTTTGGGCATGATGCAATATTGCCAGCAGAGATTTGTCTCCAATCAACTAGGATTCAAAGACAATTTGAAATCCCATCGGATCATTATTGGAATATGATGTTAGATGAGTTAGTTGATTTAGATGAAGATAGGCTAAGTGCATTAGATATGCTCACAAGACAAAAAGAAAGAGTGGCTAAGGCCTATAACAAAAGAGTCAAATTGAAGACTTTCGACGTGGGAGATTTAGTTTGGAAAGTTATCTTACCTATGGATAGAAAAGATAAAGTCCTTGGTAAATGGTCCCCAAGTTGGGAAGGACCATTCAAAATTTTACAAGTCTATTCAAACGGCGCATATGAAGTCGAAGAGATTGGCACTGATGAAAGAATTTTGCGTATAAATGGCAAATACTTGAAAAAGTATAAGCCAACATTGCAAGAAGTTAAAATAACGCTGGAATAAAGATAAAGAAAGCGTAAGTACGTGGCATTCAAAAGAAATTGTGATTGCCATATGAGCATTGTCAGAATTACAAGCAAAACGTAAATCATTATCAAAATGGTTAAAGCCTTACGACAGGAAAATGAATCTATATTATTACAAAATGACTTTTGATTTCAAGTCATTGAACAAAGCTTTAGCTTTGAAGATCTTCCTGTTGAGGAAATTGCCATCTTTGGTTAGCTTTTCGACAGTAGCATTGCAGCGTTCAAGTTCTTCTAAGTGTTTAAGGCAATTGGTGGCTTCTTGGTCAATCTGGTCCTTAATTTTTTCTGCAGGAGTCAAAGACCCTAAAAGGGTTCCTTTCTTCTCTTCCAATGCTTGAATTTTCGACTGCAATCTGGCTATACTCTCTTGATGTGTCTTGATCTCAGCATTGCAATCCTCGATAGCCTTCATCTCAGCTTCTGACCTGGTCTTCAAGGAGGCAAAGCTAGCATGAGTGGCATCAACAAGTGCTGCCACTTCTGCCTTGCGTTTCGACTCAAGCTCTAGAGGATTGTCATGATCCCTCTTTTTCTGTATATCTTGAGCAAGTTGTTCGAAGAGAGGCTGGACAGCTAAGACAAAGTCACTAACAGATTCATCAAGGACTCCATCAACATCAAGTTCAGCCAATTTGTGGAGTAAATCCGTAATCTGAAAAGCAGAACGTGGAAAGCCACGTGGTACACCAATATAGGAATAACGCCAACAACATTTAACAGTGATGACGTCAGGTAGGTGAGATATTCCGATCAAGTGTAAAACCTATTTCGACATTGAATTCAAAAATGCTCTTTTTCTTCCTTTGCCTTAAGCTCAGTTGAAAAAAGACATTTTTGGGGGGCAATTTGTTAGCCTGTAATTTCGACAGTCTTCATTTAAAATGTCAACAGGGTTTGACTTATACTTTGACATAGATCAGAGGATTTCGACAAAGATCATGTTCAGGGCAGATTCGACAAGCTTCCAGAAAAACAAAATCAAGAAAGAGGAAAATGGACACAAGCTTCGACAGACAGAAGACTAAGTAGTTATGCGCTGAAAAGCTAGCAGTTGGTCGAAAAGAGGAGCAGTTACCAACATTTTATAACTGTTTTTGAGGGCAGTTTCTGCTCCTCCCACTAAGTATAAATAGTAGTTTCTGAGAAGAAACAAGGGTCACAAAAACTCATATATTACTTCTCACGCTCTAACTTCCGCATTCAAGAGAAAAACGAGTCAGAGAAACAATGTATGAATTTGTGCACCATTTCCTTTAACTTTAATGCAATTTTAATTTGTTTTTCTTTCGTTTTACTTGTTTTTATCGTTCAAGTTCTTCTTCTCTGAAGTACTCTGATAACTTCGCGCAAAGGAATCAGTTATTTCTTTCCTTTTTTTTTGGTTAAAACGCGAGACGATTCAAGAACATCATAATAAACTATAAACTCTAAGCACAAATGGTCTTAGGATTCACTGGTTGATCCTGCAAGTTAACCAAATTGGAGACCAGCGGTGTTTACCAAAATCTCAGGTAAACAATTGTATATTGTCTTTAATTATAGGTAAGGTTAGATATTTTGTCGTGGATATTTTTTATTAGTCGTTTGACTTTATATATTAAGATATTGTTAACATGTTTGACAAACTGTAAGAGCTTTATTTTGCATGGAGTTAAGAACTGTGGCCTGAATGGAAGGGACAACAATATACTACACTCCCTGTTGTGGTTTGGGTTACTGAGTTAACCACAATGGTTGGGGCAGATGCAATAGATGTGAACTGTGAGTGAATTAGGTCACCAATCAAATGATAAAGGAGAAAACAAGGAAAAATGCACTATTGCTCCGTAAGTGGAGTGGCCTCTTTTGGAAAATTCATTGCTTGCCTTTATTGATTGGAATCATTCAGTACATATAGAGTAGCAATACTAGCCAGCTGTAATTTGTTTGGCTCAATCCTTAAAGGAGAACTAACAAAAAGACAAAAGGTATATTCAATAGTACAATGAAAGGATCCTATGAAAACCTAGGCAAGATCATTATCAAATATCTATCTCATGACATAAGCATTCTGCCATTTGGGCTTGGCAGCATTCCTCTTGGATCTTTCTCTGGGCTTGTGTTTGATATTGGGCTCATCAATCTCTTCCTCAACATTAGCAGTCAGGCCCAGTTCATCAATGTTGCTCGTTACACTCCCCGGCGCCATCACCTAAACCAAGACACATATATTTATCTCGACTTAATAGTTATCGAAATCTATTTACAGACCAATTCACCAACGTGTGGAGTTTGAACGACACTTTTGTCAGTTTGATCCAAAATTTTGCACCCTTCCCATTTTTCGTCCAAAGGAGGGGGAACATATTTTCAGTGGGACCCAATTAAGATTTTTCATTCTTTTATTTTTTATATTGTTCCAAACAATGGAAAAGGCTCACATCCACTCTCTTTCTCCCCCTTAGTTTCATTCCTTCCCTTTTCCTTTCAACCAAACAAAGTGTTAAGCATCAAAGTATCTTATAGGTATATCTCTCCTACCAAAACTTTGAAGGTCTCTCCTACCAACGTAATTTCACCAAGGAGCAAAGTCATGGAAAACACTCGTGCTCAATCAAAACTAAAGTCATATAACTACGATTTTGAGTTAAAGGGTTAAAAATCGTAGGTATAGCACCGAAAACCTATACCAACGGACAGTTCTTTCCGTGGTCTTTATTTGGCTATACCCACGGAAGAATAGCGTTGCTATAGCCTATAGTGACGGTTTTCCTGACCGTTGGACAAAACCTTATAGCTATACCAACGGTTACTTTTCCGTTGCTATAGCTTTTAACAAGACCCTCAATTTTGCTATACCCACAATTGAATCCCCATCGGTATAGGTTTTAGTGACGCCTCCTAATTTGCCATACCCACCATTTGTAGGTTTAGTGGCCCCTCTTGTCATTAACACTTATGATAATTTCATATTTTCTATTGAAATATTAAACTAGTAAAAAGCTAAATATTAAATAAGTAGATATATTTATGAAACCAGAAAATAAAATAAAACTCCAATCATATTGAAAATTAACACAAAGTATTACAAGCATGTCAAATTACAAAATAGTTAAGTATGTGATCTAAGAGTGTCATATCACATTTAAAATACGGAAAAAAAATCTACAATAATCTCAATAGTTACAAAAACAAAATCAGATTGCACACACTTAATTTCTAAGGTTTCTACAACAGGAGATCAACTTCTAATCTTCGTTAGCGCCATTATCTTCATTTGTGGTTGTACTTTGAGAATAAGCATCCGAAACCTCCTGAAAATAAAATAATACAGCCCAACTTAGTAAATTTTTCCATACTTCATTTATTGAAACTCTAGGAGTACAATATAATATACCTGTCTTGCCGTTTGTATAATGTCATTCACATTTTCTCCAGAAAATCAATTTTGAATCAATATCATAACATTTGCCCGAAGGCTTTCCATAATTATGTCATGTTGGGCTGTTAGACACAACGAACACACATGGAGGTGGCATTGAAATTATAAGTAATATGGAAAAGGAGGAATACTGACACTGACGTAATGGAATCTGAGTGACTATGAAAGCATGCAGCTTATAGAATTGAACACATTACAAACTTACTTCATATACTTTCCCAACATTTACAAACATACTCCATACATCAACCAGAAAACCATCTTTTATTTCAGTTCTGCAAATGCTATCTGATATACATGTCAAAAAAAAAAAACACAAGAAAGGAAACAAAGAAAGTATAAAGGCAAGAGGGAGAGGAAGTCTGAATACTCTGCAGTTAAACCCGTTCAAGAAAAAATCTAACTGAATGAATGATATACAAGTTCTGAATTCGAGACAAAATCTAAACCCATAAACCTTTGTACTCCTAAATGCCTAATATATCAAAAATGATTTGAATCTAAGCCAGACTTTTAATGCATGCATTTCTACTCCTAATATATCCCAACTTAGTGAATGGCATCACAAGTTTTAAGCGAAGTTTGGATCTGAATCCACAAGCATTTCTTCTCCTATTGCTTTGTAAAATCAATTATTTACCTGAACTGCTCAAAAAGAATTCTTAAGCATTTCTTCTCTTTGCATTTTCTATCATTTTCATAAAGTCTTAAAGTCTTTTGCTTAATATGTGAGCACTAAGTCCAACACTTATTAACCATTTTGTAAGTACATTCTGAAAACAATAAGTATCTAAATAACTTAAGATCACCCCAAAATGGGAAACAATATTTTGATTTGTTCCCAATTGAAAGTCATTTTAAAGCTTAAAGATAGTAAATTTGAATTAGTAAATGGATTAAAGATCGGATCCTTGAAAAATATTAGCACCTTAGCAAGAGGCAGTGCATCAATTCTTATCATAAGTAAGCCACCTAAGTCATATGTCCGGATGTCCCAACTTGAAAAAGGTTGAAACAAATGGTTGCTAAGCTTTTGCTAGAACAGAAACCTTTAAGCCTATAAAATAATCCTACCCTCCAAAGCAAGGGGTAGTGCATAGAAAAGCAAGGAAGCTAAAACCCGTATATATAATTCATATATATGCATCCAGAATAGCATAAGAGAGAAATAAAATCTTTAAGTAGTACGATAACAGCAAGGATCAACAATTTAAAACTGGCTTTAGATGTATACCATACCAGATTTACAGAACGAGGAAGCAACAACTTTATAGGATCAAAACCAGTGTCATCCTTGAAGGCTGAGTTGTACCATAGAGTTACATTAAACTTATTCCCAATTGGGTTTAGAAAATCAAAAGCTGCCAAAAATCAAAATCACCACAAATGTATAAAATTGTGTATTTTTTCCACACAAAATGTGTATTGAATCATATTGATAAATGTATTTCTTGAGAGCATCAGGCTTCTAGATCAAGGGGAAACAAAATGAATCGTTGACACAAAACTCTATATTGCATATGATACACCAGTGCACTCCCTACAAATGTATTAAAACAATTTGTGTAAACACTTATTGACCACAACTGACCACAATATATCATTGTGCAGGTCTGCCAAATGCATCGAAGGTTACACTTATTGATTTATGACAAACTTCGAATTCAAATTGTTATATACTGTGATGATTACACTAAAGATAAGGTCAATAACGACAAGAATAAAATTTCCTTAATGCATCACAACATTCCTTATAATATAACAATGATAGAAGAAAATGCTAAACCTCATGTTAGTGTTAAGGAATTGATACCTAAAGCAATCAATGATGAAGGCAGACCCAAAACCCTAGCTCCTGCGATGACACAAACATAAAAATCAAACAAAGGGGAAAATCGTTAGACTAACATATTGACATCAAATTGCGCAAGTGAAAACAAAATGAAATCATATACTCTGGGTTTCTTGAAGCAGAGAAGTAGAAATTTACATGCCCTTCAGGGGTCTTCTTGCTTAAGATGAAGTCTACCCGAAGAAGCAAACCTGGCGGCTCTGCGTTCCTCTTCCGTATGTTTTCCTTCCCAATTTTTCTCTTCGACTCTGCGTTCTTCACTGTGTAGAGAGAGCCCGGGCATAAATTGGAGCTAGGGCAAACCGTGAAAAAAAGGGCAAAGGATTTTTGTGTGTACACTGAGAGGGAATTATTTTAGTCGTAGCGGGAATGATTTTAAAAGGGAAAACTAAAATAGCCCTATACCCACGGCGTCAAGCTTGTCGCTAATACATATAATCAGAGTTTTAATATCCATTGGTATAGCAAACCTATACCCACGGTTTGTGAAACGGTTGTAGGTAGATGATATCTATACCTACGGTTTCCTTTGCCATCACTATAGGTGTCCGTTAGTATATGTCAAATTTCTTGTAGTATATGAGATTGTGATTCATATTGTTATATTATTGTCATGATGATGTTCAATTTATTCTTACACTAAGCACTACCGTCTCTCACGAATACAATCAAGAAGAGCGTGAGAGAGTTTTCCCTTAGATAAAAGCCAATTTCAAGATAAGGATATTATATGACAGATGTTGGGGTCTAAAATGAAAATATATATTTATTTCTTAGATTTATGACCCAAAAAACGGTATACCAAACTAGAGCGAAGCACCAGCCTAGACATTTTGGCTGGTTAGCAAAGGAACCAAAAAGAGAGAATAAGGCGAATAAATCCAGGGGTATGGCAAAATCGCAATCGCAACCCCAACTAGTTAACAATAACTTAGGAGACCCTTTATGAAAAATGATACTTACTAAAAAGGTAAACAGAGGATTAGTTACTCCCATTCCTAATACATTTTTCTTCTAATCAGATTCACTGGAATAAATGGTTCTAAACGCATAATATGACAAAGGGTTTGGTTAAGGGTTTGGTTGTTACTACAAGTGAGAGCACGAAGTACACTGTACCTTTAGAAATCAATTTCTAGAAGTTGCCAAGCTGCTACACATTGGATAGTCCAAAGAAGACTTTCATTATTTGCTAATTTTACTCGTTTTCAATTAGAAAAAAGGTTGTTGCATTTCATAGTGATAGATCACGGGGTTTGAAAAAGGCTACTTTAGCCACAATTATCATACAAAAAAAATAGCCAGACAACCTGAAATGTTAGCTATAGATTCATGCAAATCGGGTGAAAGTAAATTCAATCCCATTAATTGTGAGAGATCATATATGATATATGAATGTAGCTAAAGGCAAGGGACCACTTTCTGTGAAAATATAATTAATTAACATCTTATCTTCTTATCTTCTCTTCTCTTCTTTTTATATGATGCAATTTAATTTTCCTCTCACACAGATCAGATTTATTATATAATGCCTGAAAGGTTTCAAACAGAGCATATTCTGTCTTCCACTCTCTCTTTCAAATGGGTCCCTACAACAGAGAAGCTAAGATTAATATAGTTTAATTTATCTACATAGTTTTATTATTAGTGAGAATTGTCCAAACAAATCTCACCCAATTCCCATATTAATAATTCAAATATTTTTTTTAATTATCAGATCTCGTGTTATTCATTCCCAAAAAGATCAAAATATTGTATTAATCATTGGTTGATTAAAATATCAAAATGAATTATACACCAAACTTAAACTATTTATATATGCAAATTCTGGATGTTGCTATGCATGCGTTCAGATTGTACTTGGAGTCTGACGAATTAGTTATGTTGATAGATTAACAAAGAAACAAAAAAATTGATTACTTTGCACACGTTTGTGTAAAGGAAAAAGCTACTACAAAAGTTAAAGTTAGTTACCAGAAATATGCAAATTGGAAAAAAGGCTGACGCAAAACAGCTAGCAGTAAAGTAGAAGCTATGACAGTGTAACATAATTGAATAGTTTTTGTAACGGTTTAAGATGAACAGGACGCATGCAAGAACATGCAGTAATAAGAAGAGGGTAACTGTGTAAAGAAGGAAGGAGGGACCGCAATGAATTATGCGTCACCGCTAGTTCCCAATCTACCTCGATAAGCGATTTTTTTCAGATAACAGAAGAACAGTGACTAGCTAGTTGGCTCAATTAAATTGCACTGATTTGTCAGGATCCAACTCCTTCAGTAACTTTCACATTCGAGGAGATTCGTTAACTTATGTCCAAAACTTTGGCGGAATACTCCTTTTATAATTGGTTACTAATAAGTTGGCAAAGTTATGAAGAAGGAGATTAAGAGTTTAAATTCTCAAAACTTAACATTTCTTCACTTCTAGCTAATTATTAATCATTAATATTTTGTCTATAAAACTCATATTATAAACAACACAGTCTTGACAAAGGGAATATAAGCAATTTAGCTAGCCTTGACATTCCAGAGCAACAACGAGCTTGCTATTGTTGCCAATAACCAAGATCACGAAGAAACTTAGACATCACATCTCTACTCAAAATTTTAATGCATCAGGTATATAGGTTCTCTCTTTGTCTCATATATCTTTCATTTGGCTCATTCCTAACTGATGTAGACTAACCACTCACACTTGAAATCTCAACAATATGATTATAGCTTCAAGCTATTAGACTAAATTCTAGCTAGGAAACCCTTACACCCACAAAAAGGTGGATAAAGATCCTCTTCAATGACCGGATTTGATCGATAGAAGATAGATAAATACGATTAATTGTGTCTTTATAAATAATATTATTATATTAATTGTGTCTTTCTTTCTTTCTCATACTTGTCGAGTTAACGGGGAGCTAGCAATTGCACCCCAAAAAAGTGACAAGGGAGATACAACATGAGCTGCACCATCATTAAAGACTAAACCACTATTTAGGGGGCTACAAGGTGCTAGGCAAAGATCCTTGAGAAATCACTACTTACAAATACACACAGAAACTTCAACATACCACTCATAATAAAGACAAACTTCTAACTTAGTCTTAGCCAGATACCAACACCAAGATATGAATTCGATCCTCTAACACACGAAGGTGATCCACCAAACTACCTAGAATATATGGTTAATGCGAGCCTCCCAAATCACCCACAACACAATGGTTCGCACAACCATAGTATAAATTCGTACGTTAGTGCTTTAATTTTTATTTATTTTGTCTCTAGGATGGATTGTATTAAGAGTCGTTCATTGTAACGAAGTTAGAGACTCTCTAGTATTGTTTTGATATTTGATTTCTTTTCTTACCGAGGGTTTTGGTTTACTCCCCCTTGGACTCTCTTCTGTCATCTTTCTTCTTTTTTTTAATAATAAAATCAGGAGAAAGTACTTTTTTTCCTTCTTGATGTTTTTTTTATTAGAAGGGTTTAATAGGATTTCCTTTCTTCTATTTGCCGAAAAAAGAATCCAAAAAAATCTTAATTAACACTATTAAAAAAGCTAAAATACCAACGATAATTGGAGAAAAAAGATTAAATTAGTCTCTAATTAAATTCGACATCGCTAACATACATATGAAATTAGCAATAGATTTTGTCTTTTCTCGTCTCTAAAATTTACATTGCTATTTCAGTTTTTTCTAGGCGTGTTCATGGCTCAGTTCTCAAGGAGAACCGCGTCGAACTGACCCGAACTGTTCAAGCAGTTCACCCGAATCGAACCAAACTATCTTAGCAGTTCAGCCGAACCAGACTGAACTGTCTTAATAGTTCGGTTCGGGAGTTCGAGTTCGAACCGAACTGTTTAAATTTTGAACTTTTTTTTGGGTTCAAAAGTTTGGGAAGTTTGGGTTCAATAGTTTGAAAAAAAGGTTCAAAATTTAAACAGTTCAGTTCGAACTCGAACTGGCGAACCGAACTATTAAGACAGTTCAGTTCCGTTTGGCCGAACGGCTAAAACAGTTCAGCTCGATCGAACTGTTTGAACAATTCAGTTCTAAACTGTTAGTAAAAGCTCAGTTAATTTTTGTTCGGTTTGACAATTCTATTCAGATTTAGTTCTGATCAACTGCCCTAGGTTTTTCCTCGAAGCCTACATTTCAAAAATTTGTGATAACGAAAGTTTGTTTTTTTAAAGACTATCTAGAATTTTCTCATTTCAAAGAACCATTTTTTATTTGGTAGTTGGTACTATATATATTTTTTTCTTTTTAAATTTTTTATTGAATGTGTATATGTAGTTAGGTCTATTTCAGAGTCTTATCTCATCTCTGCAATCTGCGGCAACTTTCCGCTGGTGACGGAGGGTAAGCAAGCACGCTAGAAGCTTGTACTGAATTTTTTTCCCCTCAGTGTTTTTCTGACAAATATCATGTGATTGTGGGGGCTACTTTATGCTTTAACATCATCATCAAAGAAAAGTAGTAAAATTTCGTTACAAAGCAAGGACATTTCATTATTTCAGTCAAAAGAAAATGCACATAACAAATATAAACTGGTTCATGCACCAGCATTCAACCAATCTTTCTACCCCATCTTGCTCTAACGCTATGTGGTCCCTTTTCCATTGTCAACCATTGATCTTAAATGCTTCAATACTTTGACCTTTCATCACAGCATAGCATAGCATTTCCCACATAACAACAACAGAACAAACCCTTCTTAGAGGTTACCCCACACACATCATGGGCGGTTTCCATCGGTGATAATAATTAATTAAAATTCAAATAAAAATCATTTATTACCTTCATAGATTTTCTTTACGTTTTCTATATAAAATAACATAAAAATATTGCTCACAAGTTGCTATATAAAGCCCTTCCACATTTCTATTCTATATATAGATATTGTTGTTGTTGTTGTTGTTGGTCGGTTATCTTTCTATCCTCTGCACTCTTCTGCACTCTCATTCTACTATTTTATTATACAAACCCTACTTTCATATTCACACACCCATTCCCATACTCTGCACCTCCTTTTTCTCTTCTTCCTTACTCCATCAATCATGGACGTGGACACAGTGAAAACTTCATCAGCAACTGACGGAAGCATGGACATGATGACAATGATGATGCAAATGGAAAAGTTTCCTGAAGAATTCTGTGAACCTTTTTATAACACTCCTCCCACTTACCAAGAAATGGATCATGGAACTTCATTATTTAACGTTAACCCAAATCAAAATATGTCTCCATCTCAACCTACTTTGATTGATTCACTATCACTACCCTCCAATGTGAACTTCATTCAACAACAACATCCTTTGACACCAACAAATACTTCATTTCATCACTATCCTTCTTCATCAGAGAAGAAGAATTCAATGGCAGCAATGAGGGAAATGATATTTAGAATAGCAGTGATGCAACCTGTTCATATAGACCCAGAAGCTGTGAAGCCACCAAAGAGAAGGAACGTGAAGATTTCAAAGGATCCACAAAGTGTAGCTGCGAGACATAGAAGGGAAAGGATAAGTGAGAGAATAAGGATTTTGCAAAGATTGGTTCCTGGTGGAACAAAAATGGATACTGCTTCTATGTTAGATGAAGCTATACATTATGTTAAGTTTTTGAAGAAACAGGTGCAAACGTTGGAACAAGTAGGTGCAAATAGAAATATTGGTGGTGGTGGTGGTGGTAGTGGATTCACGGGGTTGTCTTCTAACTTTAATGTGAATTATTCTTCTTTGTTCGTGAAGGGTTGTCAACCTTATCAAATGGTGGGTTCCACTTCTAAACAATTGCTTAGCTGAGAAACATTGAAAGTGTAGTTTAAAGTCTTTATCAAGACAATGAGGAATTTGCTTGTTCCTGTGTAGTTTTAATTTGGTGGATCATGTGATCGTAAAGACTATGTTTTCTCTATGTTCTAGTCATTGTAATTTATCTGATCCATGAATAACTTCAATATTTAGAACGTAAAAAAAAGGAGGGGAAAAAGAAATAAATATTTAATGTTAACCTAATGGATGAGTTTTGTGTTCTCTATTTTTATTTCATTATTATTATTATTATTATTATTATTATTACTATTTTATTGTTTTAATTTTATGAGCTGTCTGCAGTGCACGCCCCCTTACGCCAATATAATCAGTGAAAGAATGTTAGTTGTACCAAATAAATGATTAAAAAAAGAAGAAATAATGTTAGAAAACATATCTGTTGGGAGATCTATTCTAGACTATCATCAGACATTTTTGATCAATTAGATGATGACATACATTTTGCATTCTAAATATCTAATGGACAAGTTTATCTTATTAGGATTAAGATTCACATGCAAATGCAGTTCTGCTTATGCTTATCATATCTGATTATTTATATTATTATTAATTACTATATTCATTAGCTTCTAAAAGAAGCATGCAAAAAGCACTTCAGTGCTTGATTTCATCCTTGCTGATCGAAAATACTACTGCTAGCTACTACATATAGAAGGTGCAGCATGCATACGTATAGGGAGCATATGCTTGCTTTCCAAAAATATTCTCCCCTCCAAGAAACTAAGATGTAGCTAGGTCATTGACTACTAACGAGTAGGCCTGCTCAAATGAACCGTTGAATGAACTAAACTGCCAAACCGAACTAAACCAAACTGTTACGAACAGACTTTTAGTAACAGCTTGGAACTAAACTCACTTTGTTAAACACAGTTCACTAAGTGTACCATTAAAATCAGTTCAATTCAGGAACCAAATTCATTACACTGAACTGCGAACTAAGGCATTTGATATTTTTCAAATCACATCTCTTCAGTTCCCTCACCCATTTGATATTGTTCTGGTGGATTTAATATCCATTTATCTGACACATAGTGACATGTTTCATTACTGGTTGAGATCATAACCAATAAGTCTGTTTAACAGTGGCAGGTAGCTAGTAGAGTGTTGATTGTATTATAATTAACTTGGAAAAGGGTGAGACTGTAATAAAGCTTGTTTACAATAGCTGTTTCTAAGATATTTGTATCTTTTAGATTATGCAGAAGTGAATGAATAAGATTATGGAGTAAATCCACATAAAACATTATGCCTATACCTTATATCTATCCGTTATTACAGAAATCAGAAGACTATAACTTCCTTATTAATCAACATTCCTCAGCTGTATGTGATTTGAATGAACTATGGCCCTGGTACTTTGTGTTAGTAAACCTTCATTTTTGTTTAGTTATTTCCTCAGATTTGAAAAACTCCTTTCAGCCATCACTCCATTAACTGTTAGGAAAAGTTTGGTTAACAGTTCGGTTCGGTTCAGGTTCCAAAAGTTTGGATAAAACAGTTAATAAAAGTTTATTTTTTGAACAGTTTGGTTCGGAATTAAAAACTGTGAACCGAACCGCTAACACAGTAAGGTTCGGTCCGTGAGAAATATTAACGCGGTTCAGTTCGGTTCGGCAAACTGTTTCTACCGCTTGGGTTCGGTTTTTTTCCTGAACTGAATCATGAACAAGCCTACTGACGAGGCTCTTCGTCGAAGGTAGCTAGTAGAGTGAATACCTGGAGCGACTAATGCGATGGAGAGGAACATATTTGGTCATCTAACATAACAAATGATCTCCCACACTCCTCTATCTTAGAACATGGTTGAGGATACAGTACCAACTCTCTACATGACCACCCATTGTTGGGATACCTCACCTCTCCGTATGATAAATCAAGGAGTGGATGCGTCAATTAAGTAATTATATTTATAGGAGATGACAAGATTCTCATTTATGTATGTAACTTTGTAGATATTGTTTCACTTCTCTGTATGATAGTGAAAATTTCCCCCTACATGTCAACAAGGGTTCAAAACCTCTCTTGCCACCAAGTTTTGTTTTAGAGAATTTTACCTGTCATGAGTTAGGTTTGCCCTTTTACATGTTTTGACGATAACTCTTTTCCTTGTCAAGCGTATTGGCCTAGTCTCATTGGCTTCCCATATGTACTCTATCTATATTTAATTTTGAAGGAAATTGAAATATTCTAGTTTAAAATTTTAAGGTAAAATATTTCAATTCCCTTCAAAAAATACTTCATCCAAACACATGCTAAAGAAAGTTTTGCGTCAAAATGTTTTAATGGTACTTCTTTCATTTTCTTTTGCCAAAAAATTGATATATATATATATATATATATATATATATATATATGTATCTCTTAAATTTTCAATCATATGCATTTATTTGAAAATCTGAACTGATTTCCCCATCACATACTATATTTTGTTAGAGAAGCAATAAAAGAGAGGTCTAAGTCATTTCGTAAGAAACAGAGTTGTGATTGTGTGATATCAAGGAAAACAGGGGGATAGGAAATGAATCATTTCAATTCAAGATACATTATAACTGCAAACACAATAAATTCAACTTATGTTGCTATTCTTCATACTTACTTTTAAGCATGTAATTGTGCATCTTGCTTTTCCTATCAATTTTTTTCTTTAAGGGTAAAAGGTTTAAATCAATCCCTACAATTTTTAAAGTATACATCAATTTTTGAAATTTTTAAATAGAGACAAGTTACTTGCCCCCATTTAAAAATATCAGGGATTAATGTATCCTAAAAAAATTGTCAGGAATCGATTTATCTCATAATCAAATTATGAGAGACAAATTTGTGTTGTTATATTTTTTTCTTTACAATAGTTAATTTTGACATATAGAAAATGACTAGCTCTTTCATATAAATGATGATGAATAGTAAGAGGAGTATCGGTCATAACCTGATTTCCACTTTATAATGTGTTGATAGATAGAAAACTATTATCGAATTGTCTCACATCTATATGGTTATTCATGTAACTAATTATTATAAATTGTAGAACGTGGGTGTACGGATTATGATGCTAAGTTTGATTTGCTTGTAATTAAAAAGCTGAATTTGGAGTCATTTAATATGCAGCACAGAAGTCAAATGTACTAATGAAAGACACTATAGCCATGAATCGTATATATTATCTTCTATTGTCTCTTTTGCACCATCCTGCTACACCCATAAGTCTTTTGGAACCGAGAAGGGTAGAAGTAGGTTGCCTCCTCCAGCAAGGTCGAATAATTTAGGTGTTCTTGTCTTGAGGATCATGCCTCACAAAAACAAAAACCATCTAATTAAGTCATCAAGTTAAAAATAATAAAGGTGACATAGTCATTTTTGTCGTTGAATGTGTAAGACGTTGTCATTATAGTCTTTGAACGTATCAAAATTGTATTCACGTTCTTAAATATCTCTTTTGTTAGTAATTTTATGGATTAAATTGACCACTAAAAGTCATATTTAAGAACTATAATGACTAATAAAAGGCATATTTGAGGAAAAAAAACTTACTAAAAAGATGTTTGGAGATGTAATTATAATTTTAATATATTCAACAACTATAATAACGGTGTCTCATATTCAATGAACAAAATGACTGATTAAAAGAAAATAAATGAAGAAAAAGAGTAACATATATGTGAGATATGGACAAGAGAAGCACATCTAGTCTAGATAGTGAATTCGACCCATGTGAGATATTCCACTACGGTCCCCAACAGTCCCTTAGAGATGAGATATTAAATTGTTTATTTATTTGAGAATAAAGACTTATAAAGAGAAAATAGCAATCTGCGACCTGCAATCATCTGCATGCATTATCTATACGCGTTCTATGGTGCATTGTATCCTTCTCTGACAAATTCTTCTTTTCTTATCATTCTATTCCAATTCATATAACCATATATGTTACCCTTTCTCACCTTTATTTTCTTTTAATGAGTCATACAATCACCCACTATAGTTTTCCTACTTATTAAATATATATAAGATATAAGATATATAGCTAGGATCAAAAGCACGGTATTTTGTTATAATTATAAAATAAATACATCAACATACAATTAAAACGCACCTAACTAAATTGATTAACTTATTATTATTTATGGATTTAAACGAAAGTTATCCTCAAACAGTTGTGCTAATGAAATGAGTTTGTTATTGTAAAAAAAAGAGAATGAAAAACAATATGACTGCTCTATATATATTTACTTTTTTTAGCAGAATCTTTTATTATTTATTATAAAAGCTAAATTTGCACATGTTGAAAAAGATTTTTTTTCGAGATCCAAAGGGGGTACTAGGCCAAAAGCGTTGGCAAGAAATAGGCTAAAAGCAAAGAAATTCTAAGGAACTAAATTGTCATATTAGCAAACCAAAAGTTCAACTAGGAACTAATATAAAGAATCCAGATAAAAAATAGGCAGAGACTGAATTTGCCTTGGAACAAGTGTTATTGCAAACACTATTCTGAGCCACTTTCCTGTTTTGACTAAATTTCTTCTTTAGGGACTTGGACATAACCGGCTCTGGGTAATCAATCTGAGCAACTGTTCCTTGGCTATCAAGAACATGATCAACCTCACCATCTAACACATCCCCCCAAAGATTTTCTAATCATCTCATTTTAGATCGATGCTACTACTAGATTAGATGTAGCATCGGACTCTAAACATTAAGCGAGTCGAACCTGGTAGTGGGAGATTGAGTGAAGGAAGAGTCAATAGAGTTGCACCGACTAGTAATAGTCATTTCGGGAAAACACTGAGTCAATATTCAGATCGTTGACTATGATGGCTTTAAAGTGAGTAGAAGGAGTATTACAACCACTAATAGGTTGAAGAGATCTGAACAGTGTTGTCCGCTTTTGGTGTGTCATAGACAAAAACAATATCCACCTGCTGAGTTGATTTCATATCCTTAAAATGAAGTGAAAGAGTCCTTGAAAAATTGGACCGATTCTGATTGTGCATTAGGTTGCATAGCCTCATCTCGAATCTCATTTCAAAATTGATGTGAATTAGACAGATCATTGATGATAACACTTGTAGCCTGAGCTTTCGTCGTATAAACATACTTATAAACTTGTTTTGGCTCTAGGATCTTGTGCTCCTTATTATGCTCCACACCAGAGTGTATACTTTTTTAACAATTGCTAGTGTGGTATGACCAGTGGTCATGCAATTAATACAAAAAAGAGGCAAATTTGCATACTCAACGCCCACAAAGAAAGCATTGCCACACCTCTCAACTAGAATTTGATTCTGAGTTTTGATTTCAAATCGATATCAACCAGAATGCGAGCAAAATGACTAAAAGATCTATCAAAAGATCTTTTACTAGTTGTATCATCTAGAGTAATTGGTGTGCCAATACTGTTAGCAATTGCAAACAGAATTTTTGGACGCCAATATTCATGAGGAAGACTTGTAAGTCTAATCTAACATTGAGCATATGTATGTTTCAAAATAGGAGGATTAAAATAAGGCTACCAGGAAAACAATTGAAGCAAACCTGGCATGCAGGGCCAAGAGGATTGCGACTGTATTCTACTTAAATCATCAATTGAGGAAAAGGAAAATTCATAGTAACCTTTCCTTAAAGAGATAAAACCCAACTTACCTGTCGGTTTCCAAAGATCATGAAGTTTGGATCTCAAAACACCAATCTTTATAGAAGTATCTCCCTTTGAGAGAAACAATCTACCATGAAGAGGTGTCTTGCATCCTTCCAAACATGCTACATAATCTTCTTCAGGAATGAAAATTGCCAAATGATCGCCTTTGAGACACAGACGTGGAAATTGACTCAGAAAAATCACAAGATTTATTCTTTGATCCAGTTAGAGCTTAAGCAAAAGATTTGAGAGGAATTTGAAAATTCAAAATCTGGCTTGAAATGGGATTAGAGACAGCATCATAACATGCGTCACGCATCTACAGAAGGGGGTCCACGCGAGGCTTGGAAGAGACAAGACTTGTCTCATCATGAAAAACAGAGCAGGGAGACAAGACCTGTAAAAGGTCTGGCGGCAGAGACAAGACAGCGCTCCTTGCAGGGGGCGCAGAGGAGCTGTCACGAGCTAATGAGGCAGTCACGGGCCCACCACGAGCAAAAGCACTAAGGACTTTTGCGAAAGGAGCTGACGTTGCAGAACCTGACACTGTAGCGAATTGCATCAGATCTGCTGCCATGGCGGCAAGTTTTGCATCGAAAAGCAAACCCTAGCGGAGCATAGGGTGTTTATTAATTATTACTATAAAGAAATTAGAAAACAAATTCTATGCATATATTTCAAACTTTATTCAAAATTTAGAAAATAGAATAAAGAACTTAAAACTGAAACAAAAATAAATGTTCATTAATATTACAAAGAATTACAACGAAGAAAATCATATTTTTAAATACACGTATTTTCAAAAAATAGTAAATTGAAAAAAGTTTTTTTGTTAAATTGTTTTGTTAAACTATTTATCAAACTGTTTCTTATTTTATTTTCTAAAAATTAATAATCAAAATAAAAAATATTTATTTTAAAAATTTGGTTTTCAAATTATTTTATAAATCAACTTTTAAACACTTAAACACCGAAACAAAATAAACATGCCGACTTAAAACATTACAACTAGCAATAAAGTTGAATAAATATGTAAGAATTTGGGAGCACTACAAAAGTGAATTAAATAGCGGGGGTTTTTAAGTCAACTAGTGGGGATTTTTAACCCCGCCCCCCTAAAAACGGCTAGAGTTTAAAGTGCTGCAATATATTTGCGGTGGTTTTTACAAAACACGGGTATCAAGTGTATTTGTGAAGGTTTTATTGTGGGGGGTTTTTAAAGCTAGAGTTTCAAGTGCCGCAATATATTTGCGGTGGTTTTTACAAAACACTGGTATCAAGTGTATTTGTGAAGGTTTTATTGTGGGGGTTTTTAAACCCCACAATTAGTGGCGATTTTTTGAGAGGGTAAAAACCTCCTGAGATCTTGAGTGATTTTGCAGGAGCTTTTGTGTGGAGGTTTTTCACTGCCACAGTTGGTATGATTCTTTTGTGGGCATTTCAACCTCCTATAACAGTTATGCAGAGAGAATATTCCCTTTGCAATTTGAGAAATTTTTTTCCGTATCTCATTATGACATTTATCTTACTAGCTACTATACATACATCTTAGCGAACATTTATTAAACTTAATCAAAAAACTGAAAATCGCACTAAAAATATAACTGTGATAACGTAAATGTAATGTCAAATATTTAAAATACTAAAAGTCATACAACTCAAAATCATAATAAAAAGAAACATTTCTAGCTCAAATGCCTAATGTCATACAGCTCAAAATGATAATAGCTTCAAAAAAGTCCTATACTAAAAGATCCTAAAAACATTAAATGTTGCGAGCACCGAATGATCCACATGCATCAATCGGGTAATGAGCCCACCTGCACTCTCACTTGCCTTAAATAGTAGAAGAAAAATTGACTCATTTTAAAGTAGAAAAGACTTGCATGTTAGGAGGGTCCTTAGAGCTCTGCTAGGGTTTGGTTTAGCTATGGGCTAATTGGGCATGACTTTTGGTCCGTACAACAACCAGCAAACACACTTTTACCTATCTACACACCCGTGACTAAACCCTCTCTCACCAAGTAACCTCAACGTCTCTAATCCCTCACCCTAAAACCCTAGCCGCCGCCACCTCCACCGCCACCAAACCACCCTAATCGCCATCAAACAGTGTTTCCAGTTGATGCGTATGAATCTCTGTACACTTTGAACATTATAAACTATCTAAGCCACATTGCTTCATCTCTCAAAAAGTAACTACCCTCAATAGCAGAAATAAAGCACAAAAAACTATATTATTATTACAGACCACAAAGCTATTGCACCAAAATAGCATCATCTACCTAGTTTACACAACAAGTTAAGTACAACGATATATAAAGGCTTCTCCTTCAGCAGCAGCATCTTCTCACAGTTCAAATATGGCCTCCTTATCCCGTGCCTCCTCACCCAGCAACACACAACCTCAAAACAACCAGAATGAAGAACATAATGCCCTGTTGCCTGCAAACAAAAACTCTGCGGGGTTAGCTCGTAAGGCATTAGTAGGTAAAGTGCTCACAAACAAACACATCAATAGAAATGCAGTGAAGGAAATACTATACAATGCATGGCAAACATATGAGGGACTATTGATCTCTGAAAAAGGTCATAGTATGTTTCTTTTCAACTTCAGAGATGAAACCCATGCTAGGGATGTTATGAAGAAAGCCCCTTGGTATGTTGATAATCATCTCCTAAGCCTGCAGTTTTGGATACCAGAAGCTGCTATTGCTGAGCTGGACTTTACCCTAAACCCTTTCTGGATTCAAGTACAGAACTTACCATTGGAGAATCTAAACATTGCTAGTGCTGCTACTCTACTCTAAACATTGAAGACCCGGTTGTGGATGGTAACCTTATAAGGGAATTTGTTAGGGGGAAAGTTCGTGTTGATGTAACTAAAACCCTCCCAACAGAGTGTTGGATACCAAGAAAAGACCTCCCTAAATTGTGGGTGATGTACAGGTATGAACGGTTGCAGGATTTGTGTTTCAACTGTGGTGTTATGGGGCATGAACAAAGGTTTTGCAAAGAAGAAAGAGTAATGGCAAGCTATAATGATAAACTTCCCAAATATACGCAGGCTCTTTGTGTTCCTGCTGCTAGACTGGTGGCAAGCATGCTTGAAGAGCATCAAAAGAGAAAAGACAAGCACCTTCAACAGCAACACAAAGAAACCAGGGCCACCAAGCCCCCTACTCAGGTAGACCCAGAGTTACAAAAATTCTATAATGGGTAATGTGATAAACTCTAAATAAGTGTATTTTTAGAGACAATTTTGAATCATTTGTAGAGCAATTATATATAATTATATAAGTTACTAATTTGATTTGCTCTATTTTTGCTGGAAAAATGAAAAAGGCGATATATATATATATATATATATATATATATATATATATCACATAAGTTAAAAAGAAGAAAAGGCCCAATTTAAATGGACAAGCCCACAATGTGAAGGAGCCCATCCCAATTAAAGAAACAAGCCTACCCATGATCAGGAAAAGTGCCGTGAGGGAATTCATGGAGTTGGAATGCAAGGCACCCTATGAGTTATTTGGAGATCAAGTAACCTAGGTCCACATGGCAATATAAAAAAAGGAGTGCAGCACGTGAGCTAGAGGAAAAATAGGCAATCACCACTAGAACTACTTGGTGAGCACGGAACCCTAGGAGTAACACATATTATAAAAAGATATTCAATTGTCAATTGAGAAGCAGCCGTCAACAGGAAATAGAGGAGCCACACTTTTTGACAACAACAATAACACTGACGCCCATACGGAGAAGAATTAAAAAAAGGGAGATAAAGCTGCGCACGGGAACCGAGGCGTAGCTTTGAAGCAATTCGACGCACAGCAACACTTTGCAAGGTTTTGGGTATCCATTCTTGACACCGTGAGAGAGCTTTGGAGCAGAATACAGAGACTGAATATAGGATCAGAATTTACTCAATCTCCGGGTTATTTTTATATTCTGTCATTCATGACTTTTTATTTTAATCCAATGTTCTTGAACACTATGGATAGCTAAATCCTCTTCTAGGGTCTTAGGTGGATCTTGTTTGATTAGAGACCTTTTTATGTTTTAATTTATATTTTGAATTCCCAAGTTTTATTTCAATTAATATTATCCTATTGTTTTATTACATAATTAGGATTGACAACCCTTTGCATGTTTATAATCAATTAGTTGATTAGCGACCGTACTACAACTAGTTGGTGGACCTATAGGATAATTGAGACTATAATTAATGAATGACCAAACTTTAATTTAGTCTTCCAATCGTTCAACCTTTTTGTACTTCATGCTTTTCTTAAATTTAAATTCTAGCATGACCAAACTAGGATTAATTTAGGGAAAAGAATATTAATCACGAATGACCAAACGGATTAATAGGTTTAGTAAAGGGATTGGTAATTGAATGAAATAAGGGAATTCAAGTAGAATTAGACATAGAGGAATCGAACCTAGCAAGTGAAACCGAGACCCTAGGCTTCCCTCCGTTGATCGAACTTTTCAATTTTAATTCTTGTTATTTACTTCGTTTTATTTTAATTTCTAATACAACCAAACACTCGTTCGTCTAAATAATAATTAATCTTAAATAGTTTGGTACTTATTAGTTAATCCCTTTGGAGACGATATTTTTTATACTACTTCTGCAAGAGAGTACACTTGCTCTCAAGTGTGTTTTTTACGCAACAAGTTTTTGGCGTCGTTGCCGGGGATTAATTTAATAATATTAAATGAAAAAGATTTTTTTATTGCTTTAGACCTTTTTTTTATTTATTTCTTGTTCTACTTTGTTTCATTTTAATTTAATAAAAAGAAAAAAAAATATTTATTTTAATTTTAGTTGCTAGTCTAATTTTTATTACTTGTGCATGCTAACCCGCTCCCAAGAGCCTATTTTGATTTTTGATCCAGAAATTGAAAGAACTGCTCGAAGGATAAGAAAAGAGACAAGAGTGATGGCTGCCAATCCGAGAAGAACTCTTCGGGACTACTTTACTCCAACAGCAAATATCACTACGAGCATAGTCAATCCACCTATGCAAGCTACTAATTTTGAGCTCAAACCAAGCTTAATTCAAATGGTTCAGAATTCTACTATGTTCAGAGGTGCACCAACAGAAGACCCTCACACCCATCTTAGAAACTTCTTGAGGGTGGCAGACTCAGTAATTTGTAATGGTGTCCCTCCTGATGCAATTAGAGTGAGATTGTTTCCATGGTCATTGGCTGACAAGGCATCTGCTTGGCTAGACTCTCAACCTGCTGAGTCCATTACCACTTGGGACCAACTGAAGCAGAAATTCTTGACCAAATATTTTCCTCCAGGTAAGACTACTAAGATTCGAGGTGCAATAATCAGCTTTGCTCAACTTGAGCAAGAATCTTTACATGAAGCTTGGGAAAGATTTCAAGACTTACTCCGAAGTTGTCCGCATCATGGATTTGAGAAGTGGCAATTGCTTGAATATTTTTGTAACGGATTATCTTCTCAAAATAGGGGAATTATTAATATGGCTTGCGGGGGCTCTCTGATGAATGGAGAACCTGCGACAGTGTATGATTTAATTGCAGAGATAGCAGCCGATAATGCCCAATGGGAAACTAGTGACAGACACATTAAGAAATCAGTTGGAATGTACAAGGTTGACGATGACACTAGTATTAACATAAAGCTGGATGCTCTCTCTAAACAGATGCAATCTTTGATGAAGGTACAAGCTCAATCTACTCCCATAGTTACCTCCACAAGTGATATCACAAATAATCCCTGGGGAGGCCTAACTGAAGAAGTCAAGTATCTTGGTCAGAAGAAAAGTGACTTAAGGCCTGGCATGCAAGATTCTTTAGTTAGATACATGGAAAAGGTTGGACATCCATGCATGGGTGTTTTAGCCAATTACATGGACAGAACTGATGACAGGTTACAATCTATTAAAGATTTAATAAAAGCACAGGGTCGACCATCTGCTTCAACTGAGGATGCTAATTATGTTCAGAATTCTAACCGGGGCCAAAATGATCCTTATTCAAACACTTACAATCCAGGTTGGAGAAATCACCCGAATTTCTCATGGGGAGGATAACAAAAGGGGCAAAACTCAAACTCCTATAAGCCTCCACATGTGCAAAGGCAAGAGGAGAAGAAGTTGGATACCAATGATGGGTTGGCAAGGTTTATGGAGCAGACAAATGGAAAATTTGAAACATTGGAGAAGAAATTTGGAAGCTTGGAGGACCAAACTGGAGCCATGAACAATGAATTTGGAAGCTTAAAGGGTCAAATCTCAAATCTCGTTACTGTGTTGTCTCAAAGGCCTCAAGGTTCACTACCTACCCAAACTGAGCCTAATCCAAGAAATGAGCATTGTAAGGCTGTCACTCTTAGGAGTGGCTAGGAGCTGGTTCGAGAAAACAATCAAGACGGGCTGGCGCCCGAGAAAGAAATACAAGCTCCTACTAAGGGGAGCACTTCTGAGAAAAGCAAAAAGGAAAGGGAAGAATATGAGCAAGCAAAGGTAAATGTCCCTTATCCTCAAAGACTTAAAAGTGAGCAGCATAATAAGCAATTTGCTAAATTTCTTGAAATATTTAGAAAATTGCATATCAACATTCCTTTTGCTGAAGCTATTGCTCAAATGCCTAAATATGCCAAATTTTTAAAAGAAATTATTTCCAATAAGAGGAAGTTAGAAGGCTTTGAGACAGTTAGGCTTAATGAGGAATGTTCTGCTATAGTTCTAAAAAAGTTACCACCTAAGCTTAAAGATCCAGGTAGTTTTACTATCCCTTGTACAATTGGTAACTCTCATTTTGAAAAGGCTTTATGTGATTTAGGAGCAAGTATAAATTTGATGCCTTTTTCTGTTTTTAGAAAGCTTGGTTTGCAGGAACCCCATCCTACTAACATCACTTTGCACCTAGCTGATAGATCCATTGCCCACCCCCGTGGAGTGGTGGAAGATGTTTTAGTTAAAGTTGATAAGTTTATTTTCCTTGCTGATTTTGTTGTTTTGGATATGGAAGAAGATGAGGAAGTCCCAATTATTTTGGGGCGCCCTTTCTTGGCTACAGGTAAAAGTTTAATTGATGTACAACAGGGGAAATTGACTTTGAGACTTGGAGATGAGGAAGTTGTATTTCAAGTTTTGAACTCATTAAAAAATCCCTCATCATTTGCTTCTTGTAATTTTATTCAAGCTAAGGATATTAATGATGTGGTTTCCTTTGAAAGTTTTGATGACTTTAGAATTCAGGACCCTCTAGAAAAAGTACTTACTGTGCAGGGACTTGGCATATTGCAGGGTGGTGAGGAAGAAGAGTTCTTAATGTTTTTGCAGGCTCACCACCCTCAGAAAAATTGGAGTAATCATAGATTTGAGGAATTGGAATGGGGTGATACTCCAAATCCGAAACCTTCAATTGAAGAGGCTCCTGAGCTTGAATTAAAGCCTCTTCCTTCAAATGTAAAATATGCTTTCTTGTAACCCCCTTCCTCTTTTCCTGTGATTATTTCTGCAGATTTGACAGACACCATGGAGGATAAGCTTTTGAGGGTACTAAGAGCCAACAAAGAGGCCTTTGGATGGTCGATTCATGATATAAAAGGCATTACCCCCTCAATTTGCACTCACAAGATTTATATGGAGGATGATTATCAACCTCGGGCACTACCTCAACGCCGCCTCAATCCTAACATGAAAGAGGTAGTTAAAAAGGAAGTGATTAAGCTTCTTGATGCAGGTATCATCTATCCTATCTCTGATAGTAAGTGGGTAAGTCCTGTTCAATGTGTTCCTAAAAAGGGAGGTACTACTGTAATGGAAAATGATAAAAATGAATTAATTGTAGTTAGGAAAACTACCGGATGGCATATGTGTATTGATTATAGAAAATTAAATGATGCCACCCGGAAAGATCACTTCCCCCTCCCCTTTATTGATCAAATGCTTGAGAGAGTGTCAGGTCATGATTATTATTGTTGTTTGGATGGATATTCCGGTTATTTGCAAATACCAGTGGCTTCTGAAGATCAAGAAAAAACTACTTTTACTTGCCCATATGGAACATTTGCATATAAAAGGATGCCATTTGGTTTATGCAATGCCCCTGCCACTTTCCAAAGATGCATGATGGCTATTTTCTCTGACTTGGTTGAAAAATGCATCGAGATATTCATGGATGATTTTACTGTTTTTGGATCCTCTTATGAGGATTGTTTAC
This sequence comes from Astragalus glycyphyllos, assembly GCA_963573325.1. Classification (NCBI taxonomy): domain Eukaryota; kingdom Viridiplantae; phylum Streptophyta; class Magnoliopsida; order Fabales; family Fabaceae; genus Astragalus; species Astragalus glycyphyllos. The sequence continues at coordinate 49,105,612 of OY754308.1, read as the reverse complement.
ATAACTTGAATTCAGTGTTGCAGAGATGCAGGGATACTAATTTAGTGCTCAATTGGGAGAAATGTCAGTTTATGGTGCAAGATTGCATTATTTTGGGACACAAGGTGTCCACTAGAGGCATTGAAGTTGATCCTGCAAAGGTTGAGGTAATTGCAAAGTTTCCCCCACCCAATTCTGTTAAGGGGGTTCGTAGTTTTCTAGGCCATGCTGGCTTCTATAGGCGGTTTATTAAAGACTTCTCAAAAATTGCAAAGCCTATGACTGACCTCTTGGTTAAGGAGGCCACTTTTGATTTTTCTGATGCTTGTTTGAATGCTTTTAATTGTTTAAAGGAAAAATTAATTAGTGCCCCTGTTGTTGTTGCCCCCGATTGGTCGCTTCCCTTTGAAATTATGTGTGATGCTAGTGATACTGCTGTGGGGGCTGTTTTGGGGCAAAGAAAGAATAAGGTATTCTATACCATTTACTATGCTAGTCGCACTCTTGATGATGCTCAAAGAAATTATACTACCACAGAGAAAGAGTTGCTAGCCGTAGTATTTGCATTTGACAAGTTTCGCCATTACCTTGTTCTTTCTAAAGTTATTGTTTATACTGATCATGCTGCTATTAGATATTTGCTTGGAAAGCAGGATGCAAAACCCAGGTTAATCAGGTGGATTTTGTTGCTACAAGAGTTTGACTTGGAGATTAGAGACAAGAAAGGCTCAGAGAACTTCGTAGTTGATCACCTCTCAAGGCTCGACCATAGTGTGATGCAGGCCTCAAATGATGGGGAGATCAAAGAGGTTTTCCCTGATGAGAGACTTTTAGCTATTTCTACTATTCCTTGGTTCGCAGACATCGTCAACTACTTGGTGGGTAAGGTTGTTCTCTCTGATTTTTCCTTTCAGCAAAAGAAGAAATTAATTTCTGATGCTAGACACTACTTGTGGGATGACCCTTACCTATTTAAAGTTTGTGGAGATAAGGTAATTAGGCGTTGTGTGCCTATGAACGAGGTAACTTCTATCCTTGAGCATTGTCATTCTAAAGAGGTAGGTGGCCACTTTGGCCCAAATAGAACTGCATATAAAGTCTTACAATGTGGTCTTTATTGGCCTACTATATTTAAAGATGCTCATGATTTTGTGAAAGCTTGTGATAGTTGTCAAAGGAGTGGCAACATTTCTAGGCGTCAAGAGATGCCATTAAATAACATTTTGGTTTGTGAGATATTTGATGTATGGGGTATTGACTTTATGGGGCCCTTCCCTAAATCTTTTTCAAATCAATATATTCTTGTTGCTGTAGATTATGTGTCTAAATGGGTTGAAGCTGTAGCCTTACCCACTAATGATGCTCGGGTGGTGGTGAAATTTTTAAAGAAAAATATTTTTTGCCGATTTGGCACTCCCCGAGCCATTATTAGTGATGGTGGCACTCATTTTTGTAATAAACAATTTGAAAATCTTTTGAGCAAATATGGTGTCACTCATAAGGTAGCAACTCCTTACCACCCACAAACTAGTGGACAAGTTGAAATTTCAAACCGAGAGCTGAAAAGGATTTTAGAGAAGACAGTTAGTGCATCAAGAAAAGATTGGTCTTTGAAACTTGATGATGCACTATGGGCCTATAGAACTGCTTTTAAAACTCCCATTGGGATGTCTCCTTACCGTCTTGTTTTTGGAAAAGCGTGTCATTTGCCTGTTGAATTAGAGCATAAAGCACTCTGGGCTTTAAAATTTCTAAACTTTGATGCCCAGCTTACAGGTGAAAACAGGTTGCTGCAGCTCGATGAATTGGATGAGCTCCGTCTGGGAGCTTATGAGAATACCAAGTTATATAAGGAGCGGAATAAAAAGTGGCATGATAAGCGCATCCAGCAGCGTGAATTCCATGTTGGTGAGAAAGTTTTAATTTATAACTCACGTTTGCGTCTTTTTCCAGGAAAGTTGCGCTCAAGGTGGTATGGACCCTACACTATTACTCAGGTTTTTCCGTATGGAGTTCTTGAGGTATCTCATGAAGATGGTACCACTTTTAAAGTCAATGGTCACCGTGTGAAGCATTTTGAGGAAGGGTTACTCCAAGTGAGCTATGTCACTGCCCTCAAGGACTGACCCTACTACCGTCAGGCTCGCGACATTAAACAAGCGCTTCGTAGGAGGCAACCTGTGTTTTATTTCCTCTTATTTTTATTTTGTTTTGTTTTTTTTAGGAATTAGCTCTGTTTGCAAGCTCTCTCAGGGAAGTCTCTCTTACTCTCTCTCTCTATTTACTTATTTTTGTTTCTATTTGATTATTTTGCATTGAGGACCATGCTCCATGCAAGTGCAGGGGAAGCTAGTTTATATTGTCACTATATCTCTATTAATGCACATACCCACTATATATGTTGATAGCATTTTTTCTGGCTTGTTTTTGAATGAATAGTGCTTAAATTTAAAAAAAATAGAGATTATGCCTTTAGGGGATCCCATAATTAATTTACTTGACAGACTTGTGTTTAATTGTAACTATGAGGATGTCCTTAGGAAGCTGATAATTAGCATTTGTCCCTCTTGAGTACTTTTTGTGAACTAGCTTCTAAATGTGAGATCTGAGCCTTCATAAGGGGATTGATACTAAATCATAAATTTTTACCCCTTTTTCTTTCTATGAGTGTGTTTCCCAATTTGCTACATTCTAGAATTTGTCTTTTGACCGTTTTAAGGCGAAAATTGATTTGCATCATGTAAAAAGATTTGGGGATTTAGGATTTTTCTGGCCTCAGAGTTATTTGTTGAAATTATCCATTAGTTGCCCCTTTTGAGCCTATTTGTTATATTTTTTTTCTTTGGTACCCAGATATAGTTTTTTCTTTTTTGTTTGTGGTAACCATTTGAAATTGAATGTGGAGCAACTATTGAAAATTACAATTTCGTCCTATATTTTAGTTGTCTATATTATCAGGACTGAAATTTCGTCCTATACTTTAGTTATCTATCTTGTCAGGATGAAGAAAAAAAAATGGAGTGAATCATGTGCTTACAAAAATATTTTCACACAAAGGAAACAAAATAGGAGTTTTCATGTACTTACCTTTTCCTCCTACAAAAAAAATGCAAGAAGGAGGAAAAGGCAAATCAAAAGAATGAAAGAGCCAAAGGGCACATCAAAAGAATGAAAGAGCCAAAGGGCAAATAAAAAAAAGAGTCTACTTAAGAAAAAAAAAGCAAATCAAAAAGAGTTGACTCAATAGAAAAAGAAGAATGAAGAATGAAAGTGAAATTAATTTGGAGTTTGGACAAAAATTGTAAAATAGATAGGAGCTCCATATTTGGTTTCAAATGTTACTATTTGCTTCTTATTTTTAGCCCTTTGATTATCCCTTTCTTCTTGTTTCCTACCTTGCATGATTTCACCATTGGCCCCATTACAACCCATGAAACCCCATCTTTTGCATGCATGTGAACCCTAGTGTATATTTTCCCTAGTCCCTAAACACTTAGAGAGATTGTGAGCGAGTGCCATTGTTCACATAAATGTATTCTTCAAGGACATGAGCCTCTAATTGGGCAACCTTTTGACACCTCATATGTGTTATATTTTCTATTGTTTGTTATTCTACTTCTAATTTTGGGTCCCTTATTTGGCTGTCTCTATTATTATTTTTGAAAATTTTTATTGAGCCAGGAAAATTGCTTGAGGACAAACAAAAGTTAAGTGTGGGGGAGTTGATAAACTCTAAATAAGTGTATTTTTAGAGACAATTTTGAATCATTTGTAGAGCAATTATATATAATTATATAAGTTACTAATTTGATTTGCTCTATTTTTGCAGGAAAAATAAAAAAGGCGATATATATATATATATATATATATATATATATATATATATATATATCACATAAGTTAAAAAGAAGAAGAGGCCCAATTTAAATGGACAAGCCCACAATGTGAAGGAGCCCATCCCAATTAAAGAAACAAGCCTACCCATGATCAGGAAAAGTGCTGTGAGGGAATTCATGGAGTTGGAAAGCAAGGCACCCTATGAGTTATTTGGAGATCAAGTAACCTAGGTCCACATGGCAATATAAAAAAAGGAGTGCAGCACGTGAGCTAGAGGAAAAATAGGCAATCACCACTAGAACTACTTGGTGAGCACAGAACCCTAGGAGTAACACATATTATAAAAAGATATTCAATTGTCAATTGAGAAGCAGCCGTCAACAGGAAATAGAGGAGCCACACTTTTTGACAACAACAATAACACTGACGCCCAGACGGAAAAGAATTAAAAAAAAAAAGGGAGATAAAGCTGCGCACGGGAACCGAGGCGTAGCTTTGAAGCAATTTGACGCACAGCAACACTTTGCAAGGTTTTGGGTATCCATTCTTGACACCGTGAGAGAGCTTTGGAGCAGAATACAGAGACTGAATACAGGATCAGAATTTACTCAATCTCCGGGTTCTCCGGGAGACAAGACCTGTAAAAGGTCTGGCGGCAGAGACAAGATAGCGCTCCTTGCAGGGGGCGCAGAGGAGCTGTCACGAGCTAATGAGGCAGTCACGGGCCCACCACGAGCAAAAGCACTAAGGACCTTTGCGAAAGGAGCTGACGTTGCAGAACCTGACACTGTAGCGAATTGCATCAGATCTGCTGCCATGGCGGCAAGTTTTGCATCGAAAAGCAAACCCTAGCGGAGCATAGGGTGTTTCCCAAATAGGGTGTTTATTAATTATTACTATAAAGAAATTAGAAAACAAATTCTATGCATATATTTCAAACTTTATTCAAAATTTAGAAAATAGAATAAAGAACTTAAAACTGAAACAAAAATAAATGTTCATTAATATTACAAAGAATTACAACGAAGAAAATCATATTTTTAAATACACGTATTTTCAAAAAATAGTAAATTGAAAAAAGTTTTTTTGTTAAATTGTTTTGTTAAACTATTTATGAAACTGTTTCTTATTTTATTTTCTAAAAATTAATAATCAAAATAAAAAATATTTATTTTAAAAATTTGGTTTTCAAATTATTTTATAAATCAACTTTTAAACACTTAAACACCGAAACAAAATAAACAAGCCGATTTAAAACATTACAACTAGCAATAAAGTTGAATAAATATGTAAGAATTTGGGAGCACTACAAAAGTGAATTAAATAGCGGGGGTTTTTAAGTCAACTAGTGGGGATTTTTAACCCCGCCCCCTAAAAACTGCTAGAGTTTAAAGTGCCGCAATATATTTGCGGTGGTTTTTACAAAACACTGGTATCAAGTGTATTTGTGAAGGTTTTATTGTGGGGGGTTTTTAAAGCTAGAGTTTCAAGTGCCGCAATATATTTGCGGTGGTTTTTACAAAACACTGGTATCAAGTGTATTTGTGAAGGTTTTATTGTGGGGGTTTTTAAACCCCACAATTAGTGCGATTTTTTGAGAGGGTAAAAACCTCCTGAGATCTTGAGTGATTTTGCAGGAGCTTTTGTGTGGAGGTTTTTCACTGCCACAGTTGGTATGATTCTTTTGTGGGCATTTCAACCTCCTATAACAGTTATGCAGAGAGAATATTCCCTTTGCAATTTGAGAAATTTTTTTCCGTATCTCATTATGACATTTATCTTACTAGCTACTATACATACATCTTAGCGAACATTTATTAAACTTAATCAAAAAACTGAAAATCGCACTAAAAGTATAACTGTGATAACGTAAATGTAATGTCAAATATTTAAAATACTAAAAGTCATACAACTCAAAATCATAATAAAAAGAAACATTTCTAGCTCAAATGCCTAATGTCATACAGCTCAAAATGATAATAGCTTCAAAAAAGTCCTATACTAAAAGATCCTAAAAACATTAAATGTTGCGAGCACCGAATGATCCACATGCATCAATCGGGTAATGAGCCCACCTGCACTCTCACTTGCCTTAAATAGTAGAAGAAAAATTGACTCATTTTAAAGTAGAAAAGACTTGCATGTTAGGAGGGTCCCTAGAGCTCTGCTAGGGTTTGGTTTAGCTATGGGCTAATTGGGCATGACTTTTGGTCCGTACAACAACCAGCAAACACACTTTTACCTATCTACACACCCGTGACTAAACCCTCTCTCACCAAGTAACCTCAACGTCTCTAATCCCTCACCCTAAAACCCTAGCCGCCGCCACCTCCACCGCCACCAAACCACCCTAATCGCCATCAAACAGTGTTTCCAGTTGATGCGTATGAATCTCTGTACACTTTGAACATTATAAACGATCTAAGCCACATTGCTTCATCTCTCAAAAAGTAACTACCCTCAATAGCAGAAATAAAGCACAAAAAACTATATTATTATTACAGACCACAAAGCTATTGCACCAAAATAGCATCATCTACCTAGTTTACACAACAAGTTAAGTACAACGATATATAAAGGCTTCTCCTTCAGCAGCAGCATCTTCTCACAGTTCAAATATGGCCTCCTTATCCCGTGCCTCCTCACCCAGCAACACACAACCTCAAAACAACCAGAATGAAGAACATAATGCCCTGTTGCCTGCAAACAAAAACTCTGCGGGGTTAGCTCGTAAGGCATTAGTAGGTAAAGTGCTCACAAACAAACACATCAATAGAAATGCAGTGAAGGAAATACTATACAATGCATGGCAAACATATGAGGGACTATTGATCTCTGAAAAAGGTCATAGTATGTTTCTTTTCAACTTCAGAGATGAAACCCATGCTAGGGATGTTATGAAGAAAGCCCCTTGGTATGTTGATAATCATCTCCTAAGCCTGCAGTTTTGGATACCAGAAGCTGCTATTGCTGAGCTGGACTTTACCCTAAACCCTTTCTGGATTCAAGTACAGAACTTACCATTGGAGAATCTAAACATTGCTAGTGCTGCTACTCTACTCTAAACATTGAAGACCCGGTTGTGGATGGTAACCTTATAAGGGAATTTGTTAGGGGGAAAGTTCGTGTTGATGTAACTAAAACCCTCCCAACAGAGTGTTGGATACCAAGAAAAGACCTCCCTAAATTGTGGGTGATGTACAGGTATGAACGGTTGCAGGATTTGTGTTTCAACTGTGGTGTTATGGGGCATGAACAAAGGTTTTGCAAAGAAGAAAGAGTAATGGCAAGCTATAATGATAAACTTCCCAAATATACGCAGGCTCTTTGTGTTCCTGCTGCTAGACTGGTGGCAAGCATGCTTGAAGAGCATCAAAAGAGAAAAGACAAGCACCTTCAACAGCAACACAAAGAAACCAGGGCCACCAAGCCCCCTACTCAGGTAGACCCAGAGTTACAAAAATTCTATAATGGGTAATGTGATAAACTCTAAATAAGTGTATTTTTAGAGACAATTTTGAATCATTTGTAGAGCAATTATATATAATTATATAAGTTACTAATTTGATTTGCTTTATTTTTGCTGGAAAAATGAAAAAGGCGATATATATATATATATATATATATATATATATATATATCACATAAGTTAAAAAGAAGAAAAGGCCCAATTTAAATGGACAAGCCCACAATGTGAAGGAGCCCATCCCAATTAAAGAAACAAGCCTACCCATGATCAGGAAAAGTGCCGTGAGGGAATTCATGGAGTTGGAATGCAAGGCACCCTATGAGTTATTTGGAGATCAAGTAACCTAGGTCCACATGGCAATATAAAAAAAGGAGTGCAGCACGTGAGCTAGAGGAAAAATAGGCAATCACCACTAGAACTACTTGGTGAGCACGGAACCCTAGGAGTAACACATATTATAAAAAGATATTCAATTGTCAATTGAGAAGCAGCCGTCAACAGGAAATAGAGGAGCCACACTTTTTGACAACAACAATAACACTGACGCCCATACGGAGAAGAATTAAAAAAAGGGAGATAAAGCTGCGCACGGGAACCGAGGCGTAGCTTTGAAGCAATTCGACGCACAGCAACACTTTGCAAGGTTTTGGGTATCCATTCTTGACACCGTGAGAGAGCTTTGGAGCAGAATACAGAGACTGAATATAGGATCAGAATTTACTCAATCTCCGGGTTATTTTTATATTCTGTCATTCATGACTTTTTATTTTAATCCAATGTTCTTGAACACTATGGATAGCTAAATCCTCTTCTAGGGTCTTAGGTGGATCTTGTTTGATTAGAGACCTTTTTATGTTTTAATTTATATTTTGAATTCCCAAGTTTTATTTCAATTAATATTATCCTATTGTTTTATTACATAATTAGGATTGACAACCCTTTGCATGTTTATAATCAATTAGTTGATTAGCGACCGTACTACAACTAGTTGGTGGACCTATAGGATAATTGAGACTATAATTAATGAATGACCAAACTTTAATTTAGTCTTCCAATCGTTCAACCTTTTTGTACTTCATGCTTTTCTTAAATTTAAATTCTAGCATGACCAAACTAGGATTAATTTAGGGAAAAGAATATTAATCACGAATGACCAAACGGATTAATAGGTTTAGTAAAGGGATTGGTAATTGAATGAAATAAGGGAATTTAAGTAGAATTAGACATAGAGGAATCGAACCTAGAAAGTGAAACCGAGACCCTAGGCTTCCCTCCGTTGATCGAACTTTTCAATTTTAATTCTTGTTATTTACTTCGTTTTATTTTAATTTCTAATACAACCAAACACTTGTTCGTCTAAATAATAATTAATCTTAAATAGTTTGGTACTTATTAGTTAATCCCTGTGGAGACGATATTTTTTATTCTACTTCTGCAAGAGAGTACACTTGCTCTCAAGTGTGTTTTTTACGCAACATAATGTGTATGAATGGAAAGGGAAAATGGAAGAGTTTAAGAAATTTGTGGATGCTTGCTTTCCACTAGAAACCCCAAAACCAACTGCTCAACATCCCACTAATCCAGGAGTGCAACACAATACTGGACAAGAGGCTACTCCAACAGTGAGTGAACCTGCTAAGGGGGACAAGTCACAGAAATAGGACCAAATGCCAAATAATCCTCCAACCCAAACTCCCACAACCCACCCTAGGTTAACCTACTCTGATGTACCTAGAGTGGAAATCATATTGGAGGAACTATCAACTAATCAAATAAGGCGCATGCAAAGTAGACCTGATGTACCTGACCTCACCAAACTGAAATGAAGACTAGCCATTGAGATGGTACAGAGGAAGCTCATCAAAGACAAGGAGGAAGAAACCACCCAAAAGCACCCTTGAATGAAGGAGATTATGGAGGAAAGGGTAAGAATATTTACCCAACAGGAACTCTCTGAAGGGGAGAAAAATTGGATAAGGGCAACTTACCCCCAGAGGAATATTGGAGAGATGACTTATTCCCTATTCCTACAAGACTCTCCCCAGAACCTTTGAGTAAGGACATTGATGTTGAGATGGTTGAGGAAGGAGCAAAACAGACACAGGAGGCTCCACCTGAGGTCATAATGGAACAACTCACTCACACTGAAACCAACAAGATGGAAGTTGTCACAGAGGCATCTGAATCCTACCCTAGATATCCCCTACACTGTTGAATTTCCCAGTGAAGAAGAATTTGTGGAGAATGAGATAATTGCAATCCAAGAGGCAGAGGAAAACCAGTTGGTTTTGTCACTAACCACTAACATGGTCCTAAAAAAGAGGAGTTATTTAGAGTTTGCTGGCTCTGCAGATGCTACTAAGGCTGAGAGGGAAACAAAGAAAAACAAAAAAGAAGAGGAGAATGATTCACAAAAATGGTACCCAGGGTTTGATGACATTGGGGAGTTTTGTCTTGGACTTTTCTCAAAGGCTGAGGAGGCGGGCCTGACCATGTCCCCCACCCCCCAAATGACCTGTATTAGTTGGAACTGTCGTGGTCTAGCGGCTGCCACGACCAATAGGGAATTAAATGACCTATTGCCAGTTCATAAGCCGTCTGTAGTCTTCCTTATTGAGACTAGGGCAAAAAAATCTAGAGTAACAAGCATAAAGAGGAAATACAGATTCCAACATATGTTTTGTGTTGAAGCTCAAGGCATTTTTGGGGGGTTGGCCCTTTTATGGAATGACCATTATGAGGTTCAAGTAACAGATTCTTGTATGAACTTCATTCATGCCTTCTTGACAGAGAGAAGATCAGGTAAACATTTTGCTATAACATTTACCTATGGAAATCCTACTTTTCAGCAGACAAGACACCTTTGGTCTAAGATCCTTCAGTTACAAGCTATCAATCAGACTCCTTGGTGTTGTATTGGTGATATGAATGAAATGTTGCATGCCCATGAAAGAGATGGTGGTACTCGTGTTGAAGCTGCTAGAATCAATCTTTTCCAACAATTCCTAGATGATTCACATCTAATGGATATTGATTTAAAAGGATGCAAGTACACTTGGATTAGCAACCCTAGGGATGGGGTTGTCACCAGACAAAAGATAGATAGATTCCTTGCAAATTGGGAGTGGAGAAGCTTGTTTCCACACTCCATTGCAATAACCCTCCCCATTGTGAACTCTGACGACTCCTCCCTCATTTTAAAACCGGATCCTAATCACTCTAGTGGGGTGAACTTCATGTATGAATCCTTTTGGGAGGAAAATGAGGAATGCAGAGGTGTTATTCAATCTAGTTGGGAAGGAGCAATGGAAGATCAAGATGGCAACAAGGGTGAAATAGGTAAATAAGTAAAGTACAAATTGAGAAAGTGCAGAAGAGACCTAGTGCAATGGAGTAAAATCACATTCAAAAATGCTGCAAAAGAGATTGTGAAATGCATGAATCAACTACAAAGAGCTCTCAACCTGCCTAGACAGGCTATTAATTGGGAAGAAGTACAGGAATTAAGGAAAACTATTGATAGCCTATGGAAACAAGAGGAAGCCTATTGGAGCCAGAGGTCAAATGGTTGCAAGATGGGACAACAACACAAAATTCTTTCATGCCTCTACAATCCAAAGAAGAAGCAGGAATAGATTGGAGAGAATCAAAGATCCCCAAGGAAATTGGCTGGAGGGGCAAGCTCAAATTATGACAGGTATATCTGAGTTCTATTCTAATCTATATTCTTCTGAAGCAGTTACTGATGTGCAAGAGGCTATAGAGTGTGTCCCTCACCTTGTAACAGAGGCTATGAACACTATTCTTATGGCACCAGTCACTATGACTGAGGTGGAGAGAGCTACTTTCTCTACGGGGCTTAAAAAGCCCCTGGGCCAGATGGATTTAATGGCTTGTTCTTCCAAAAGAATTGGGACATCCTCAAGGAGGACATTACCAATCTTGTCAGGTCCTTCTTTGAGACAAGAGAGTTAGAAACTGAATTTAACTCAACAATAGTAGCCTTGGTGCCAAAAGTTCCTATGCCTGAGTCTATCTCACAACTCAGGCCAATCAATTGCTATAACTTCTTGTATAAAATCATATCAAAAGTTATTGTCATTAGACTTAAGCCCTACATGAATGGCCTTATCACCCCCCAACAAAGTGCTTTTGTGGGGGGAGGTTGATTCAAGACAACCTTGTGGTTGCTCATGAAGCTTTCCATGCTTTGAAATCAAAAGTAAAAAACTATGGAAGAGGTCTAGCTCTTACATTAGATATGAATAAAGCATATGACAGGTTAGAATGGGATTTCTTGGAGGCTGTGCTTACAAAGATTGGGTTTTGCCAAACATGGGTTCACAGGGTTATGACTTTGGTTTCCACTGTATCCTATAATTATCAAGTTAATGGCCACAAAACTAGAACTATCATACCTAAAAGAGGTTTGAGACAGGGTGACCCAATCTCACCATATCTCTTTATGCTGGCCTTTGATGTCTTATCCAGAAAGATTAACAAATCATCTTCTGATGGTGATTTTCATGGTTTTAAATTAGCTGCCACTGCTCCTCAGTTAACTCATCTATTCTTTGCAGATGATGCCTTAATCTTCTCCCAGGACTCACCACAAGGAATTGTGTGCTACACTCACTGGTATTCTTAACTCCTTTACCAAAGCCTCGGGTTAGAGAATTAACATCAATAAATCAGGTATTATCTTCGGGGCTTCTACTCCTGATGTGTTGAAAGATAGAATCACTAATGTTCTAAATATACCTGTATGGAACTCACCAAGGCTATATCTGGGTATCCCAGCAGAGTGGGGCAAGTCTAAGGTCTAGAACCTTCAATGGCTCTATGAGAGGGTTATGAACAGAATGGAGGGATGGAAAGGTAACTTACTAAACCCTGCTGGGAAAGAGACTCTGATTAAGGCTGTCATCCAAGCCATTCCCACCTATATCATGTCTATTGTACAACCCCCTAAAACTTTTTGTGACAAACTTACCTCTGCAGCTATTAGTTTCTAGTGGAGCAAGGCAGGTAACAAGAGAAGTATTCATTGGAAGAGGAAGGATTTGCTCTGCTCTTCTAAAAAAGTAGGAGGAATGAGTTTTAAAGATTTCAGTCTCATGAACTTAGCCTATCTTACCAAACAGGCATGGAGAATCATACAAGATCCAAACTCATATTGGGCAGCAACACTAAAAGGTATTTACTTTCCTAATACTCATTTTTTGGGTGGCAAAGGATAGGAAGGGAACCTCATGGATGTGGAAAAGTATACTGACAGGTAGGGAATTATTGAAACAAGAAGGCAAATGGAATATAGGTGCAGCTTCCACACTATCTATAGAGCATGACAGATGGCTAGCTTCTAGGGAGAAAGTATCTCTGCTTCAAGGTGCCCCTTGTAGGCATCCTAGTGGCTTGGTAAGCCCAGATCTAACATGGAATCTGTAAGCTCTTAGAAGATATCTACCTCCAGAGTCTGCTATTCAAGCAATAAAGACCTCTATATCATGGTCTAACCCAAATGACTCACTATATTGGCCACATACACCAGATGGAGGCTTCACTGTGACGTCTGGTTACCAAGCTCTTATGACTAACAGGCCCCACAATATTAATCATCCATCCTCCTCTAACTCCATTACTGGAGAGTTTTGGATTACAATTTGGGGAGCTAAGGTCCCAGAAAAGATTAAACATTTTATATGGAGCGCATGTCAGAATGCTCTCCCAACTAAAGAGAATCTTAAGAGGAGGAAGCTATCTAGGGATAACCTCTGTCCAATTTGCAAAGATCAGCCAGAGTCTATAGAGCACATACTCCTACTGTGTCAATGGACTAGGCCAGTGTGGTTTGGGATGAGATCTATCCCTTTCCCAAATACTAACACTATTACAAATCTCACTAATTGGCTAAAAGTCAACATTGACACTTGGAACCAGAATGCTCTGGATTCTGATTATCTTATGGCATCTTGCTTGCAGGTTTTATGGCAAATATGGAAAGCCAGGAATGATAATGTGTTCAACTCTAAAAATCCTAATCCCACATCAGTCATTACAATAGCAAAAACAGAATACAGAGCTCATACAGGCATGCAAAAAACAAGCAATATCATCTCAAAGAAGAATGTCTCAAGCTCAAACAACAGATAATACACCAAGAAGATGGCGCCCCCCTTTACAGGGATATCTTAAATTCAATTCAGATGCAACATTTTGTAACTCTACGGGGAAGGGAGCACAAGCTACGGTGGTTAGAGATCATGAAGGGAAACTCCTCACCTTACAAGCTGCACGAATCGTCGCAAGCTCTCCACTATCAGCAGAGGCTCAAAGTCATCGGGAAGCCACGAAACTTGCTCGATCTCTACAGGTCCAGAAGGTAGTGTTTGAATCTGATAATCTTCACCTCATCAAAGCATGTAGAAAAGAAGCACAAGCTCGTGAGATCCAAGGGTTAATTGATGACATATATGCGATGAAATTAGGGTTTGAAGAATGTTTGTTTACTTGGACCAACCGTGAAGGGAATAGTGTAGCCCACGAACTTGTAGCATTGAGTGCTCAAGGAAAGCTTACTGGAAATTGGTCAATCTACCCTCCATATTCGATCCAAGCACAAGTTGATCGTGAGAGAAGGATGTCGAGGCTCAACCCTAAACCCTCGAACGCCAGCTACGAACGAGACTACGATCAATAATTGAAGAAAACTTCGGTGCGTCTCTCTCCTCCATGATTGCCATTATTGAATTAGGGTGGGTGGTTGAAGAAAGGGAGAACGTGATGAAGGTAGGGTTGTCGTTTTCGTGTAAGTGGGTATTATGTGTTTGTGAGGTTGAAGTGGCTTCAAGTGGACCCGGGTCTCTCTCTTTGGGCAGCAACTTTGCCTCAACTAGCTTGGGCCGGTTATTGGGCTAAAGCCTTGTGTACTGTGTTGTTATCTTATGGCCTCTCTATTTAGATACATTATGAGTAATTATCTATTTTGTAACCTAATGGGACCTTCTTGGACGTGATCCAAATGGCCCACTATTTGTGTGTGTAATATTTATGGCCTTGCCCAACATCTAATGAGAATATTACAGATTTGACCAAAAAAATTGACTCATTTCAAATAGGCAAAATACCATTCGGGGTCCCTTAACTTATTTTCTGTTTTCGTTTAGGTTCCTTAACTTTTCGAGGTAACAAATAAGTCCCTTAACTTTAATAAACGTTGCACCGTTTTCCCAGAGTTAACGTTTTAACGCTAACACTGTTAAACATTCTATTGTTTGACTATTTGACCACTGAGTTGGCATGCCAACTAGGATAATTTCACTAATTATATAATGTTTTAATAAATTATCATTAAAACACCATTGAATCATCTTCGTCAATAATGGAACAATCTTCTTCAACAAATCTTCATCATGGTTTTTCTACATTTTCGTTTCTGGATTTTCATTTTTTAGTTTCCATATTTTCGTTTGTCCAGATTTTCCTTTTTTGATCTTCGTTTTATCATTTCTGGATCTTCGTTATTTCATTTCCAGGTTTTCGTTTTTCCAGATTTTTGTTTTTGGATCTACATTTCGTTTTTTGTTTCTGCATCTGAGTTTCATTTTTGGATCTCCGTTTTTTGATTTTTGGATCTTCATCAATGTTGCTGGGAAGTTTCAGTCTCAAAATCGATTTGAAACTTAATTCCTATCGATAATCATTTCCGGATCTTCGTTTCCATATCATTTTTTCGTTTTTGGATCTTCATCAATGTTGTTGAACAGGATTTAATCGATTTAGGATGATGAACATGCTTCAATGTCAGATTGATGAACATGCTTTAATCGTTATTCCAAATATTCGTTCCCAAAAAATGTTTTCCAGAGCTGCGAAGAGAGGAGAGAGAGAGAGTGACGAACTGAGAGAGAGAGAGAGAGAGAGAGAATGAACCAGATTTTATTAAGAAGATGAACTGGGTTCATTAATTTTTGAAGAAGATGAACCAGATTTTTTTTTAATTAAAATTAATAAAAAATAATGACTCAGCAAATGTGGCATGCCAAATCAACACTGTAACAGACACATAAGACATTGGTTAACGGCGTTAGTATTAAAACGTTAAATGGGAAAACGGTGCAACGTTTTTAAAAGTTAAGGGACCTATTCGTTATCTCGAAAACTTAAGGGACCTAAACGAAAACAAAAAATTAAGTTAAGGGATTCCAGGTGGTATTTTGCCTTTCAAATATCAAAAATCAAAACAAAAAAGAACTACATATGAGTTTGGGCTATTTTCATTGTGCGACTAATTCACAACCAAAATTTAGAATTCTAATTTTGATACTCTACTAGTGTTACACTCGTGCATCCGCATAAGTCGCGCCGCGTTGGTATCAATATTAGTGTTAGTGAGTTTGATCATAAAGTGTACAAAGTGTTAAGTGAAATATTCAACTATAAATAATTAAAAATTAAAAAAATTATATTGATGTTACTAAATGGTAAGCATTTAAATTAATTTTTTTAAAGTCGCTGATCTATTAAAGGCGGTATTTTAATTTTAGCAAACATATTGTAAACTTTAAACTATTATTTGTTGTTAAATTAATAGTTAATATATATATATATATTAATAAAAAGATATTAAAAACCAAGGTTTATTCTCAGACACAGAATGAGGTCGAGTCAATAGGTAGACCGACATGAATTGCATTTTCAGCATATCGAGGAGTCCAGCGGGGGGCAATTCTCTAAACCATGCAAGAAATGTCTTAAAACAGAACATTGTCTCGTCTTCCCTATTTACACTCTGACCTTCATAGCCAATGTCTTTTCTATCAATCGATCAAGTTGCAACGGATAAGCCTTGGGGCCATCCTAGCCATCCTAATGATATGAAAATTGTGTCTGGATCATCCAAAATTAAATGGTTGCATTATAATCTAAATATGTGTTAAAAGTCATGCCTGGAGCATGATCTTTGTCAATTCTAGCGCAAAGTTCTCTATAATTTATGCACACTTTGTGTCCCATAAGAGAAAATTAGTAGTTTCTCCATTATAGCAGGTTTTGAGCTGGAATCTGATTAGAAGCTGACAGTTTTTTGGTGTTTTGTTAGTGAATTACAGTTTTGTCCTGTAGATGTAATAGGTGGCAGCATAAGTGAATATTTGAGATATTAATCGTAGTTACACTTTGATTGATTATGTTTATATAGGATGACTATCATTGTAGAAAAATATACAACTTACCTTTTGCATCCTTAGTCACTGAGGGCCCAACCCTTTCTGAGAAACTTATGCCCTATTGAGCTGTAATAGTCTAACAGGCGTGAAGAAAAGATCTTGTTCAATAATGATAAATCATTAGAGACACATGCAACAAAGAAAGAGATCAAAAAATTGGGAGACCAATTATGGTTAAATGCTAAGTGAAAACTTAAGCATCAAGCAACTAGACCACTGAAAGAAATTAGAAATAGTGCAGCGTCACAACAATATCCAAATCATATAAGGAAATGCAAATCACGGGGAAAAGCCCATTTCATTTGGAAATCCCCAAACTGAAAAAGTAGTAAAACAACCTGTTCTGTATCGTACTCCTGACCTTAGAGGTCGACTTGAGGTAGTTGGTAGGTGTGATCCTTGATCTTCAATGTTCCGGTCGAAGTTGGGTTGTTGGTCCTGCAATGACACTCCGACGATCAAGTCAGTAAGTTAGTCAAGCAGAGTATGTTATCAGTCGAAAATAGCTTACCATTAATGAGCATTAAATGTGGTATTTATAGGCTTTGAATGGTGTTGACCTAATGATCATGAACCGTTGGATGTGTTGGCTGCATCTGAAGTGTTGAATTATGGGCTCACCTTAGAGGATGGGCCAGTGAGAAAATGGGCCTTTTAGGGGTGTTAATAGCATATAGAAACATTACCATAACAGTTGCCCCCCAAGTCTGGTCGTTTGATAGTCGACCTTGACTTGTATGACTCGTGGCTGTATTGCGACCTTGGTGTGACCGAATTGGAAGCGCCCGAGCTTCATCGTTGCCCGATCTTCGTTTTTTGTCGTTGTATGCTTGCTTGATATTCAATATCGTTTAATGAATGCATTTAAATTTGCAAATTACGTACGTCGTCCTCAGGGCAGTTTACCGAGACTCGGCCCAGATTTAACTCGCCCTTTTGGGATCTTGGCATCTGTGGCCAATGGTCGTTCTGGAAACCTTGGTTCCTGAAAACCAACTCTCGTTAAAACGGTTTACCGAGACTTGGCTCGGATCTAACTAGTTTTAAAGAGTCGCGACCTTAACATGGTGGCGGGGAGATCGTAAGATCGGTCACTGTTCGATTTATCTTATTTGAAAAAATGAAGATGTCACGAACGCAGGCATGGAGTCGCGACCTTAACGTGGTCGCGGGGAGATCGTAAGATCGGTCCCTGTTCGATTTATCTTATTTGAAAAAATGAAGATGTCATGAACGCAGGCATGGGTGTCACTTTAATTGATGAGTAAATCATTACAGCAGGTTGGCACGCCAAGAGGTGGCGTCTTTAGGGAGAAAATTGCCTTTCGAGAAAAGGACTTTTAAATAGATGCAAAGGAGTTCTTAAACATAGTATTTCTTCAGCTTGGTTGCGTTCCAAGTTCGCTCAATCGGCTTTCCACTGAGGGTCTCAAGTGAGAAAGCTCTGTTGCCGGTCTTGGATTTGACACGGTAGGGTCCTTCCCAGTTTTGCGCGAGTTTCCCTTGACCGGCGTTCTTTAGTCCGACGTCAGCCCTTCGAAGCACTAAATCCGGAGATCGAAGGCCCGACCGGTGTTAGGATTTTCCCGGTCTTGCCGCTTTCTTCTTCGTTGATGAAGCATTGCGATATTTCGAGAAACTCTTGCAAGGTACTGGGTTCCCACTTGAGGGTGTGCTTCTTGAACGGACTTCCAGGGAGCAGCCCTTGGGTCATGAAAAATATCCGAAATGCGTCGTCCAGGTTGCGGACTTGGGAGGCTTCTCTATTGAATCTTTCAATGTAATCTCTCAGAGGCTCGTTCTCCTCTTGCACCACAGATATTAGTACGATCTTGTTTTTGGGCTTACTTTTGGCGAAGTTAAAGTGAACGCTGAACATCTTTGCCAGCTGATCCCATATTGAAATGGAATTTGGCTTCAGGGATCGGAACCACTCCGACGCTAATTTGTCGAGTGATAAGGGAAAGATCCGGCATTTCATTTCAGCTGGGACGTTCCTATATTGCATGATATGGTCAAACTGATCGACATGTCTGTCTGGGTCATCAGTCCCGTCGTAGGTCTTCAATCCTTCAGGTGGTTTTTGTAGGTGCCGAGGGACTCGGTAGCTGTCGATATCCTCCGAAAAAGGACCCTTTCGCTTGGATGTTTGTGCTCGTGGAGGGGTTCGATGACGACGATAAGGGTCGACGCGTCGTGCCTGTTCCTTGGGTCACTTTCCCCTGCTCCTCGACCGCCTACGTGGGGACGACGACGCCCAGGATGAATGCGGTCGGGGTGAGCGATGCCGTAACTGATCGTTTAGGGATGGGGACCCGTTATTCCTTCTTCTTGATGGAGATCGGTTCCTCCTACGAGCCGGGTTTCTTCTTTCAGGAGAGTCCGGTTCTGGGGAGCCTTGGTCGGCGATCCCCCAGGCCCGAAGTTCAACCACCTCTGCGTCAAGTTGAGTGAAACGGAAACTTCTAGCCTGATTGGCCAATTCCTGCCGAGCCAGTAGTCGCACGAGCTGCTGGATTGCGTCGGCTGGAATGGAGAGCGCCGGCGGAGCCGGAACCGGAGGAGGGGGCGGAAGCCGGTTTCTTACCGAACTTGCAGGGATCAGCACGAAGTCGTTGTTCGGATGTTGAAGCTGAGCTTGGGTTGAATTCGGGACGTCTTGCACATGTCCCTCCGGAGTTTCCTGAGGGACGGTCTCTGGTAGTACTAGCTGACCAGGGTCGGCCATAGGCTCGACTGCCAGGTTAGTGGCCTTCGGACGTAGGACCGGGGCCATTGTCGATCAAGGTAAAGGGACGAGGTCTGAGTACTGACCCTCTCACTGAGGTCGCCAATGTTCTGTACCGTACTCCTGACCTTAGAGGTCGACTTGAGGTAGTTGGTAGGTGTGATCATTGATCTTCAATGTTCCGGTCGAAGTTGGGTTGTTGGTCCTGCAATGACACTCCGACGATCAGGTCAGTAAGTTAGTCAAGCAGAGTATGTTATCAGTCGAAAATAGCTTACCATTAATGAGCATTAAATGTGGTATTTATAGGCTTTGAATGGTGTTGACCTAATGGTCATGAACCGTTGGATGTGTTGGCTGCATCTGAAGTGTTGAATTATGGACTCACCTTAGAGGATGGGCCAGTGAGAAAATGGGCATTTTAGGGGTGTTAATAGCATATAGAAACATTACCATAACACAACCTGTTACTAATTTAAACATCAAGAGTAACATGATCTAAAACAAATACAAACATGTTATGTACACAGAAGATAAATTCTATATGTTATCAATAATGTATTCAGATACATTTATATAAGGAACTCGTTAAATGGCACTAGGTACTATGTACACAAAGAAAAAGTTATTATGTAGCAACAAAAATGTATCTGATAAACCAATCATAAATTCAAATTCGAAACAAAAAAGTTTCTCTTTATGAAACATACATCTAGTTCCTCTTGCTTCTATATTTCTAAATACTCACATTATCATCCTCTGGGCTATAAGGTCCGGTTTTGTGCAGTCCTGCTATCATCTGACAAATTAAGGATTGATGTATCCAATTCATTCTCTCCATTTGATTCATTAATTATCTTGAGTGAAATTGAACACCCAACCACAAATTAAATGAAAACCATACATACACATTCGCAGTATAATTAAACTGAAGACATAAACTTACTATAAATAACTATATTTAAAAAATTGGTTTTCAAATTATTTTATAAATCAACTTTTTTGAACACTAAATAACTGAAACAAAATAAAAAAGCCGACAATTAAAACATTACGATCAGCAATAAAGCTGAATAAATATGTAAGAATTTGAGAGAAATAAGAAAAGAATTTTGAAAGGTAGTTGTTTGGCTACGGGGAAAGTTATTAGGGATTGAGATAGAGTTGACACGGGGAATGGAGATAAAACAACACCCCGATCATTAGATTTTGAAAATTTTGTGACCAGGCTTCTCCATAGCTTATAATTATAGGTAATCTTATACTTCCGTGTTCACCCAAAGAGTCAAGTGAAAGTATGTAACCAGAGAAAAGTCATGAACTTTTCTTCTCCAACACCAACAAGTTCTCAAATTTGTAGATGTAGTATGTATCCTCTTCCATATATCTCCATCTTGTTTTTAATTCCCTTATAAGTGGGTGATTCCAGTTGTAAGCATGCCTATTTTCTCATGGCATTTTCTTTTACTTTTTTAAAATAGGGTTTTAAGATGTGGGGTTGTGTGTGTTGCTCAATGTCTTAAAATGTTCTTACCTTCATCTTTAGACGGTTCACCATATCTAGTGATCTAAATTTTTGATCGTCTGATTGATGTTCTAACCAATTTGTCATTTAGGTTTTTGTTTGTCAAAATTTAAAATAAGAGTAAGTACTTCTATTAGTGTCTATCTTAGATTTTGATAGAATTTATTCTAACAAATTGATATGAAAAGAACTGATTTTGAAAATTGAAGTTCAAAAAATTTATTTGTGTTTGATAATGTGTCTTAAAAGTCGGTTTGAAAGAATTGATTCATTGAGATGATAAAAAGAATCACTTTTGATGTTCATTCATAAGAAAAAATATCTGTTACACCATAATTGAATTTCTTCAACACTAAATCTATAGATCTATTTTTCACGTATTTTTTCCTTGACAAAAACCTCAAATCTTGCACCTTTTGTTTATCATCTCAAGAATCACAGATTATTTTGTTTGATGAAAAATGTGCAAGATTTGAGGTATTTGTCAAGGATGTGATGTGTGAAAAAAACATCTATAGATTTAGTTTTGAAGAAGATTTGATTATGGTGTAATCGATAATTGTTTCTTATGATTTGCATACCAAAAGTGGTTTTCTTTATTATAATGAAATCAATTCTTTCAAACCGACTTTTAAGACACCGATATCAAAATGGATCAATTTTTTGAACTTCAACTTTCAAAATCAATTCTTTTCATATCAACTCGTCAGAGTAAATTCTATCAAAATCTAATTAATAGACACCAAGAGAATTGCTTACTCTTATTTTTAATTTTGACAAACAAAAAACCCAAATGTCAAAACCCAAATTGGTTAGAACATCAATTGGGCAATCAAAAATTTAGATCTTAGATATATATGGTGAATCATCTAAAAGATAAAGGTAAGAACAGTATAACAGCCATGCTCACAATACACACAAACCCAAATCTCAAACCCCTATTTTAAAAAAATAAATAAAAGAAGTGCCATGAGAAAATAACATGCTTACAACATGAATCACCCACTTATAAGTGAAATAGAAACAAGATGGATAGATCGGGAAAAGGATACATACTAGATCCACAAATTTGAGAACTCGTTGGTTCTGGAGAAGGAAATTTGTGACTTTTTCTTTGGTTTCATACTTTCACTCTGCTCTTTGTGTATACACTGAAGCAT
The DNA here is from genome assembly GCA_963573325.1 of Astragalus glycyphyllos. Lineage (NCBI taxonomy): Eukaryota > Viridiplantae > Streptophyta > Magnoliopsida > Fabales > Fabaceae > Astragalus > Astragalus glycyphyllos. The sequence goes on along the minus strand of OY754308.1, from coordinate 49,083,687 downwards.
AAGATTAACCCATTGATACGTGCGTTAGTGGAGGATCGCCGATGCGCTTTGAAGACTGCTTGCTGATGTCTTGTGTTTCGATAGAGGGCTAGGGTTTTTCACTTAATCTGGGTATCTATCACCACTGGGTAGGTGTGTCATTTATGTCTCACTTTTATTAGAATTAGTTATCGTCTTTTCTTTGTTGACTTAGTGGACCGGGTTGTGGCTCTTTTAATTTATCCTCTTTTGTTGGTTTTTGTAAGTCCCGATTAGTGTTGAGGTGGAGTGGGCTGTTGTAGTGTAAAGCCTTTCTTCACAGACCCTGTTCGCTCGTGGGGTGCTTTGTTTGGGCCTGGCCCGTTAATGAAATCATTGCATTCCGGATAAAAACAAAAGATGCATAATGAGAAGTGACTAGCTAGTTGGAACATAAGAGGCATTATTGATTGTGAATTTGAGATAGTTTGTTTATTAATTGTTTTGTCTAATTAATTAGCCGAATATATTGATTTTTCTTAGGAGCCAATGTATGGGTGGATCATGCGATATCCATTATCTATAACTTGGAGTTCAAATACCAATTATAAGTGAAGCAAGTGGCATCTAGACGATGTGAAAATGAAATGACCTGGGAGTTAAAGCAAGGAGAATCCGGTACATGTTGAGGTTTTTAATACGCAAGATAGTCTATAAATTCAACTCTACCCTACCAAACAATACCAAACATTATAATGTTTTGGCGTAGATCTAATTTATCCCTCTTTTTTTAATAATTTCTCTTTATGGTTTTTATTGAGGATGCATTCAAATTCAATCACAAAGTTATCAGCATTCACTTTTGGAATCATGGACTTTAAGAGGGGAGTTGCTTATCGATAACAGGATTAGGAGAGGGAAGTGGTTTCTGTTGAAGAAGTCTATGAACTAATTCAAAGTAAGAAGTAAATTTAAAATTCATAAGCAGTGAGAAGAGTTCTCTCTGACCCGACTGACCTCTAATTAATCTAGCTTGAGAGGAAGAATTTTTTTAAGTTGATGAGCCACGACCAAAGACTTATGTCAGGCTTTTGTATTCTAAATGGAGAGTACCATCTCTATTCTAAATGGAGGAACTGAAAAACCAAGAACATTCTTGTATGGTAATCTGATGCATTGTGAAAAGTTCCAAAGCGCAATTATCCATCTTAGACATGTCTACCACAAACAACCACCCACTAAAGCTAATCATAATTTTTAATTAGTTAAAAGTGTAAAAAGAGTTATATCAACAATATATGACAATTGAACGAAAGTTAACCTCATACAGTTGCTCAAATAGAGCATGGCAGAATCTCGTATTTGACAGGTTGTAGGTTTGAATTCTCACTTCATAGCTTGCAGTGAGGTATCTGTAAATTATTTTGAAGTGCTCGTTAAGCCTGATTGTATTTATTGTCTTGGATTTAAGAACCATCATCTCACCCCTAAACTTTCTTATTATATAAAAAGATAATAAAAACCACAAGCAGTGTCAACACCACAAGAAGCGGAGGCGATGAGACTTTGGCTAACTACTTTGGTTAAGTGAGTTGGGATTGGCTTCGGTATTCATAGAACTAAAGTGTTTACCAATTGTGAATGGAGTGAAGACGGTACCACACATGAATATTGAGTTAGGAAAGTTGATGTCTTTTTTTTTTTTGATAAGTCAAATTGAATTAATAGTGGTACAAGGGGTACCACAACCCATTACATTACAATTGAGACAAGTCAATCACCTCCACCAAATTCTAACCTATTAAGAGGTCCCCTACACCATTCCTCAAAGGTAGCTTGTGTCTTATTGTCTAGTTTACATACAAACCAGCCCCATGTCAGATCATGCGCTTCACTCAACACTCCTCGGTGTAACAATGCTGAGCGTGTTGGAATTCCATCCCGAAACAATCTCCAGGCGAAAACCAGATTTTTAGAAGGCGCTGCAGTGTTCCAAAGTCGCCTCAGAATTTTTCTCTTACGGTCATCATTAATTGACTCGCCATGTTCAGCAATCATTAACTGGTACGCTGATTTTACCGTGTAATTTCGTGACTTATCCCTCAACCAAATCCATTTATTTTGTTTGAATCTTTCCGGGGAAATTGATCTCATTGTGTCTTCTAATAGTTTCGCCTCAGCCTCTTCCTCCGGCAGAAGCTGTCTGCGCCAACACCACGCCCACGACCAGCTGTTAACAATCCATTCACCGGAAAGTTGATGTCTTATTGTAAGCATTTTTTATCTACTCACAATAGCTTTCAGGTTATCTATAATAGGAGACAATCGAATCTTGTCGCTCCTACTCTAGCTAGATCATCTAGATTTAGTGCTAGTTACACAATATAGGATTTGTTACCAACATGTATTGAGACTATTGTTGCTAATGAAATGATGTGAGTTGGTTATTGTAAAAAAAAAAGAATGAAACACAATATCACTGCTCTATATGTTTATTACTATAAAGAAATAAGAAAAGAAATTCTATGCATATATTTCAAACTTTAAATAAAATTTAGAAAATAGAAAAAAAAACTTACACTGAAACAAAATAAATGCCCATTAATATTACAAAGAATTACAACGAAGAAATCATATTTTTTAAAAAAAATCAAAAATTGAAAAACCTTTTTTTTTAATCTGTTTTGTAAAACTAGTTTATAAAACTATTTCTTATTTATTTAAAAAAATTAATAAATCAAAAATATAAAATATTTATTTTAAAAAATTATTTTATAAATCAATTTTTAAACACTAAAAAACTGAAATAAAATAAACAAGACGACTTAAAACATCACAACAAACAATAAAGCTGAATAAATATGTAAGAATTTGGGAGCATTACAAAAAATGAATTAAATAGCGGGGTTTATAATTCAATTAGGGGCGATTTTCAACCCCCACAAAATAATATGTGGGGGTTTTTAAAACTGTCGGAGTTTCAAGTGCCGCAATATTTTTGCGGGGGTTTTTACAAAACGCTGGTATCAAGTCTATTTACGAAACTTTTGTTGTGGGGTTTTTAAACCCCGTAATTAGTGGAGGTTTTTCGAGAGGGTTAAAACCTTCTTGAGATCTTGAGTGATTTTGCCGGAGCTTTTGTGTGGAAGTTTTTGACTGGCACTGTTGGTATGATTTTTTTGTGGACATTTCAACCTCCTATAACAGTTATGCAGAGACAATCTTCCTTTGCAATTTGAGAAATTTGTTTCCTTATCTCATTATCACATTTTTATTACTAGCTACTATACATACATCTTAGAGAACATTTATCTAACTTAATCAAAAAATTGCTTTGTCAAAAAAAAAACTGAAAATTTCACTAAAAATATAACTGTGATAACGTAAATGTAATGTCAAATATTTAAAATATTAAGAGTCATACATCTCAAAATCATAATAAAAAGAAACATTTGTAGCTTAAATATTCAATGTCATACAGCTCAAAATCATAATCATAATAGCTTCAAAGAAATCATATACTAAAAGATCCTAAATACATTAAACGTTGCTAGGACCGAACGATCCATTTGCATCAATAGGAGAATGAGGCTAACTTGCGCTCTCACTTTCCTGAAATAGTAGAAGAAAAATCGACTCATTTCAAATATCAAAAATCAAAACAAAAAAGAACTAAATATGAGTTTGTGCTAGTTTCACTGTGCAACTAAACACAACCAAAATTTAGAGTTCTAATTTTGATACTACTCTACTAGAGTTATACTCGTGCTTCCACACGGTTGTGCCACATTGGTATCAATATTTTTGTTGTTTTGATGAATAAGTAATACTTACCGTTTTCAATAAAATTGTATAAGGTAAATTTACTGAAAATGTATATTAGTGTTCGTGAGTTTGATCATAAAGTATACAAAGCGTTACGTGAAAAATTCAACTATAAATAATAAAATATTAAAAAAATTATATTGATGCTATTAAATGGTAAGCATTTAAATTTTTTAAAGTCGCTGACCTATTAAAGGCTGTATTTTAATTTTAGCAAACATATTGTAAATTTTAAACTGAAGTGTGTGTGTATATATATATTAATAAAAAGATATTAAAAACCAAGGTTTATTCTCAGTCACAGAATGAGGTTGAGTCAAAAGGTAGACCGACATGAATTGCATGTCAGCATATCGAGAAGGAAAGAAAGAAGAGTCCAGAAGGGGGCAATGCTCTAAACCATGCAAGAAATGTCTTAAAACATAACATCGTCATGCGTTGTCTTGCCTAGAGGCCTTGAAAACAGAATATTGTCTTGTCTTCCCTATTTGCACTCTGACTTTCATAGCCAATGTCTTTGCTATCAATCGATCATGTTGCACCGGATAAGCCTTGGGGTCATCCTCGCCATCCTAATGATACGGAAAGTAAAGGAGCATTTATGAAAATTGTGTCAGGATCATCCAAAATTAAACAGTTGCATTATAATCAAAATATGTGTTAAAAGTCATGCCTGGAGCATGATCTTTGTCAATTCTAGCGCAAAGTTCTCTATAATTTATGCACACTTTGTGTCCCATAAGAGAAAATTAGTAGTTTCTCCATTATATAATTGACTTGGACCTCTATACCTATGATTCACATACAGGTAAATTGCGGATATGCAAATATGTATTTACTGTAAAGTATATAAAGTTGTAGGAATTGGTTTGAGACCAAGTAGTCAGAATCTCTTCCACACTTACAATGGTAAATATTATCATCTTGTGTAGGTCTCTTTGGATAGTGGAGACATTCAAGGAAGTACCAACCATTTTTGTTGACATTAATTCTATTAATGGTTGTGACAGTGGCACAGAATGTCTCTTCAGTAAGCTGATTGATTTCAACGATGGTTTTGATAGTTGTCTTGTATGTGAACAGATCTCTTTCGGATAAATTGGTTTTGGCTTTGAGTAGAGAGCTCAATCAGTTGGTCCGGTGCGAAACTGCAACAACAATTAGCAGATATTTGTTTGTTATGAACAAATAAGTTAAATAGTATGATCAGTATAAAATTTAGGAGGCTGAAATAGTTTATTATAGGTTGTTCTTAAATTCAGTAATAGCTGGTATATCTTCATTGATGATGAGCTTTGATCCAGACCAAGAATTAACAATTGGGAGAGGATAATTATCAGGGGGTTTAACTCTTGAGTGAGTCAGGATATGAATAATCCCTTTGAGACCAAGAGTCTAATAACTTGATTGTGTAGTCTTCCCAAAGTGTGCAATTAACAATATTTCCACTGATTTTGCGTGACAGAATTTATGTTACAAAGTCGAAGTAAATTTATTTGAACACATCATAAGTATCTTCTGAAGATTACCTTGGATCTTTCAAAGTGAAGACCATCCTCTTATGTTTGTCATTAGGGGAAAGAGTATGGCTTATGTCACGGACAGCTCAAATGATATCAGTATAAATAGGAATACACAACTTAGATAACATCGAGATTAGAAACTTCTGTTAGTGAATTACAATTTTGTCCTGTAGATGTAATAGGTGGCAGCATAAGTGGATGTTTGAGATAGTAATTGTAGTTGCACTTTGATTGATTATGTTTATATAGGATAGGATGACTATCATTGTAGAAAAATATACAACTTACCTTTTGCATACTTAGTCCTTGAGGGCCACAAGCGCGAAGAAAACCTCTTATTCAATAATGATAAAGAATTAGAGACACATGCAACAAAGAAAGAGATCAAAAAATTGGGAGACCAATTATGGTTAAATGCTAAGTGAGTACTTACGACGTCAAGCAACTAGACCATTGAAAGAAATTAGAAATAGTGCAGGGTCACAACAACATCCAAATCATATGAGGAAATGCAAATCACGGAAAAAAAAAGCTATACCTCTGTTTAGCAACACTAGACATCAACTACTTATATATATCCTTCAAGGATTTCAAAAGCCCATTTCATTTAGAAATCCCAAAATTGAAAAAGTAGTAAAACAACCAGTTACTAATTTAAACATCAAGAGTAACATGATACAAACATGTACAATAGCCTTAGGAATCGGGCATGAACAACTTCCTCGAAAGACTCTTTGTCTTGACAGAGAAAGTCAACCAACAAATAATGTGTGACAAGTTGACAACCAAAAGAAATGCATATTTAAAGTCATTATGATACACAAATCAAAAGTTATTATGTAGCAACAAAAATATATCTGATAAACCAATCATAAATTCAAATTCGAAACAAAAGAGTTTCTCTTTATGAAACATACATCTGGTTTCTCTGGCTTCTATATTTCTAAATCCTCACATTATCATCCTCTGGGTTATAAGGTCCGGTTTTGTGCAGTCCTGCTATCATCTGACAAATTAAGGATTGATGTATCCAATTCATTCTCTGCATTTGATTCATTAATTATCTTGACTGAAATTGAACACCCAGCAACAAAATGAAAACCATACACACACATTCGGAGTATAATTAAACCGAAGAGTTAAACTTAGTATAAATAACTATATTTTACAAATTGGTTTTCAAATTATTTTATAAATCAACTTTTGAACACTAAATAACTGAAACAAAATAAAAAAGCCAACAATTTAGTAGTTGATATATCAACTACTAAAATGATATATATATATATATATATATATATATATATATATCATTTTAGTAGTATTTTTGTAGTTGATGTCTCTATATATATATATATATATCTCCATTCCTCGTGTCAACTCAATCTCAATCCCTAATTTGAAAAGGTATTAGGGATTGAGATTGAGTTGACACGAGGAATGGAGATAAAACAATACTTCAATGGATTTTGAAAATTTTGTGACCAGGCTTCTCCATAGCTTATATTTAGATAATAATCTTATACTTCAGTGTACACACAAAGAGTATGTAACCAGAGAAAAGTCATGAACTTTTCTTCTCCAACACTAACAAGTTCTCAAATTTGCGGATGTATGCATCTTCTTCCTGATCTCTCCATATTGCTTTTACTTCCCATATAAGTGGGTGATTCCAATTGTAAGAATGTCTATTTTCTCATGGCATTTTCTTTTACTTTTTTAAAATAGGGTTTTGAGATGTGGGGTTGTGTGTGTTGTGAGCATGTCTGTTAAACCGTTTTTACCTTCATCTTTTGGATGGTACACCATATCTAGTGATCTAAATTTTTGATCGTCCAATTGATGTTCTAACCAATTTGACATTTAGGTTTTTTGTTTGTCAAAATTTAAAATAAAAGTAAGTACTTTTATTAGTGTTTATTTTTGATTTTGATAGAATTTATTCTAACGAATTGATATGAAAAGAATTGATTTTGAAAATTGAAGTTCAAAAAATTGATTTGTGTTTGATAATGATGTCTTAAAAGTCAGGTTTGAAAGAATTGACTCATTGAGATGATAAAAAGAATCACTTTTGATGTGCATTCATAAGAAAAAATATCTATTACACCATAATTGAATTTCTTCAACACTAAATCTATAGATCTCTTTTTCACGTATCTTTTCTTTGACAAAAACCTCAAATATTGCACTTGTTGTTTATCATGTCAAGAATCTTAGATTATTTTTGTTTGATGAAAAAGGTGCAAGATTTGAGGTATTTGTCAAGGACGAAATATGTTAAAAAGAGATCTATAGATTTAGTTTTGAAAAAGATTTAATTATGGTGTAATCGGTAATCGTTTCTTATAATTTGCACACCAAAAGTGATTTTCTTTATTATAATAAAATCAATTCTTTCAAACCGACTTTCAAGACATCATTATCAAACATGCATCAATTTTTTGAACTTCAACTTTCAAAATCAATTCTTTTCATATCAAAACGTCAAAGTAAATTCTATAAAAATCTAATTAATGGACACCAAGAGAAGTACTCACTCTTATTTTATATTTTGACAAACAAAAAACCTAAATGTCAAATTAGTTAGAACATCAATCGGGAAAAAATTTAGATCTTAGATATGGTGACTCGCCTAAAAAATAAAGTTAAGAACAGTTTAACAGACATGCTCACAACACACACAAACCCAAATCTCAAAACCCTATTTAAAAAATAAATAAAAGAATTGGCATGAGAAAATAGACATGCTTACAACATGAATCACCCACTTATATGTGAAATAGAAACAAGATGTAGAGATCAGGAAGAGGATACATACTAGATCCACAAATCTGAGAACTCGTTGTTTCTAGAGAAGAAAAGTTTGTGACTTTTTCTTTGGTTACATACTTTCATTCTGCTCTTTGTGTATACACTGAAGCATAAGATTAACCTGTTGAGACGTGCGTTAATGGAGGATCGCCGATGCGCTTTGGAGACTACTTGCTGGTGTCTTGTGTTTCGATAGAGGGCTAGGGTTTTTCACTTAATTTGGGTATCTATCACCATTGGGTAGGTGTGTCATTTATGTCTCACTTTTATTAGAATTAGTTGTCGTCTTTTCTTTGTTGACTTAGTGGACCGGGTTGTGGTTCTTTTAATTTATCCGCTTTTGTTGAGCTAAGTTTTGTAAGTCCCAGTTAGTCTTGAGATGGAGTGGGCTGTTGTAGTGTAAAGCCTTTCTTCACAGACTCTGTTTGCCCGTGGGGTGCTTGGTTTGGGCCTGGCCCGTTAATGAAATCATTGCATTCCGGGGAAAAAAGATGCATAATGAAAAGTCACTAGTTGGAACATTAGAGGCATTATTGATTGTGAATTTGAGATTGTTTGTTTATTAATTATTTTATCTCATTAGCGGAATATTTTGATTTTTTTTAGGAGCCAACGTGTGGGGGATCATGTGATATCCATTATCTATAACTTGGAGGTAAAATACCAATTATAAGTGAAGCAAGTGGCATCTAGATGATGTCAAAACGAAATGACCTGGGAGATAAAGCAGGGAGAATTTGATACATGTTGAGGTTTTTAATACGCAAGATAGAAGAATATGGGTGGGTGTTCTTCATAGTCTATAAAATTCCTTTATCATTAATTATACCTCTCCAAACCCACCTACTCATTTCACATAACCCAATACCCCAAACTAACCCTCTTCATCACCATTCAAAGTATAATTAAGAATCAAATATTCTACATATTAACATACAGATGGTGCTATTTCCACTCATCTAGCCCAAACCACTTCAAACCCACCTACCTATATCAGATAATCCAATACCCCAACCAATCTAAACTCTGAATCAAAAGAGTTAATTGAGAGAACATTGTTGAAGGGGTAGTGGGACTTGGAAGAAGATTAATTGGTGGCTTCTCCATTCCCATTACTTCATTTGACAATCAGATTGTCACTCTTCACACTTCACCTACAATTGACATCATTATATTATGTTAGCAAGTATGAAATGATTCACGGCATAAGTTAAACACATAGTTCCTGTGCAAGGTTTTAAATAGCAGTCGTGATTCTTGATATGACCGATAGAATTGATAAAGATGATGCAGTTTCAATGACAGTCTCGGCAACATCAAAAACCATGCATTCACGACCATGATCGCGGTCTCAGACCTTTGTTTAAAACCTTGTTCATATGTATGCTTTGGCAAATAATTCCATCCGAAAAGTTCTGAAATCTATGTACACGCCAGTCACGCCTTATGTATCAGCAAAAAGAAGGGAAGCAAAACAACTTCACAGGCAAGAGTTTTAAGTTAAAAGAAGCAAAACTGAGGAATTGTTGTATTGTAGCTGTTGATTCTAAAGACTAATGCAGATTTAATTCTGGCTATGCCTTACAATTTAGATTTGGGGTTCATTGGAGCTGTGTGCATAATCAAGGGACGTGGATTTGAAACTACACTATTATGCTTTAGACAATTGTTGACTCTGCCTCTCATGAAACTTGGTAAATTATGTTTTTCTTATAATATGATGTTCCTCAAATTTTGCAGCTCATAATAACTTTATTCCTACCTGGTTTACCTAATTCTCTTTGACTCTTGAGGTCTTGGAATTTGATCTCTCTCTCTCTCTCTCTCTCTCTTATTTAATTAAGAGATACTGATAAGTGATAGCCCACAAATTCAGCTAGGGAATACAGACCAACTGAAATGTTAAATTTTTTTCACCTCTTATAATGTTAGTTTTCTGGTTAAACAAATGTTATTTGTATGCCATGATTATCTATGCTATTCCAGCTTTTAAAAAACATATGCATTGCACAAAATTTTAGAACACTTCAAAGATATTAAATCCTATTCAGTTTGGAGTTTGAACAAACTCTAATGATGGATTGGATATAGAATCTGACTTGTCCATCTCTCTTATGATAACAAAATTTGATGTAAATTTGAAGGAATGAAGGAAAAATAAATAAAACAAACTCACAATTCACACTATGACCATGCTTGTCACACCTAACACCGGTCCAATTGCAAGGAGACGAATTATGGCTCCAAGAGGAGAGCTATATTAGGAAGAATATGAATTGAAATGGAAAAAAGCAGTCAACAATAATATATAATAATGACATGTAAGAACATACCATTTATACTCATGAAAGAAGAATAAAACCAATGAAAGCTTTTTTTGGTTACAAAAACCAATGAAAGCTATACCAACAAACACGATACTATGTGAGAAATTAAATCAAGGCAACTAGAAAGTTTTAGAATCACTAGAAGAATTGGGAAGCATATAGAAATTACATGATATTATCTTTGGTATTAATTATACAATTCCATTGGATCTAGATGCACCTAGAATGGCGGCAACCTTGTTGTACCACCGCCTATGTTATTTATTTAGTTATTAAGTTTGCTTAATGTTTAAGAACACTAGCCTATATAAAGGCTTGAGATGTGTGTATTGTTATCATCAAGTTTTGAATAGAAATTAGGCTTAAATATTTGTCACCCCTGTAAATATATCTGATATCCAGTTACCCCTTGCAAATATATTTTTTGCAAAACAAACCTTGCAAAATCTAATAGTATCCAGTTACCCCCCTGCCGTTAGTTTTTGTTAACGGTGTTAGTTAATTGCTGACGTGGCTACCTTGTTGGATCACATAGGTGGCTACCATTTATACTCATGAAAGAAGAATAAAACCAATGAAAGCTTTTTTTGGTTACAAAAACCAATGAAAGCTATACCAACAAACACGATACTGTGTTAGAAATTAAATCAAGGCAACTAGAAAGTTTTAGAATCACTAGAAGAATTGGGAAGCATATAGAAATTACATGATATTATCTTTGGTATCTTATCTATAAATCTTAGGGAGTGGTCTCCCGCCAATACTTCATCCCCCCTCCCCCTTTTTTTATTTTTTTATTTTGAGATAATTTGTAGTGTGGTTTAAGGTACTTTTTTTATAGACAATGTTAGTGGGGTGGAGGAAATGTTAGTTTCCCCGGTTTTAACTTTAGACCTCCTTCTTGCACTCATTTGGTGCACTCCTTCGGTATCCTTTAGCTCGCCAACTGAGTTACCTTCTTGGGATGTGTTTTAAGGTACTTGATCGTTTAAAATAAAATATTAACAGTTCAAATACACAATGTTTCTTAATAGTCAACTTGGTGAAAAAAAAATCAGTTTCGTTGAAAAATATGTAAAGTGTGATGTTAAACAGTGTGTTTTGGGATAGTTTAGCGTTCAAATTTTTTTTAACTATTCAAATACGCAAAAGTTTGTTCCTTAATAACCAGTTTGTTGAAAGAAAATAATAGTTTTGTAATAAAATACGCAAAGTGCGATGTTAAGCCGTGTGTTTTGGGGGTACTTTAGCGTTTAGAAAAACTTTAACTATTCAAATACGCAAAGTTTGTTCCTGCATAACCAATTTGGTAAAAAAAAACTTTGACAAAATAAATAAAGTACGATGCTAAGCAATATGTTTTGGGAAACTTTAGTGTTTGCTATAAATTTCAACTATCCAAATACGAAGAATTTGTTCCTCAATAATCGATTTAGTAAAAATACTATAATTTTGTGACAAAATACACGAAGTGTGATTCTTAGCAGTGTGTTTTGGGCCACTTTAGTGTTCGGAGAAAATTTTAACTGTTAAAATACTCCAACTTCATACCTAAATAACCGGTTTAGTTTAGAAAATTCATGATAAAATACGTAAAGTGTGATGCTAACCAGTGTGTTTTGTGATATTTTAGCGTTCAGAAATTTTTTTAACTGTTCAGATATTCAATGTTTGTTCCTCAGTAACTGGTTGGTGAAAAAATAACAATTTCATGGCACTAACCGTCTAACTCACCCTTTTAGTGATTCCACCACTTTAAAAAATAAATTTATTTTTATACGATATTCTATTTATATTTTTCTGAACCTTTTAAAAAATAATAAACTTTTGTCCCCATCGGTCCTTATATTTTGAAATATTTATTGAATCTATCGGTCCCTCATTGTTTGGTTGCCTTTGCAATTTCAACGAAATTGGGACGTTGTCTCTCGAGTTCAAACCCAAGTGTGAGCAATTGTATTGTGTGTAGTGTTTATTTTCCATTTTAAGTAGACAAAAAAATCACAAATATATTTTTAAAATTTTTTAGAATTTATGGTTTATAACTAGGAATTTATGGTCTATTAATAGTCATGTTAAATTTTAAAATATTCTTATTTAATTTAAAGTTATAGAACAATTTGTCTGGGTTATGTCTGTACGCACTCTATTTTAGTTCTTAAGTTTTCAATTGTCTTTTTTTTATTACACAATGTTTTTAATTCCTACCTACCTTCAATTTAAACAAGGCTTTTTCAATTTGCAATTTAAAAAACAAATTTTACCCCAACAATAATTCTAATTAACTAGAGTTTTTACCCCGTGCAACGCACAGGTCAAAGGGCTAGTTAATTATACAATTCCATTGGATCTAGATGCACCTAGAATGGCGGCAACCTTGCTGTACCACCGCCTATGTTATTTATTTAGTTATTAAGTTTGCTTAATGTTTAAGAACACTAGCCTATATAAAGGCTTGAGATGTGTGTATTGTTATCATCAAGTTTTGAATAGAAATTAGGCTTAAATGTTTGTCACCCCCTGATATCCAGTTACCCCCTTGCAAATATACCTGATATCCAGTTACCCCCTTGCAAATATTTTTTTTGCAAAACAAACCTTGCAAAATCTAATAGTATCCAGTTACCCCCTGCCGTTAGTTTTTGTTAACGGTGTTAGTTAATTGCTGATGTGGCTACCTTGTTGGATCACATAGGTGGCTACCACGTCAGCAACCAATAAGTGTGTGCCACGTGTCACCTAAATGCTTTTTTTAAGTAACACTATTGCTCCCATTGCCAAGTGAGTGCCACGTGGCAACCATCTATTGGTTGCTGACACGGCAGCCACCTATGTGATCCAGCTAGGTAGCCACGTCAGCAATTAACTAACACCGTTAACAAAAACTAACGGCAAGGGGGTAACTGGATACTATTAGATTTTGCAAAGTTTGTTTTGCAAAAAAAAATTGCAGGGGGGTAACTGGATATCAGGTATATTTGCAGGGGGGTGACAAGTATTTAAGCCTAAAAATTAAGTGAAATTCTCCTCTTCTCCATTCTCTCGATTCAGTGTGTGTGAGTTTTAGTTTTATTCATGCCTCTTTGATATCAAATTGATATCTTACCAGGAAGATCATGCAAGTGTGTGAGTGTCCAAAATATTTTAGAGTGTATGAAGAATGTAAGAGAGTTCTCGCCTTATCAAATTTCGGTATGTTGAGAGAGAGAGATATGGCAACCAATTTCAACATTGTTTGGTCCGGTCTCAAGTTAGATAGAAAACTTGATTATAGTTATGGGGAGATTTTGATGTCCACATATTTGAAAGCTCACAATATATTTGGAGCTTTGTGTTAGATCCGAAATAGTCTTTATAAAGCTATAATTAATCATGATAATCATTAAAAAAATACCGAAGCGGAAGCGTACTTGATCTTCAAGTTGATCTGGTATGTTTTTGGCCTTCCAGGTCAACACGTACTCTCTCTCTAAGAGAACCCTTTAGTTTCTCTCTATATCTTGCTGATAATGGAATGTCAAGTAAGAACGACTCCAAAAGTTGTAGTGTGACTTAGGGACCATAACTTCCTTATTTATAGAGCCCTAATTAGGGTTATCTATTGGTATTTCTAATTTAGCCACAAAATTAGACTTACCCTTTAGTCTCTACACATTAAAGGCCCACATCCTATTAGATACTCATAAGCCCGCATTAGATCACTTTAAATTGGGCTTAATCTTAAGTGACAGTCCACAATACATAATTATTAACATATAAGGCCAACGTTGGATTAATGATCCAACAATCTCCCACTTGGACCATATGTGTAACCTTATAATTATGCATTGCAAAAAAATATCCCTATGAGCTCAAACGATTGTCGTTACTGAATGTATCTATAACCAATCTGGTCCATCAATCATACCAACATAGGATCAAAGCAGTCTTCGTTACAACTATAGTAACTAAACCCATCAATGATCACATATGCTGACACAAAAGAATGACATGGATCATGATGTGGATGTGTAGCGGGAACGGATCAGACTTGGATCCTCTAACTTCCCTATCTCTACCTCTTCCTAACTTTAGTCTTTTTTTGATGAGAGAGAAAAGAAAAAATGGAGGGAAATGGAAGGAATTAAGATGAGAGAGATAGATACAAAGTTAGGGGGAAGTTCCCTCTAAAAAGTTAGAGGATCCCTCCCCGAACGGATCCTCTCCCGTGAGGGATTCACGGGAGGAAATAAAGTGAGATAATCCTGGCCGTTTATTTATTTAGTAACAGATTAATGGTCAAGATTTAAAAATTAAATGTTTTTTGTTTTGGTTTTTTTTTTTGGTCTGCTTCCAATTCTTCTTCTCACTTTCTCTTCCCTTCTTGCTTCTTTTGCAACATGAAGCCAAAATTTTCCTCAGTACAATACACTTTCTATGGTTCTCAACAAGGAAGAGCAACATGTAACTAAAAGACCATCCAATCACAGAGGGATTTTGGCAAAGATCGGAGAAGAAAAACGAAACACAACCCGAGTGGCCCAACACGATGGGGCTATGGTGGTTCACGGCGAGAGGGCAAGGATTCCCAGCGTGGTGGTGGTCGTGAGTCACGGTCAACCATGGTGAATGTGCGAAACTGTGAATGGAGGGAGAAGGAGAGAGATCGCTACTTGTGGTGGTGATAGGGATGGTTTCTCGAACGGAATGTGCCACAGTTAGGGGGTTTTCCGGTGAGGTATAGGTGTGGCTTGGTGGTTGTGGTTGTTGATGGCTGGAAGAAGATGAGAGGGTTAGGAGAGAGATGTAATTTGGGAATTAAGGTTTTGGGTAAAGCTACAGACGGGAGAGAAAGGAAGAAAGAAGAATTAGAAAAAAAAATCAAAACAAAAAATATTTCAGTTGTTTAATTGTGACCATCGATTTATTATTAAAAAAATGGACAGTGAGGATAGAGTCACTGTATTTCCTCCTGTGAATCCCTCACGGGAGAGGATCCGTTCCCATGTGTAGCATGGAATTTTCATGTAATTTGGCCTAATTCCAATTGGTCATCCTTAAGCCTTAGTGAGATCAAACTGTAACAAAATCAGAGCGTAACAAATTCCAAAACTTTATTTCTGCAGAAAATATACTTAAACCTTACATAAACTAAAATATGTCTATATCATAAAAACATTAAAAATAACAAACTCTCACAAAAACTGAACATCACTTAATGATGTGACACCCATATGAGCAGTGTGCTCATGAGACCTTTTCGGTGATAATCCTTTAATGATCGAATTCACAAAAATTGAGTTTGTTCAAATATGTTTTATAGACTACTGTTCACTTTGAACTCTTTCTTTAACAACAAGGAACTTGATGTCTGTATGCATCGACTTCGTCGAGCTCCTGTTGTTATTGGAAAATAGAACTGCAAATCTATTGTCAAAAAAATCTTAATGGTCTTTCAAAACCATCTACTGTATGCAGCCCTGTGACAAAATTTCGCACCAAATTCCATGATTGGATGCCTAATAACATGCTATGAACTCTACGGCCACAGTGGAAGAGGCTATATAATGCACTGTTTAGCACTCTTCCTAGAAATTGCACTTTCATTCAGCAGATAAACATAGCCAACATAGACGAACGAGATCATTTTAAGAAGATGAGCATTTTCACTAAGATTTCTTTGAAATCTCACCCTTTATGTTTTGTGGATTTTCAGATGAGCATGAAGAGCATGGTTAACCGAAAGGAAAGAGGATTTTTATGGTTTTGAAGCAAAAAGGATTGCTTCATTAAGTGTACATTTGGAAAAAGACTTTCATGTTTGTATTAGATATTTATTTATACATGTATATATGTATTTTGAGACATACAACGAAGATGTATAACCTATTATGTTTTATTGAACAATATTTTGAGGAGGACCAAAGTCTCGATATAATAGATTGTACCGTATTGATTGTTGGTGTTCAAATTTATCAATGTATTTACTTTTGGTACTTATATATACAAGAATGATATCTTCTTAAAACGATCTCAAGATTTATAAGTATTTATATATATATATATATATATATATATATATATATATATATATATATATATATAATATAAAAGTTTATACTCTTAATGCAAGCGGATTTTTTTAAGAGACTATATCTCAATATTGAGATAAGTGTAGGTTATATACTCGAAGGGACCTATCGACTCCTATGAATTCCCCACCAGAATTTCAGGATTGTATCGCAAGGATGCTAGAGGTTGTTTTGGGAATCTTTGAGAGTCGAATTTTTTATTCGCTCGGTCCAAAATCGCTTATGCGTTCTCTGATATTCAATGCAATTAAATACTGATATTTGATGTCGACTGAAAAGATTAGGGATCGATGTTACATTATTTATAAGCTGGCACCAGAAGTGATTTGGTTGTGTTGCCACTAGAGGCTCTCTCCTCAATGTACTATATGTTTCTCCTTTGTCCCATATATTATATGACGTGTTGGCCATTTCACACAAATTATGAAAAGTATTTAATTTTGCGTGGAAAAGAGAAATTATGAGTTATTTTACAAAATTATTCCTCATTAATGATTTGGGAAAAACAAATTAATAAAGTTGGAAGAAGAAAAGTTATTAAATAATGAAAGATATGATACGAAAAGTTAGCTGTGTATAGTATCTTGCACCTCTATAAAAAAATTAGTTGATCCCTCACATTAGAAGCACTAATATATATATATATATATATATATATATATATATGTGTGTGTGTGTGTGTGTGTGATACGGATATGGGCCTAGGAGGTGGAAATAGCAATGAGCAGCCCAATGTTAACAACAACACAAGGCCCATGCGTGTGAAGAAGACTCCAGCCACGTAATCTTCTAGATAGTCATGACTCAGCATAATTTGTTATGATTTGCTGTGCTGTGAGAATCTAGTGAATAATTCTGTTAGTACATGGTTATATATTTTGTACTTGCTCTTTGAGCCATGGAGTAGTGCTCTGTTAGTAAAGAATAGTACATGGTTATATATTCTTAAGAAAAGTCTCTCTTCTTCTCTTATTCGTTGCTTGAGGAGGTTTGCTCAGTTCCTTAAAAACTGTCATTTGGTGCTTTCATTGTGTTAATCTCCCCTTCCATGGCTTCCCGTCCTCCTCCACCTTATCTCGTCGCCGATCTCACTCGACAGGTCGCCACCCTCACCACTCAACTCGAACTCATGCGTAAACGCCTTGAGGACACCGCCTCCACCACGTCGTCTCGTTCCACTAACGATTCTAACAATCGTCCTCGCCTGAAACTGGATGTTCCCCGTTTTGATGGCACTGATACCCATGGTTGGTTATTCAAGATATCCCAATTTTTTACTTATCATCAGACTCCCGATGAGGAACGCATCACAATCGCTTCCTTCTATCTTGATGGTCCGACGTTGGTATCAATGGATGTACCGCAATCGTCAGATCGCTTCTTGGGCACAATTTTTGGAGAAATTAGAGATTCGCTTCGCTCCCACTGCCTTTGATGATCCCCGCGGCAATCTGTTCAAAATCACCCAGTCGTCGACGGTTGCATCTTACCTCACTAACTTCGAAGCGCTTGCAAATCGTTTGGAAGGTTTATCGGAAGCTGATCTCCTGAGTTGCTTCATTTCGGGGTTGAAGACGGAGATTCGTCGTGAAATCCTAGCTCAACAACCAACAACAATCTTTCAAGCAGCGGACCTCGCAAGATTACAGGAGGACAAGATCTCCGATCTAAATCGCTCCTCCCGTCCACGGCCTTCGCCTCCACCGTGGCAGTCATGCCCTCCTCTCAAGCTAAGTCCTGACACCTCTACTCCGGCGAAAACTTCCACGGGCCTCCTCTTGCGACTCCGGTTAAGCACCGTTTCCGTCATCTTTCGGGTCCTGAGCTTGACGCCCGTCGGGAAAAGGGGTTATTCTTCAATTGTGACCAACAATGGTCCAAACAACACAAATGCGGTGCTCGTGTGTTTTTGTTGGTTGCTAATAATGATCCTTTTTTTGAATTTACATGTGACCTTGAAACTACGGCAACCGAATTGCTCGACGGCGACGTCTCGTCTGAAGAACCACCCGTTCAGGTCGTTCAGTTGAGTCTTCATGCGTTGTCCGGCGAACAGGCTGCTGATACATTTCGCATTTCGGGTCAAATTATGACTGACTTGGTTCGGGTGCTGGTATATGGGGGCAGTACCCATAATTTCATCAAAGACACTGTTGCTTCCACATTGGGCCTCACTTTGGACCCAATTGACCCATTTAGAGTTCTGGTTGGTAGTGGGCAAGAGCTCTTATGTTCTCATATCTATCATGGGGTGTCTCTAGTAATGCAAGACCATTCATTCTCAATTGATCTATTTGTGTTGGGCATGCATGGTGCAGATGTTGTTTTGGGGGCCCAATGACTTAAGAGGCTAGGCCAGGTCCTTAGGTCCTTATGAATTATAATCTTCTCACCATGACCTTCTTTCATAACAATACTTGTGTTGAACTTAAGGGAGATTCCCCTACTCCTTCAATGGGCCTTCATCAGTTTTAGCGTCTCACACGCCTTGAACCAGAAGCCCAACTCTTCTCTTTACATGTGGCTAGCCCAATAGACACTCCGACCCAACAAACATTTGACCTTCATCCCCTTTACCCGACACTTGCACGCGCGCGTGTGTATGTGTGTATTTACTCATTTACAAAGAGCTATCATCTTATCAGGAGCTGACTATATTTATGTGTTTTTTTTTATCTCTTTTAATCAACTAATTTAAGTCATCAAATATATAATAAATGCTCAATTATCTTATATGATTAACAAATATAATATTATAAAATATTAATTTCGTGTATAATTTGTTTTATTTTATAGCAAACTATTTTTAAACAAATTAATAAATACATGTGGGTTTGGTCAAAAAATAAATGAATAAATAAATATAATGTAGCACAGGTCATACACACTAGTTAATTTAATTTGTTTTGTCGTCATAAAGGAAACTATAAATTTTTAGAGTTGTATCACAAATATCATTTGTAAATGATTAGAAATCGTTAAAAAAATTGCAATAGAACTTATCAAAGTAATAACCTTTATTTCGTTGGGGCAAGCCCATTAATTTCCTAGTTACTTTATAGATTTATCAAAGGATCAAAGCTCTCTCAACGCTTATGTTTCTCTTCACAAGACTCAAACTCGAGGCCTTTCATAAAGGGAATCAAATGCATTACCAATTAGACTAGCATGATATTGGTTTCTCCACGCACCACGCGCACGACCTCTCTCTTTTCCATGCACCGTCTTCAGTTCTTCTTCTTCTCTGTTTCTTTGACTTCCTACCACTATCATTTTCGTTTCTTCAATTTCATCAGACATCACGTAACCAATTTTTGTTTCTTCGATTTCAATTAATTTTTTTCGTTTTTGACTTTTGTAATTCTGTTTCTTCTTCTCTGTTGGTGATTTTTTTGTTGATTTTTTTCATTGTTCATTGTTTGACTTTTTTGTTTCATTGATTCTTCGATTGTTCATTTTCGTTTTTGAATGTTCATTTTTTGTTGATTTTTTTATTGTTCATTGTTTTTTTCATTCATTGTTGATTTTTTTTTTATTTTTCATTGTTTTTTTCTGCTTGTTGATTTCAGACTTCTGTACTTTTTTTTTGTTGATTTCATTGATTGTTCATTGTTCATTTTCAGCCATTTTCCTTTTCTTCAGCCATGTTCATTTTGTTTCTTTTTTGTTGATTTCATTGATTGTTCATCGATTTTGGAATTAATTCTGTTGAGCGAGTGTTTTCAGGAATGAAATATGTGAATGATGAGTTGAGAAACAGAATGTTCAACCCTTGGCTTAATGATTGTTTGGCGACATTTGTGGAGAAGGATGTTTTTAGCACAGTCGATGATTTAGATATCATCATACGCTTCCAAGCTATGAGAAAGAGGAAAATGCAATTAGACTTGGATTAAAATGTAATTTATTTTGAAACATTACTTTATCGTTGTTTTTTTTTTGTAAAATCGTACAATTGTTAAATCATTGAAGGAAAAAGAACACATTATTTTAAAATCCCGGATCAGTCACTAGTTCCATCAATAGCTAGTAAATCATGATTGGATTTACTGTTGGTTCACAAAGTTGTTAGATTTTCTCAAATCTCTTCACTGGATCTACCAAATTATTTAAGAACAAATTCTAAAACAGTTAAAGGAACTTGATTTGCTTCTATGGTGAGGAGTCACCATAGAATATTGTGTAAAGTGCTATGAGTGGTTAAAATTGAATCAATCAGTGTTAAATCTCAACTACTTATTAAGTTTTATATTATATCTTACGATCAATTTTGGTGATTCACCAATAAGGGATTTCCACACAAAAAACCAATAAAGGACTTAGTTGATCACTCACCTAGAAGCACCCTTAATCATATTCTTAATCAGCATGAAGTTAACAATTTTTTAATTATGTTGACGCACATTGAATCAGAACATAAACGACAAGGAAACCAAACATATATAGCCATCTCAAAGGACCACCAAACAGGATTTTTTTGGTGGTAAAATATTGAGCCAGTCCAGTCAATGGAGGCTTAAAGAGTCCCTTCCAGGTAAGCAGCACGGGGCAAATAATATTCCAGTCCACCCTTGCATTATTTATAATTTTAATATAAGTATTTTTTTTTCCAAGTAGATACCCTTATCGTGAATAACTGGAGAATTAATAGCAATACGTGGAAGCAACCAACCAGAGACTAAGTAGTAAGTACACTTTGTCCCTTGTTGTAAGCTAAAACATAAATCCAATATAAGTATTTGCACGGGTTTCTAGCAGCTATGGCAAGAGTAGCAATCCTCACAATTCTTCACACATAAAAAAAAAATAGTGATGTTCATGAAGTACTAAAATTTTGGGATATAAGTAGATAATATATATATATATATCACTATTTTTTTCTGAATATATATATATATTTATTTATTTAGGCGTAATATTGGAAATACGATAACTATTACTATTATATTGAAATTCGAAAAAATTGAACATATAAAAATATGAAATACTTCTTAGTCAATTTACTTACAATAATATCATGAAAATGACATATCAATTACCACAAATTGGCTTATATAAAAAAAAAATTACCACAAATTGACTTGGTAATTACAATAGTTTAGTCTCCTAGCCATCCATAATATATACTAGCTACTTGAGCGCGTGTTGACGTCAACTCTTTTCTGCAAGGACCAAGACCAACTATATATATATATATATATATATATATATATATATATATATATATAAGACTCGTTTATCTGTTGATTGTTATTTAATTTCCGTCACATACAAATTAATTGCCACTTGTTTTTTTTAAAGAAAAACTGCCACTTGTTCTTGTTGGCGATTCTATATAAACTTTAGGAATTCAAGTGTTGAGACAAGTAAAATAATCCAAATATCCTTTTTTTCTTACCCACCTAATCTTTGGTTCATCATGGATCCTAGTTCTGATGAAATGTATTCAGCTACCAATTATATGTTCTTGACACCCAAAAAAATGGGTTTCTATCAACTCCCTCAGGTCTTCTATTGCAATAATTTACAGGAAAGAAAGTTTGTAAAGTGCCATGACAATAATGATGATAACTTCGATGGTTACAGGTGGCTCATATTTATATCACTATTGGCACAGAAGCTTCTACAGTTGGTTGCTAATCCATTGAAAAAATTGGGACATACAATTGAGTTTCTTTTAAACCTGGCTTCAGACAACTATTCCATCTCCGACCTCGTTTATAGCTTTCTCCAAGGTTGTTAACTTTATTATCGTATTGAATATTTTTCTATTAAATTTTGAATTACTTAAGCTTATAGTATTTCCTATTTATTAATGAATATTATTATATGAATATTACAGGTAAGGAGCTAATGGATAAAAATTCAAAAGATTATTTGTCAGTTATTGGTCATTTGGACAAGCGAGTGGAGTTGGAGAGAAGCATCAAAAGGGAAAACCCAAGATATAATGCTGCTTTGTCTATTATGGCTTCCAAAGCATCCTACGAGAACCAAGCTTTTCTTCGAGCTACAGTTCAAGATCAATGGAAGGTATACAATATAAAGCCTTATTTTTTTCTTTACTGTATTATTCTTGTGCAGTATTCACCAACTTTACGGTGACAACCTAAGTGACTACGTGTACTTGGCTTTCCCGATATAATATACAGCCTCTTTTTTTGGGTACATAAACAATATATAGCCTTATAAATTAGTTTCTACTTATTAATTAATGTTTTTTATAACAGAAATGTTTTTACAAGTGTAAAGCTATTTGTATCTATTATTATACTCATGTTAATTTTGTGCTTTTTGATAGATGGAACTAGTGGAAAGCGGTGACTACTGGAATGGTGAGAACAAAAACATATCAAACTCTAGCTGCAATATATGCCCCATTAATTAATTGATCAAAAAGTAACAATAAGGTTAATTATTTTGCAGATTATCAAGGAAAAGCAACAACACAAGCATTCATACTCCGAGATAAAAGCGAAGATCACGATACCTACATAGTAGCTTTCAGAGGAACTGAACCATTTGATGCTGATGCATGGTCTTCAGACATTGATCTCTCATGGTTAGAGCTTCCTAATGTTGGAAAAACACATGCTGGTTTCATGAAAGCCTTAGGGTTGCAAAAAAGCATTGTTGGTTGGCCTAAAGAAATCCTAACAAATGATAGCCATAAACCTGAAGCATACTATGCTATTAGAGATTTACTAAAGAAGCATTTAATTGGAAATGAAAAAGCAAAGTTCATTTTAACGGGTCATAGTCTTGGTGGAGCACTTGCAATTCTTTTTTCAACGATATTGATTATGCATGAGGAGGAATTTCTTTTGGAGAGGCTTGATGGGGTTTATACGTTTGGACAACCTAGAGTTGGAGATGAAACATTTGCTAAGTATATGACAAGAAATTTGGAAGATAATCATATTGAGTATTATAGATTTTCTTATAGCAATGATATTGTTACTAGGTTGCCTTACGATGATAAGGGTACAATGTTCAAGCACTTTGGGAGATGTCTTTATTTTAACAGAAGCTATCAAGGCCAGGTGCGTTTTTTCTTCCTAAGACATAAGTTCCCTTTAATATATATATATATATATATATATATATATTAAAATTAAAATTAAAATTGATGAGAATATTGCTTTTGAGAATGTAAAAATTAATTCTTTTTTCTTTATATATGACATTATCACAGATGGTGCAAGAGGAGCCAAATAAAAACTACTTCTCGTTAACATCAATAATTCCAATGAGGGTGAATGCATTTTGGGAGATCATAAGGAGCTTTACAATCACATGGAAATATGGATCTGAATATGAAGAAGGATGGCTTTTAAGAATTGTTAGGCTAACAGGCTTGACATTTCCTGGATTACCTAATCATGTTCCTCAAGACTATGTTAATGTTACTCGATTGGGATCAATTCTGTCACACGTGGATTGATTCGTGTGCTTCGCAAGTGTAATATATAAAGTTGGTCAATTAGCACCAATAATTGTAGTTAAATGGCTTTACCAAATTTTTGTACTAATAAACACATTTTCTTTCCCAATTTTTTGTATTTTATTATGTGCTCATTCCTATATTTATAGAGGGTTTAGTTATTTTTCTGGTTCAATCTATACTTGTGAGTAGTAGTCCAAACTAAAGTTGTTCTAAAGTTTAAGATATGGGATACATTTGAACATTTTCTCATAGACTCGTAAACTCGTAAGTGTTGACTCGGAGTTTAACAACCATGTTCCTTTCATGGTAGAAGCTCTTAGTCTCATAGAAGGGTCTCCCTTGTGAATAACTTGCATCTCCATTTCGTGATCTATGAGACAGACCACCAGATCTTGGTGGACTCCTACAGAGGAGAAGGCACATGAGGGGAAATGAAAGGCATCCTTAATGACATCAATGCATTCAGATCTAGTTTTGATCATAGTGGCATTACTTGGGTGAGGCGTGACAGGAACATGATTGCGCACACCATAGCACCTGTGGCTCGTGATGGCTTGCTTGTGGGGTAACTGGCTTCATAAACCTCCTGATCTGCTTCGATCGACCATTTTTGATGTTGCAAAATCTTTGTGGTTGTGGTCGCTTGTGAAGGCTCTCCATGCATAAAGATAGGGTTTTCTGAATTAGGGGTGTTTCTAAGCTGAAACTTCTGTCTCTCTCTCTCTCTCAGTTATTTGGTGAATTGTACTTCTCTGCTTTTACTTTTAACATCAATGAACCAACAACTGTATTTGTTAGTCTTTTGGATCAGACCCATTTGTGGGTCAGGTTAGCGCTATTGTTTGGGGCGTGTGATCTGGTCTTGTTTTCGTTTCAATTTGGGTTAGCCTTCTTGTATTGTTGGCTACCAATTGTCTGCTCTGTGCCTCTGGGCCAATCATTGGGTGATTTCTGTTTGGGCCTTGCCCACTATTAAATGAAATCGATCTTCCTTGACAAAAAAAAGGAGCAACTTTTTTTTATCAAAGTATAAAAAAAAGGAGCAACTGAATGGAGCAATTCCCCCAACCGGGTTTAGCAAATTGATCTCGGAGCGGTTCATTTAAATATCCGGTTCATTAGTAAACCGATTAGTGGCGGTCCAATCTTTGTACCGCAGAAGAATCCCCCAAATTGAATGGAGCAATTCCCCCAATTATAGAATTGGATTTGGGGTGCGTTGTTGGTACATTGGAACAGGGAGAGCGAGCGTGATCTTCAATTTAGGGTTTTGATGTTCCCTGGTATCCCAAGGTCAGTGAGCGCGTAATCTGATAAATTTCTCGCGATTCCTTTTCATTTTTGGTTTAGTTTTCTTCTTTCAGCTGTAATTCAAATGCAGTTGAAATCGAAGCCCCCAAAAGCTTAGTTTTCATCTGGTAAATGATGATGATGATAATGACGAAGAAAATCATGTGTGAGAAAGAAGTGTTTTTGTTATGTGCAGGGAGCGAGTGTGAGGAGGGATTTAGAGAGAGAGTTGTGAGAACGCTGAGACCTGAGAGATACCCAAAGAGAAGGTCCAGAGATTTTTTCTGTTTCTTTTTCAAATTTTAGGGATTTCACCTTCTGCAGCTTTTGTTTCCGTTTCACTTAGCCTTGTTGAAGTTTCCCATGGAGGAGCGGAAGCTTGTGGTTAGTCATGCTTGTCTGTTTATTTATCGTTGTTCATTTGCATTTCCATTTGTATTAATTTGCCTTCCAGTTGCAATAATCAAGATTTTAAGCATTTTTATTGCGAAGTTATTTTTTTAAGAAGTTACAAACCAAACTTATTGTGCTCATGAAAATTGCATCTTAGGTTTTGGGTATCCCGTGGGATGTCGATACCGAGGGTTTGAAAGAATATATGAGCAAGTTTGGTGAACTGGAAGATTGTATTGTTATGAAGGTTAGCTCCTTTGCTAAGTCTTGTTATTTCATTTTCATGTTTAATTCATGATTTTCTACCATGATGCTGAATTTGTTGGGCATTGCTACTAGTTTAGAGAGAAAAGGAAACATGCTTATCCACGGTGCCACTGCCACACTAATAGAAAAGATGAAAGGGAGAATTAATTGAAAAAGAAAAGAAAATACCTAATTGTTGTACACTTTATGATACACATTTTCAGTGAAATACCAAATATAATGTACTTGTACAGCATTGATTTTGTGATTATTTGATAATGCTATATTGCCCCTATAGTTTTAAGTTTTCTGGAGGTACATTTTAAGCTACTTATATCTGTATTTTAGGAGCGATCAACTGGGCGGTCTCGTGGTTTTGGATATGTTACATTTGCATCGGTCGAGGATGCTAAGGTAACTGTTTTTCCCACACACTAACATATATAACTGGTATATGATAAGGTAACTTGAATATGCTTAATACCAAGTTGGGTGACTTCATGATGCAGAATGTATTATCCAGTGAACACACTCTTGGCAACAGGATGCTGGAAGTCAAAGTGGCCACACCTAAGGTTTTAGTCAAAGCGATGCATAAAATTTCAAATCATGTTTACTGCTTGTCTGGTTCATGGCAGGTTTACTTATATTAGATATAGTGATGTTGTTGTGGATTTTACTACTGATTCTTGGCATGCATTCATTTTAAAGGAGGAGATGAGGGCACCAGCCGCCAAGAAAGCTACCAGAATCTTTGTGGCCAGGATTCCACCATCAGTTACAGAAGCAACTTTTAGAAGGTATATTGAGTGTGATATCTTCATTAAAATAATTGGGATTTGGGACTATTTTCTACTTTGGGTTGGGAAGCAGTCTCATATAAAATCTCTGACAATGCTGAGGCAATGGATGCATTAGTCTAACAGTATTTCATTTGTTTTCTTTTTATTTGCAGTCATTTTGAGAAATATGGTGAGATAACGGATTTATACATGCCAAAGGTAATGTCCTCACTTGGATTGTCAAACATGTAAAGTTACTTAAAATGTCGTTGGTGTGCATTTATATATGCTGTGTACATATATACACATAACACACTGTTAATTCCAGTTGGTAGTTATACTTATACAATTGCATTGCACCCTTATGCGTATGCACACATTTATTTATTTGTCATTTTTTAATTCTACAGTGTATCATTATTTCCAACAGGATCAAGGATCAAAAACTCATCGAGGAATTGGTTTTATCACATTTGCAAATACAGGTTTGGCCATCATTATTTGTGTGCGGTGTAATTGTCTGCATATTTTAACTTTATGGATTTTTTTGCATGTATCTTGATTAACATTGGCAAAAGAGAATTTTGTGAGTACTTCTGAGCTAGGGATGATATTCCTTTTCTCTCTTCCTAAATAAATAAAAAAGAGGGCGCATCATTAATATTTAAGAATCTGTATCATTAATATTTAAGAGTCTGTTTTCACAAGGCTTGAAATCCCATTTTTGATTGACTTTTACATACACACTCATGTATCTTTGCTTACGATGAATATTGAACTTTATGTTTATGTGACATATTGTTTTTGTTTTTTATTCTGCTTCTAATTTCCTGGTCCAGTCTTAATTTCAACATAAAATAAAAAATATATATGGTGTATGGACTTTTTAAGACTGTAAAGAAGATATTCGTGTTGCAGATTCTGTAGAGAATTTGATGAAAGAAGATCATGAACTGGGAGGTTCTACGGTGGTGGTTGATCGAGCAACTCCTAAGGCAAGATTTTTACAGCTTATTCGTTGACAAAACAAAAGTTCTGAAATTTCCTAGCTATGGTAGGAAAAAGATAATCCATATGGACAGATAAATTTTTTAAAAAGGATAAGGATTTTAAAAGGAAATTAAGGAGAGATTTGATGGAGGATTTGGATAATGTCATTGGGAATGCTATTTGAAATTCAAACTAGATGTAGTTTTGAAAATTTAAGATGATATCTTGATTAGATAAATTTGAAGAGCTATCCATGGTAATATAAATTGATAAGGGAGAGGGAACCACAATAACATACCAAGAGCCAATAGTAATGTGAATATCCCCTAACTTCTGCTGCCCTTCTTATTTCTCTGGGCGTACACCGGTTGTCCTTTCCTATTGGTCAATTGGTGTCATTGTTTTCTTTGGTTGTGGCTTGAACTAGGTAGCTGTCACTTATTCTTTACTAGGCAGGGTATAGGAATGGTTTATTTATTTCACTGTCATCTCTGTATATGGGTACTGTGTTAACTTTTTAATCTGTTGGATCGAATCATGGCAATTTGGTTATGTCTGGTGTGATGGAAGGCGATGGGATAGAGTTGAATGGAATCATTAAATGTTACACTGGTTGGATTGTATAAAATAGCATGAAATAGAATGGATTCTTCCAATTCCATCTTATTAGTGGGATAGGATAAAACAGGCTTTTATTTTTTCCATTTTCCCCCTCATATTTGAGCGTAATGGGATGAAACGTTTTTTCTTCCATTATATCCTAGGTAGTTAATAGCAAATAGCGGAGCGGAGCGGCCGACCCATAAAAGGCTATTGCGGTGTAGCGGGTAGCGGGATGACCGCTACGCCGGAGTCTAGGGAAACAATATACCCAATTTATACCATACACATAAAAAATTAAGAAGAAGCTGTGTTGAGAAAACAGAGTGAAATTCGTGTAAAAAAATATGGTGAAGCAGAGAAAACAGAGAAATTTTGTCCAAGAGAAGAAGAAAACAGTGTTTTAATGGTGCTTTAATGGTGTTGAGAGAGGAGAAGTCGAAGCCGCATAGAAGAGAGAAGAGAGAAGAGGAGAAGACTTTTTAATTTGAAAAAGAAAAAGGGGAGAATACAAGGTGTTCGGTTTCGGTTCACTAAAATAATAGGGTAAAGTAAAAAGATAAAACATTAAAATATTAGGGTAAAGTAAAAAGACAAGTTTTTTTTTGACCAAAAGTAAAAAGACAAAGACAAAGACAAGATTAAAATATTTGGGTAAAGTAAAAAGACAAATACGTGTACAAAAAAACCCTAAACGAAAGGGTAATTTTGACTTTTCCAATTTTTTCACTGTTGCGCTGTCTTCTTCGCAAAATTTCCGCAATTTGGCCGCAATCTCACCGCAAAACAGAGCGCAACGGCCGCATCGTTAAACTGCACCGCCACCACCGTTTGCGTCGCACCTGACCGGGGCACCGCCCCGCGCCGCCTCTATAGCGGCCGCAACAGCTGCAGTTGACTACACAGATTATATCATTAGAATAACTAAACAATGGAACTGTAATTTTTTCCATTTTGTTCCATTCTTCTCTCCTATTTTGCTTCACTATGTTAGATATTTAAACAAGCCAGGGTGTGTGTTTTACAAGGTTACCAAGTAGCCCGATTTGAAAAGTTTTGTGAATACTATCTAAATTCTAAAATTGTTTGGTTGCAAGGTTTTTTTAAAGACCCGGAAGCTAAAACTATTCAATTCTTTATTGTCTTTTGTTGGTTTAAAGGAGAAAAAAGATAATGACAACAAAAACAGTTTTACACTCATGATTTATGTGTAAAAGAAACCAAGTGATGATAATTTTAGGATGCTATTTTTCAAGTATGCATATTATCTGTATAGTCTATATGAGACTCTTTTTAGCATGCCGTTTCTGTTAGAAAAAACATTTAACATGTGTTTATTATCTAAATAATAGGTGCTATGGTAACACAAATCAAGGATCTGATTTGATCATTTGGAATTATTACATAATTGTATGATGTGATTATAAATAAGACCCATGTGTGATCATAAGACACACACCATTCCAATACAATATCTGACATGGTCTCAGAGCTGTTCTAATTATTTGACTAGCAAAGTTCGTCACCACTGCTGGCGGCAACCTCCACTGGAAAGTTATCTGGCAAATTTCATTTTTTTCCCAGCATGCTTCTGCCTCCATTCTTGTGCTTCAGCCTCCATTTTCTGCTTCTAGCCTTTGCTTCAGCGCCAAAACTGTCATTGGACCACCATCGGCCACCACGAGCTCTCGCAACCCATTTTTTTTAGATCGCTCCCTCTTTGGTTATCAGTTTTATTTCATACTGTTGAGTGTTGTTTTGAACGACTTTAATCTTAGCCTTTTAAATTAACTAAACCCCTAATCAGTTTTCTGGTACTTCTAATTCTTAATTTCTTAATTTGTTGCTATGGAAATTCAGTTAAAATGTAACCAGCTGACAATGTTATTATAGAACTTCATGGCTTTTATAAATATTTTGTAGTCTTTGGTTTTTACCTATAATTTATCACATGTAAGTATCTTCATTCATTTGGTTGTCTTCTATCTTGCTTGCGAATATTATATTATTGTTCTTGATTGTTGATTATTTATTTTTCTTTGCATTCTTGGGTTTTTAAATGGGTAATTAATATGAATGTAGGCTATTAAGATTCGCATAATAAGCATTGGAGTAACCATCCTAGGATAAATGTATTAGGTTAGGAGCACATTGAGACTTAGTTTCATCCTTCCTTCATAGAGATAATCCCGAACATTCCTCTGTTTTTGCAGATTTTTGTTTCTTTTTAAACAAGGAATCTTCCAATTTTCTTCAAATCAAATTAACTTGTTGGAGTTCTCTTTGAATTTCATTCTTGAATTCAATTGCCTCACTCATTGCAGACACCCGTCCATGATGGTTGCAGCAGGCCGACAGCCATGGATGTGGGATTGAGTTGAGAGGGATTCTTAAATACACACAATGCACCACTAAGTTATAATTAATACTACTAATTTCACACCAGTTTTCAATTTCATGCTTAAGTATTTGTTTGGTGATGGAAAGATATTTGATTACACATGCTTCTCATGACTTCAAGCCAATTTGCAGGAAGATGATTTCAAGCCAATTCGCAGAATGTCACGAGGAGGCTATGAGCCAACTGAGAGAGTTTCCCGAGGAGGCTATGAGCCAACTGAGAGAGTTTCCCGAGGAGGATATGAGCCGATTGACAGAGTGTCACATGGAGGATATGGTGCATACAATGCATATATTACTGCAACAACTAGATATGCAGCACTTGGTGCTCCTACTATGTATGATCAACCTGCTTCAGTTTATGGAAGTAAGCATGGAAACATTAATATTAAACTAATATTAATTATTAAGGTTGGTGCATACTAACTACTTTACTCTTTGAATTAGGGGGAGAACCTGTTCGTGGAATGGGCAACAAGATTTTTGTTGGCCGTCTTCCCCAAGAGGCAACCACTGATGATCTTCGCCAGTACTTTGGAAGATTTGGCCGTATATTAGATGCATACATTCCTAGGGTAAGATATTAGATAAAACAAGTACAAATGTTGAAACCCTACCAACTTATATGTCTATTTGATTTAGGATGCCAACAAATCAAGTCATAGAGGTTTTGGTTTTGTGACTTTTGCCGAAGATGGTGTTGCAGACCGTGTCTCTAGAAGGCCTCATGAGATATGTGGACATCAGGTACTGCAATTAGGATTTGCTGTTATCGAGCATTACTTGCATTATTTTTGGTTAACATACTTGCATCTTTTTTAAGCCTTTCTTGACTTTATTCTCCCTCATTTGGAAATGATGTTAAAATAAGTTGATATATTTAGGATTCGTCAACCCCCTCCACTCCTTTCAATAATTCATTTCCCAATATAAGCATGGTACTCTTGGAATGCGTCATAAAGTATGCAATATGGATTTGAGGTTCTACTTGACATTGCATAGTGATCGCATTTAATCATAATGGACCTGTACAGTAGACCTATATGATTCCTAATAATGCAGATTCCTTATGACATAACATCATGTTTTCAATGTCAAGATGAAGTCCCATGATGATTCTGTTTATTGTGTGTATTTAAGGCTGCATAGATTCTATCTTCTGAAACTTTAGTTACCTTGTGTTCCTTATTATCATATAAACTCTAATATAAGTGTGTGTGCGTGTGTGTGCGAATCTTATCAACTTGCTCTTGCAGGTGGCCATAGATTCAGCCACACCTCTTGATGATGCAGGCCCCAGTGAGAATTTCATGTTGAATAGTATGGATTCTTTGGGGGGATATAGCGGTCCTGGAAGAGCTTATGGGAGGATGTATGGTAGCCCGGACTTTGATGATGTGAGTACAGACAATAGAGAAATATTAGAATTTGCACTGCGGAGAAACTGTGAGAAAATAATACAAAGAAAATCTTTACTAGAGAATTCGATAGAATCTAAAATTGGTGTTTCTGAATTTTAAAGACTTAGCTTGCAACTGATTAATATAAGAACAGTATTTATAGATCAAGTTACAGCTACAACTCTAGCTGACAAGTGACAACTATAACTTTCAGTTTCTGTTACTCACGGTATCTGATTATTAAGCTACATTAAGCTCATCCTGACACACTTTGGGGCCCGTTTGGATAGAGCTTATTTGGAGCTTATGAGAAACAGCTTATGCAAATAAATAAGTTTTTTTTTGTATTATTCATAAGCTTGTCAATGTAGTTTATGGAAAAACAACTTATGGAGATATAACTTTTGTTAGTGAGAATTTATGGGTTAACATGAAAACTTATTTATCTCCATAAGTTGTTTTCCATAAGCTCGAAAATAAGCTCATCCAAACGGGCCCCAAGTGCAGCTTGTTGTAAGCCCAGTTCGTGAACCTATGAGCCCAAGGCCCATTCTGCTCACCGAAATAACAGAAATACAAATGCTCAAATATTCTTCTAATAACATAAAAGATATTATAACTAATACTTATAAGAAATGATTGGCATATTTGTTAAGAATCTAATCCCTTACAATTTTATTTTCCCGTCTTGCTCATAGTGCAAGTGAGTTATCTGCTGTTAAGTTTGTATTATTGTGTAAAATAAGTAGATGTGTTTTTGGAGGTGTTCTCTGCCTGGAAAAGAATGGACGATAAAATATTGGAATATTAAATCTGCCTACGTGCTTCTAGCTTTTGGCAACACATTTGATTTACTTATTTATTTATATTTAATAATTATCACTATTATTTGCAGTGGGGTTATGGAATGACCAGCAGGAGACCATCAAGAGCAGATTGGAGGTATAGACCATACTAGGAGGACCTGTTTTTTATTGAAAGCATTGCATTTCAATTTCAAATGCTACTATGGCTGCCAGAAACTGCTGGGAGGGTCTTCTATTAAGAATGGTTTTAAATTGTTATGAATTGATTTTACTTGATCTATTGTTGTAATCTGGATAAATTATTTTCCCCTTTGAACTTCGATATTGTATCCAGTTGTAATGTATATGATGAAAACGTATTACCGTCTAATCCTTTAAGGAATTTATTGCTTATAACTTAGTGTTTTAAAATCTGAACCAGATGGTTCGGTTGGTTGAGCTTTGTATTGGCCCTGTCCACATTTCGGTTATTGAGGCGGTCTGATTTTGCAGGCTGATTTTGGTTCTTGCCAATATGAGCGGTTAAAAGCAATTGAACCATAATTTGACTGTTTTGATGTCCGGTTTGGTTTGCATTGGCAATTTTTGTATGATTTTGCAGGCTGATTTCGGTTCCTGCCAATATGAGCGGTTAAAAGCAATTGAACCATAATTTGGCTGTTTTGATGTCCGGTTCGGTTTGCATTGGCAATTTTTGTATGCATGATACATTCATGAAATGATGCGCAATAAATTCATTACTTGTAAAGAAAACTGGTTTGGCCTATCAGCTTTTTTGGAAGTTGTGTTTTGCCTTGTTTAGTATGTTCCGTATATTATTACTTCTGGAATGACGCCTTTAGACGATTTATCGACTTTCTTACCTTCTCTGAGGTGGAAAAACCTTGAGTAGGAAATTCCCTGAAGTTAGCTTTAGATACACTTCCCCTACTGTTTATGTTATCAACAAAACACTTGTTGCTGGACACGATCAACAGATGTGAAGACTTGTACGTCTCCAAACACATGTTTATTCATGAATAGAACAAAGTTCATCCACATAAAACCATTGTGCTTTATATACAAGCAACGCTTACAAACAATGATGTAAGGCTTTCTAACACAAGCCAATTACATCAAATGGCATTAAGACAGTACAATATATTCTTTTATAACCGAGTCAAAACCTTAATGATTTCAGGGTTCTGTCATAGAGCCGTTACTCATGAGCATGGCTGCTGAAGCAGCTTCTTGAAGACCATATGTATGGATATTTGGGGAATGAAAATACTTTGAAAGTCTTGGCAACATGATGATCCTGTTCTACAGGTATTGAGCTTCTCATACTCTCTGCTTTCAACTGCGCCCTTCTAAATTTCCTTAGAATCTTATCTATTGATGACGATCTCTTCTTTTCCAGTTTCATCTGTCAAATATGAATACATATCTTAGTCTTAATCATGATATTATGAATACGAATTTGTTTTATCCACAATATATATATATATATGGTATGAGGAAGTTAAATTCAAACAGCTTTTGATGAATAAAAACACCTCAAGTTTCCGGATTGCAGCTTCAGCCTTTGCTTTCTGCAAATTCTCCCACGCAATGATTTTGGCTTCCTCTCTCTGTAACCTGCTCCAAAAAAGAAGTTAATCAATAAATAAATATATAAGTAAAACAACAACACTAAGGGTCTTTTGCTCTTCAAATGAACAATGATGAGATTCTGATATCTTGCTAATGATGAACTAAGGAACTGAAAACTGCAGCAGTCAATAATGAGGTTCATTAGAGTTTCTGAAAGTATGCTATTTATCATTTATGTGACATACTTGGAAGTGTCCATGGTTGACTCTTCAATATCCCAACATGAAACTTGAGCTTCAGCACTGTTCTCTCTCAAATCTTCTCTGTGCATTGAGTCTTTTTTGGTCAATTTGGCTGCATGTCTCTTGGAACCCCTGATAACTGTAGCTTGACTATCAACCTGGACATCTCTGATCTCTAGTTTAGGAGAATGACAATCTTCTTGATCCATAACCGAAGTGGCAGAAGATTTTGGAGATGAATGTGCATAATTCTCAGTTTCTGAAGTGCTCATTTGAGTACCTTTATCACATCTTGGGACAATAGACATCTCAGTCTCCTCATTCTTGTTTCCATCATTTTTCTCATCTGTAAATCAAAATGACATAATCATTCTAAACATCTAGATCTCTGGATGTCAACACTATATACTGTATAGATGTATTGATTTCCTCATCCTATTCCAACTTTCACTGATTTAGCCTCTGCTTATTCCTAGTTAACCCAAGACCAAAGATATATTACCAAATTAAATAGTTAGCTTGTGGTCTGTTATTTCAGTTTTCTCTTATGTCAGTTAATTTAATTCAGTTCTCTTAGCTTGTACTGAATGCTAGAGCATGTTAGAGCATCCTGCCAATGCTGCTTAGTTATAAATGTAATTGATATCATAATGCAATCAAGGAGGATGTTATTTATTCTTCCATCATGTTCTAATAGCACATACTATTTAAAATTCATTCATATTGTTTTTTTATAACTGGATAAAACTCAGTGCATTAATTATCCCTGGAATCTAGCCACACTCTCTGACAATCATATGTCAGAAATAGTTTCCACTTATGCCAAAATCAAAGATCACATATAAAGAATACTCCCTATTTCCTTAAATATAATGGAAAATGTGTCAAGGTTCCATTTTCCCTTAAATTTTTTTGGTCAGATTAGACGAATTGGCAAATAAACACCACTCTTCAATCTTGGGTTCGAATCCGAGAGCAAACATCCCATGTCATTGAAATTGTGAATGCAACCAACGGTAGGACCCTTATATTTAGGAACAATTTAATTTTGGTGAGAATACCAAAAAAAACAGGGCACCATATTATGTTATTACCTTGAAAGATAGGAGATGATGGGTCACATGGCATTTCAGAACACGTGGGTTCCGTGGACATTGATGAATGCACTGCTACACCATTCTCATTGAACACAGGACAAGAATATTGTATTCCATTATCAATATCATGACCAAAAACAGCATCATGTGAATCATAATGATGAACAGAAACAGCAACAGGTGCCAAAACTCCAGTTGAGAAAGGAGAACCAACCATTAAGTTTCTCACAACAAAACCTTGGCGAAATGGAACTGCAGCAGGAGAATAGTTTGAGTAAAAAGCCACACCAGGAGGAGGCACAATTGGACCACTTATTGACTTTGGTCTTCTCTGATGATGTTGTGCATATGAACTACTTCTGTTATTATCAGCATAAGATGAAGCTGAAATTGGACTACAAATCCATCTCTCAGCTTCATCCCATTTTGAAGGCATTGTCCTTCCACCACTGAAGGGTGTGAAAGTTAGACCAGTCATAGTGTGTCTTCTGCTACTGCTTCTACTAGTAGCTTTTGTTACTCTTTCTGAACTCCACCCTTTATTGTTCTCAAGGCTTTTAGTTCTGTTCCTATAATATGGTGCTCCTGGACTTGGAAAAGAACTCATGTTCTGTGAGGAAGAAGAAGAAGAGGGCTTGTTCATTACACTCACTGAGTTTGAGTTTGAGTTTTCCATCTGGTTACTACAAAAGTGGAAAGCTGAACATAAGTCACTGTTCTTTGTTTCTACTTTTATGTGAGGTTGATATATCAGTGTGTACTTAAATTTGAACAGATTCTTTGTACACAAAAAGAAATAATGTTGGATATTGACTGGTCAAGCCTTTTGTTGTGTGTGTGGGGGTATCTCAAAGGGTAAAGCAAAATAGAGTAATAAAGAGTGAGTTAGGTATTAAATATATGATGATGACAAGTAAAGTTGAGAGAGTAGGAAGTAGAAAATGAGCAGGTGGTAATTATATTATTGGTAATCATGTAATAGTACTATTGGTATTTGTCTTGTTGTGGCTATGATCGGTGATCGGTTTCAAAGTAACGTTTTGTGGTGTGTGTGGGGTAGACATACCTAGAATGTGGACATGTTATATTATATGAATTGTGAGATGATGATGAGACACATCACGTTAGAGGCAACCCCAGTGAATTATAAGCATTTTGTTAGGGCGAGAAGAATTAATTTTCAGAGGGTAGATATCTGCAATGCAATGGACATTTTGTTAGATTTTCAAGACGACCCATTCTTTCCACGTGTCATGTCCTATCTAAATTCCAAATGCCCTCACATGCAGTGGGCCGTAGCCTCCTGAGACCTGCAGGCTGCAGTTTATGAGGGTAAATTTCACTCATATTATACATTTGTTTTGTCTTGAGGTAGAGACGGCTTCAATCGACGTACTCTCAGAACTGCGAGCCATAGACCGACGTGGGTGTGGTACATACACACACTCTGACGCCCAGTAAAATTTGTGGTGAGATGGGTACGTGTTGGTATTTATAGAGTTGATCTCGTGGGCTCTACATCATTGGACGTGGCACGTTCTTGGCCTTTGATCCTTGTATGGACGAATCACTATCCATGCCTACAGCCGGAGGTAAGGAGAAGGCCGACCTTGGTCGTAAATAAACCGGGCTGCCCAATGCGGCTCGTCGGTCCGAGGCGGAGCTCAGTCCGAAACATGTTTGAATTGAGCGTCGTCTATTAATCTACCGCAATTACTTATTACTTAGTCTAAATTATGTGTTGAAGTATTTGAAATTTGTATACCACTGAATCCACTGCAATTGTTTATTCCTATGGTCTAAAATGTATTTTTGAAACATTTGTTAACAACAAAGAAAACTAATTATAAATGGCTAGTGTTGTTCAAGGTGCCGTTGCATTTCAAATTCAAATTGATGTCTAAGTGTTTAATGTGATTAAAATATTGGAGGTTTCAAATTATTATGTTCAATATGGATGGTATCCAAAAAGTTCAAATAGACACATCTAGGAAGTTTGATGTCAATGAATTTGAGAATAATGCTTTACAACACGCATAGTCTATTACTCGCATACACTTGAGCAATAAATTAAAGACAAAGAAACACACTTACACTTACATTACCATTTTATTACAATTATTGCAATTGCCCATACTACCTCACAAAGATACCGTTGTCTGCCGTTTCGTCTTATGCGACTATTGACCCACTTTCCAAGACTTTGGCTCTTTTTGACTAAAAGTAGAGGATAGCGGATAAATTAACTTATAGCGGACGAGGTAGCGGATAGCGGATGAGATAGCAGATTGAATTTAAAGTGTTTGGTAAAATTAGCGGTTGAAGTAGCTTATAAAAATAAAATTACGTAAATAGACATTTGTAATTAATGCTTACAAATGAGAGAAAAATTCATTTAACGAAGGATAAGTGAGGAATTTAAATAAAGTAATGAGGGTAAAGTTGGGAGAAAAAATGAAACGCTATAAGCTATAAACTCAAACGCTACTTCAAGTAGCGTTTCAAAAAACGTTATAAGCTAGTGGAAAAACACTAAAAGCTAATTTTGTCAAACACTTACAACTAGCGGATCCGCTATAAGCTAACGGATGAGCATTGCCAAACAGAGCTTTTATCAGACATTTTCCTAAGGCTCCCCTTTGGGAGATAGGAGGGAGGTGAAGGGGGGCTTTGAGGGAAGGAGAGGGGAGATGTGGGAAAGTAAGACATTTTTCAATTTCAGAGGTGTATTTATAGAAAAGTAAAAAGGGATATTTATGAATAATCTTTAGAATATAAATCTTGTAGAGTCTCCCACTCCACTTTCCCTCCAAAACTCCCACCCCCTCTACCCTTCCCGTTCGAATACACAAAGTTTGTTCTTCAGTGACCAGTTTGGTGAAAAAAATAAATTCAAAAAAATATGTTAAGTACAATGTTAAGTAGTGTGTTTTTTATGCTTTATTGATTCCAAAAAAATCTACTATTCAAATGTCAAAAATTTGTGATTCAATAACCGATTTAGTGAAAAAATATATAATTTCATGATAAAAAACGTAAAATGTAATGCTAAGCAGCGTATTTTTGGGTACTTTAGTGTTTGAAAAAAATTACCGTTCAAGTACTCAGAGTCCATTCCTCAATAACCGATTTAGTGAGAAATAATAATTTCGGGACAAATATGTACACACTCTATTTTAGTTTTTAAGTCCGCAATTGCCTTTATTAAATAAATATTTTTTTTAGTTTATACTTACCTTCAATTTAAACAAAGTTTTCTCATGTTGCAATTTAAAAAACAAATTTTACCCAATAACAATTCTATATTAACTAGAGTTTTTACCCCGTGCCAATGCCACCTATTTAAGAGAAAGGTCAGCTATAAACCTATAAAACTTGGATATTTTCTCTAGCATGTAATAGCTACGGCCTATAATAAGTTGACACTAACCAGAAAACTCTGTTTTGTTCATAGGATTACAAGGTGGGTTGATGAAGATGAAGACAAAGTTAAAGCTACAGGGGACAAAAGTTTGCAGTATCATTCTACACCACATTTTAAAACACCACACTTTGAGAGTAGAGTGATGACGTCTTATATCATTCTTTTTCTTGTGTTGAATTTGTAACGAGTAGAGTTTGATTTGTCTTCAGATTGTTTTCTTTGGGGCGAGTAAAGGGTTTGGTAGGGGTTAAATTTTGAAAGCCGTTGATTGGAATCATATTTAAATTTGTAAATTAGTTTGAATGGGTTTGTCATCAAGAAACCCACTTTGGGTCAAACTCAGTAATTGGGAAGTTGATAAAATGTGTGTCACTTACTAAATGCTTGGCATTTTTAGTACTCTAAAATCACTTTCTTTATGTTTTGAGAAACATTTTATGTTGATGTATACTCTTTGTGTGAATAAGACTGGGCAATCATACTTAAAGACCAAAATCACTGCTATAATGAATCTTTTTGCTTGAAGTTCCTGCACTTTTTGATTTCACTTATGTATCTCAAGGGAATTTCAATATTTATGTTCCTTGACAACTATTGTTGTTCGTCGTTGACGACGTGTTATGCGTAATCAATGACCTTCCATCCAAGTGGAGTATCTTAATCAAAATGCTTATGGTGGAAATGTTAACGGTGCTTATGCCGATGGTGGGTATGCTAACAACCTAATAGCAACACAACGTGCCTTATATTAAGACCAATACTACTGAGATTATGAATCTCTTTGGTGTTGATGGTTTGATTGGAACACCTACTAGGAGTGAGGTCGTTTTAACCTATGTTTCAAAGGGTTGCTTCAAAATCCATTGTCCGATAACTGTTGCACGTGTTCATCTTAGAATAATGCGCAATCAGCCGCCTCCAATTTAGATGCTCTACCCTCATCGAGGCTGTCGTCCCATTCATAGGACTAACTCTTCTCATCATGAAGAAGTTGGCCAAAGTGCTCACAATCCTATTATTATGTAATGACTTTTTTTAGTGACATGTATACCTTCAAGACATTTTATCTTTGTTTTGTTTATTTCGCTCTATCTTCAAACTTTTGTTGAAACTTTTATTGCTATGGGAATGTAATATTTAGACCTTTTGTGTTGCAACTTCTGTTTTTTTTTCGCCGCCCGTGCACGGCACGGGTAACACGGCTAGTATATCTTAAATTTTGAGAGTATTGTAACAAGATGGAAGATATGTGAATATTTTGCTAAGTCCTCAAGAATTCTCATTCAATATTTTTTTTAAGTACCCTCACTTTAGAGGGTTTTAATATTGTGAAGAAGAAGAAAAATCTCTGTGGGGGATCACCATTCCTTCTATTGGAATAGAATCCCAGTTACACACACGCGAACAAAGAGACACGAGACACGCACACACTCACGCAGTAAGAACTCGAACGAAGAGCTCTCACAAGCTCAAAGGAGAAAATACTGAAAAATTAGCGACCGAAAAATGAGGTAAAAATTCAACATTAGCTGATTTTATTTGCTCATCTAGCATTTACACAACTTGTCCGACTTGGGCATTTGATACAATAGAATGATAACTAACTTTAGTTAGTTAGTGATTCCCTAAGTCAAATTGTTTTACAATCCCTAGCTCACCTCAAAATTTCTTGAATGCTTCGCATTTTAGGGATGTCAAGGTGTCAACAATCTAATTATCAGTGCTGTAATGCTCTAGTTTCATCTTCCCTTTACAGACTTTGTCCCTCGGAAAATCATTTCTGTATGCTTACTTCTTTTGTCCGTAACTGGGTAAGTCAAGGTTTATGGCAGATTTGTTGTCAACAAACAGAGTCATTAGCTCAGTTTTGTATACTCCCAATTCTTCCAGCAATGCCTCAAGCCACACTGATTGACATGCACTCATTGAAGCCGCTATATTCAGCTTCTTATGAAGATAGTGCAACAACTGATTCTTTCTTTGAACTCCACAAAATAGGTGCTTTTCAAATAAAGAAAATATAACCAATAGTACTCTTCCTATTCTTCTTATCCCCACACCAATCAGAAACACTACAACCAATCATCTTTAGACTTCCTACTAGAACCACCGTTTGGAAAGAGAATTCCAAAGTCAAGTGTTCCTTTCACATATCTAAGAATCCTCTTGGCTGCCATCAAGTTAGAGGCTTTTGACTCAATAAACCTGCTAATTAGGCCAACACAATATTAAATCTGGTCTGATATTGCACAATATTTCAGTGAACCAACTATCCTTTTATATTGAGTTGCATCCACCATATCCTCTTTATTATCCTTTCTCAACTTCAAATTTGCCTCAACTGGTGTCAGTTGCAATGTAGTCAAAAATCTCAAATCTTTTAAGAATATCAGTAGCATTCTTCTTTTTCCCCCCATAAAAACTCCATCTTAAGTGTTTTGAAACTCAATTCCAAGGAACATTGAGAAAATGCCAAGGTCCATCATCTCAAATTACTTCATTTTTCGTTAAAACAAACTGTCTCAGCTTCATTAGTTCCCGTCACAAGCAAATCATTTACATAAAGACACACAACTAGTTGTACCTTTGTTACATTCTATTTGACATACACCCCATGTTCAGACTCACATTTTCTTTAATCCATTTGGCCAAGAAAATAGTCTCTGCTCTTATTCCAAGTCCGTGGGACTTGCTTTAGGCCATATAAATCCTCTCTCAGTTTATACGCCTTAGATGCCCGCCCTTTACTTCAAATCTAGGTGACTAGCCATCATATGCTTCTTCATTTAGTGGACAATTTAGGAATGTTGATTTTACATTCAATTAAAGCATATTCCAATCTTTGGAACTTGCAAGTGCAACTACTACCCTTAGGGTTTCAATTCTGGTCACAGAAGGAAATACCTCTTCAAAATCAATTCTCTCACGTAGAAAACCTCTTGCCACAAGCCTAACCTTATACTTCACCACCTTACCAGATAGATTCAATTTTAGCTTGTAAACCCACTTCACACTGATAGCTTTCTTTGTAGCTAGCAGCTTCACAAGCTCCCAGACAATTCATCTCAATATAATTACATTATCCAAGATTACTTCAAAATCTTGTAATATTTGAGGTTGAACTCTATTTCTTTGAGACCTTCTTAACTCTCTTCTTTCTGCTTCTGCTTCTTCACTGCTATCTTCAATAATCAGCCTAGCATTCTTCTATTTGTTGTCTATAGTCTCGTCTCATTCTTTCATTT
Organism: Astragalus glycyphyllos; assembly: GCA_963573325.1. Classification (NCBI taxonomy): domain Eukaryota; kingdom Viridiplantae; phylum Streptophyta; class Magnoliopsida; order Fabales; family Fabaceae; genus Astragalus; species Astragalus glycyphyllos. The sequence continues at coordinate 49,041,235 of OY754308.1, read as the reverse complement.
CATCTGCTCATCACAATCTACCTATTCAATGAATTATATTGCTTATAACTAACTACTTGTCACATGATATCCAACTAGTATAAGTTGTTCCCCCATATATTTCAACGTTTTAAAAAAATTAGCATTGTTAATACATGACTCGTAGGGATTGCAATGGGTACCCTATGGGTAGAGTACTATATTGCCCGTACTCGAGCCCACACAAGTATGGGTAGGGTACTATAGTGACTGTCTCCGTACCCTCTGGGTACCAAGTGCCCATGGACATGCCCATTACCAGCACTTTAACAACAAAAAGTAATAAATAACATAAAAAAAACATTACAATTCAATTTAAAACACAATTAGTTTTTTCGTATCTACTAATTAAAATATACACAATTTTTGGTATATAGTACTCTACCCAATTTTAAACAGGGTTGGATTCGAACCCAGGACTTTGGTTAAGTTGGAAGAGACCCCTACCATCTCATCCAAGTGCTCTTGGGTATTAAAATATTACACATGATAGCATTTAGTGAATTAAAAACTTCCAAAATATTAGTAGTTTGGATTTATTTTTTTAAAGTTGCATATATTTAAAATTGTAATAATAGTAACTATATAATATTTTTTTTGGTAAGGTAAAGCTAAAACAGAGCAAAAAAAGGGAAAAAAGAAAAGAAAGATAACCAACAACTACACTCTCACAAACTCCACACCAGCAGCATCTGCTAGCAAGTTTAGAGAGATTTCAGCCGGAGGAACATCAAAAGTCATCCAAGAACTAGTGCTGGCAGCGCCTAGTTTGGCGAAGTAGTCAGCACAAGAATTGCCCTCGCGGAGGGTATGACCCAACAACACCACCCAATCTCGTCTAAGGAGATCTTTGATAGACTGAATTACCGAAGCATATCTATTCCAATGGTTCAGAGGGGAGTTAACAAGCTGCACGACATTAGTAGAATCTGTGTAGCATGCCAATGATCTAAATCCCTTATCCCAAGCATAAGACAGACCTCGAAGCAATCCTAATAATTCTGCGTGCACCCTAACTATATAATATAATATAATATAATATAAACATCCAAAATGTTAATTAGTAGTAACTAGTAAGATTTAATGTTTTATGAAAAAAGTCATTTCATTTATTCAAAAATTGTATATAGGTAAGCGGGTTGGGCACCGTAGTGCCCGTCCCCGAGCCGCGCCCATGTGTGCGGGTAATTACCCGTCCGTTTGCGGGTACCCTATGGGTATGGACTCAATTGTCATCCCTTCGTGAACCCAATTCGAAGTAACATGTTCACCATCCCGTCCGCGCCCATGTGGTTTGATTTGGATTTTACCAAAAAAATCTAAAATTCAAACCAATCCAAATCGAATGAGTTTAATTGATTCGGGTAATGGATTTGGGCAATGCCAACCAAATTGACCCGTGGACACCCTACACTCAGTAATGGATGATACAAGTTTGTGTGGGTTGCTGGGTGTAAGTAGTGCTTGGGTATAGGGGCCAGCCCAATCCGTTGAGTTCTGGTTTCATCTGCCTTAGCCTGCAAGGTTGGCCCGAATGAAAACATGGTACATATGGCTCACAGGCTAACAAATTGGCCCACAGATGAATCCGACTTAAAAGATTATTACACCTGATAATATATGAAGTCAAATTTAAATTGTTTAAAGGGGGAAACTATACTATCAAATAAACATACATAACAGTTCCATGCAAACATAAAATGCAAAGACTAAATGGCTGTAAACATTAAATAAGGATTCAAAGATTTAATTTTTAAATATTAAATTTCTAATTGTAGTAAAATAGAATTTCTTAGTGATAAAGATCATTAAAAAATGTATTTGTTGTAATTAAATCTAAAAATAACTTAGAGAATAAGAGCAAGAGCGGACTTGTTCACAATGTATTTGTTGTAATTAAATCTAAAAATAACTTAGAGCATAAGAGCAAGAGCGGGCGGACCTATTCACATTTGAGGGGTGCACATACAGCAACTTTTAGTATTTAACTTCAATTTCGTAAATTTATAGTTAAATATTTTTTTTAATTTTAGTGAATTAAGTGAGAATATTTAAATGAATAAATGATATTGTAAACTTATAATCTTAATAATGAAAATTTTTTCACCCCTAACTCGGTCTTGGATCTACCACTGCATATGTGTCGGTAGATAAATTAGAATATCAGTAGGTTTAACTTTTAACCTAAATATAGCACATTGTTTTGGATCTACCATTTCATAATTTTATTCTATTTATATTTGGGTATTTACGGTTTATTATCATTATTCTTATTATTTAATATATTTTTCTTAGAGTTATTTTTAATTTTTTTGGACAAAATTAGAATTAATTTACTGAACTAGACGGATATGTTGTTTCTTTAATTTTGTATTGAACTATATGGAATGTCCATCAAGCAAGTAAATAATGTAAAGGAATGTTCATCAAGAACAATCTAAAGGAAATAAATGGTAAATAAAGTAAAATTGTAGGTATTAAATTATTAATTAATTACTTTAAAGCATATATTTGTATGGAATTGAATAAAATTAGTTCTTGAATATGTATTATTAATTTATAGAAGAGTAAAAAAAGGTCCTTATCCATAAGGGCAAATAACACAGGCCAATGAAATTTGTTATTTTGATATCGCGGACGCGGTGGGTCTCAATCCCGTTCAGATTATTCATACGTACGTGGGTAACCTCACAACATACAACAACCAATATCATCTGACCACAATTAACATTAACTCATTAACCTCCTAGTACCAAAATATATGTTTGTCACACTCACCCACCACTACCAGCCACTAACTTCAATTCTTCCTCTTGAGTGCTACTACTCCTTCTCACTTCTCACTTTCATTTCTTATCTTCAATCAAATATAGCATTCTATATTTTTTAACTTAATTAGTTAGGAAGTTTCTTAGTCTAGTTTTTTTAATCAAATGCCTCCTTAAATTAATTATTTTCGCATGTTTTATATACCTTATCTCTTCAGTAAAAAAATGTACCTTATATATAAAACCAAAAATAGTAGTAAGTAGTAACACGCAAATAAAAGACAAATTATTCTCTCTTACTAGTCGGTAATATGATGTCAAAAAATATAATTAGTCGGTACTATAATTTAAAATTAGAAAACCTGTTAAAGAGAAAAATGATCCAAGGCATTTTTGACTTGGACGATTTAGTGCTCATATTTGCAACTACAAACCACCAATTTTGTCAACAAAAAAAAAAAAACTACAAAAACCAAATGTGTATCTATCTATCATATTAATTTGTGAGTGAATCACCAATTTAATTTAATCTACGAAATTGAAAATCTTTGTTATAGTCTTCATAAATTTCACTGAATATACTTTTCTCTTTCTCTTTCCTATAGCTTCATTAGTTGTGTCAGAATTTCTGCGTTTTTTGATCCTTCAATTAAACTATGGCTTCAACTACCTTATGTTACAACACTCTCAATCCCTCAACAGCAACTTTCTCAAGAACACACTTCACTATTCCAATAAACAAAGACCTTTCATCAAACACTTCTTCTTCTTCTTCTTCTTCTTCACTTTTTCACACTCAATTTGGAAACAAAACAACAAAGCAGAAAAACAAGAAGTTGATGCTGCATGTGCGAGCCACAGTAGCTGAGCGTGCTACACCACCTTCAACGGAAGTTGAGAAGAAGAAGAAGGTTAGGGTACTTGTTGCAGGTGGAGGAATTGGTGGATTGGTATTTGCTTTGGCTGCTAAGAAAAAGGGATTTGAAGTAATGGTTTTTGAGAAGGATATGAGTGCTGTTAGAGGAGAAGGACAATATAGAGGTCCCATTCAGATTCAGAGTAATGCTTTGGCTGCTTTAGAAGCTATTGATTCTGATGTTGCTGATGAAGTTATGAGAGTTGGTTGTATTACTGGTGATAGAATTAATGGCCTTGTTGATGGGGTTTCTGGTTCTTGGTATGTCAAAAGTTATAATATAATAATAATAATCAGATATCTTGTCTTTGCCTTGATTATGTTATAATATTAATTCCTAGAATCTTACTTTATGTTATATATAGTTCATAAATAGACTCTTTAATTCCTCGAATAGGATTGTCTCTGGTGGAGTTTCCTTGTGGGAAACCAAAAAGATGACTCTTCAATTGCCTAGTAATTTGGGATGATTTATTGTTGTTTGGTGTTTGAGGATTTTATTCTAATTTTGGATAAATTCATACCAGCTTTGTGTAAGAATAGTTAGGTTGTTTGGTTTTATTGGGTGTATATAGGCCTCAAGTGTAAACATTTAGAGGCTTCTTCTGATGACTATGTACAATTTTTTCTTCATAGAGAGTATCTGAAAACTTGAGTAGGAGGGTCACTCCACAACTTTGTTTACTTAAATATCAAAGTTGTAAAAAGAGTTGTCTGCAATTCCAGGTACGTCAAATTTGATACGTTCACTCCTGCAGTGGAACGCGGGCTTCCAGTCACGAGAGTTATTAGTCGAATGGTTCTACAAGGGATTCTTGCTCGTGCAGTTGGGGAAGATATCATCATGAATGACAGTAATGTTGTTAATTTTGAGGATGATGGAAACAAGGTAATTGGAGAAAGTTGTATGTTAAAGATTCTCCTCATATTTATATCAATTATGATGTGTGGCTTTGCAGACCAATGTGATTAAGTATACTTTGATTTCACATTTACTACTCTACTCTTCTCATCCAGCATTCATATTTCAGGTAACAGTTGAACTCGAGAATGGTCAGAAATATGAAGGAGATGTATTGGTTGGAGCAGATGGTATATGGTCCAAGGTCTTAATAACTACTCTAACCCTATTCATTGGCCAGTTGTTTTTCTGATATACTTATCAGTATAATGGAGCTCATGTTCGCTTGACTTGTTCATCCATCGTAAATTTATGGACTCTTTTTTAACATTCTGTTTGTAGGATGTCTATATGATCATAAATTCAGCACTTAATCTTATTGTATTCTTTTGTGAATAGGTGAGGAAACAATTATTTGGGCTAACAGATGCTGTTTATTCTGGCTATACTTGTTATACTGGTATTGCAGATTTTGTGCCTGCTGACATTGAATCTGTTGGGTATGTAGGCCATTAGTTGTGTATTGTATATCAATTTTCTTTGACCTATATTTATATTTTTTTAATATTACCTATATCATATTTAGAAGCTTACTTAAACTTCTTTTTTGGAAGGTACCGAGTATTCTTGGGACACAAACAATACTTTGTATCTTCAGATGTTGGAGCTGGAAAGATGCAATGGTATGCATTTCACAAAGAAGCTCCTGGTGGTGTTGATGAACCCAATGGTATGAATTCTTAATGTGTATGAGATTTGTTGCCTATTAAAGTGAAACCTCTGCAAATGTTAAATTTTATATGAAGCGGGAAAAAGGCAGAGAAAGTTGCCCATGGCATCATCTTCTCTGTAAACTACAAAGATGATATATGTTTGAGATTATGTAATGATTGCATTTGTTAAACTACAAAGATACACATAATGCTAGTCAAATCTGTTCTATATCAGACTCTAATTTTCTTGTCATGTAATAGAATGGATTCTAAGTTTCTATGGAAATGGTATTAAGATGAAAGTTGCTAATCAGATTGACTGGGTTCTGTTACTGTAATTTTAGCATTGGAGATATAGAATTTGGATGATCATGAAAATACTATAAGGCTCTATTTAGATAAACAGCTTAAGAACTTATAGACTTATAGTAAATGTATAAACACTTATCATATAAGTGCTTTTGTATAAGATTTTTCTATAATAAAAGATGAAATAAAGGCAAATTGTTTTTATATAAGCGATCAGCTGTATTCATAAGCTATCCTGTAGAGCTTATGGAAATAAGCTAGCATACGCAAATACGCTGTTTCCACAAGCTCTCTCAAACGATCTCACAAGTGCTTATGCAAGTAGATGAACCCAAATAAGTCAACCCAAACAGGTCCTACGTGTATTTTTTTTGTGATCCTTTTCTATGGGGGTCAAAGTTAAAACTTCATATTAATATCTTAATTCTTTCTGCATAGCAGGAAAAAAGGAAAGGTTGCTGAAGCTATTTAAGGGATGGTGTGATAATGCAGTAGATCTGATACTTGCCACTGAAGAAAGTGCAATACTGCGACGAGACATATATGACAAGATACCAACATTGAATTGGGGAAAGGGCCGTGTAACTTTGCTGGGTGATTCTGTCCATGCCATGCAGCCTAATATGGGTCAAGGAGGATGCATGGCCATTGAGGTAATTCTCTTGTTTGGTATTTATCTATTCATCGCCTCTCTATTTAATATGGAGATGGAGATCAACAAAGTCAAAGTATCTCACCTTAGAGGGGACTAATACTCAAAATCATGAAAAGTGAGGCAAAAGACCTTTCTAACTAGCTTATTTTATCATTACAGGATAGTTATCAACTTGCTCGGGAGTTGGACAATGCATGGGAACAAAGTATTAAATCAGGCTATCCAATTAAAATCGATTCTGCCCTAAGGAGGTAACACATTGTTTGCTTTTCAAATACGAAAAAAACTGAAAGAAAGATTTTATATTTACTTGATCTGAACAGAGAGATGCTTTCACATCAACCATGGTCCAATTAGTTAATCTTTCATCATCTTCAAAGAGGTTGATTTGAGAATAAATCTCTTTGGTTAGGTGACTAATGGTGCCTGTTTTTCTCTCTATTTTCCATGAATGATTCCAGCTACGAAAGCGAAAGAAAACTAAGAGTTGCCATTATTCATGGAATGGCTAGAATGGCAGCTCTAATGGCTTCCACTTACAAGGCATATCTGGGTGTTGGTCTTGGTCCTTTAGAGGTAAGAACTTAGATTTTATATAGAAGAGAATGAAGAATGTAGTGAAGTTTACTCTTAACATTGAAATGCTTCCTTATTCTTCATTTCTTTCCTTTCTCTACAGTTTTTGACAATGTTTCGTATACCACATCCTGGGAGAGTTGGAGGGAGATTTTTCGTTGACTTGTTGATGCCATCTATGTTGAACTGGGTCTTAGGTGGAAATAGGTAACGATGAGAGCCCGTTTGCATTGACATGTTGATACCATCTATGTTGCATAACCAAATATAGAATTGTGCAAATTGATTACTTACATTATGAAAATATGTACTACTTTTGCAGTACCAAACTTGAAGGCAGACCAATAAGTTGCAGGCTCTCAGACAAAGTACGTTGCTCAAATATAGTTACTTTCATACTTTGTTGCTGAGAAGAAATTGTATCTGGTAGTTTATATGGTTATATCTATTAGATTTGTCATGATCTTGATTGTAATAGGTATTGGTATGCTGTGCAGGCAAATGGACAATTGCGCAAATGGTTTGAAGATGATGATGCACTTGAGAGTGCTATTAATGGAGAGTATGTCTCTGACTAAATATGTTTGAGTATCATCCTTCACATATTTCTTACCATACATGTAGAATTGTAGATCACTTAATTTTTATGTCCATCCTTCTTGTTTGAATTATAGGTGGCTTTTATTACCATGCGGAGATGTAGCCGGTGTTTCAAAACCTATATGTTTAAGCCAAAATGAGATGAAACCCTTCATAATCGGGTATGCCTACCATTTCATCTACTTGCACTGTACTTGTAGTAGTGACATAATAAATCTCATATTACATATTATGCAATAGATTCTGAAATAGTAGTTTGGATATGAAACTTCAATTTTATTTACAATCCTACAATACCAGATTTTTGTTGTGCATTTCGAAACACGAACAATGATTTTACTTTTTGGTCACCATTTAGCATGCATTATTCCATTCTCAATTATCTAATATATATCTAATTTTCACTTTCAGCTCATTTTCTAATATGTTTCTGCATTTGCAGGAGTGAAACACAAGCAGATTATCCAGGTAGTTCAATTAAGATACCTTCACCCCAGGTAGAACAATTTATCATAATCCAAATTAGACTTGGTTCCCTGGTTAATGTTCTTCAACATCATGATTATTAAATTCTTTTTGAAGGTTTCTGCAATGCATGCTCGAATTAGCTATAAGGATGGTGCCTTTTTCGTAATTGATTTGCGGAGTCAACATGGCACTTGGATCCTCGAGTAAGTAAAATAAATGGAAGGTACTTTATTTTACTTATAAAGTTTGAATTCTTGACAAATGTATGTAATATTATTCTCATGTTTTTCAGCAATGAAGGAAAGCGGTATCAAGTACCTCCCAATTACCCTGCTCGGATCCACCCATCTGATGTTATTGTGTTTGGTTCTGAGAAGGTAATTGACTGTCCCTTTAGAGGTCCTAAAATTGGAGAAGCAATTTTCATATTAGACATATGCATATTCTAGAACTTTATCTTTTACACATATCAAGTACACAGTCCTTGCCTTAAAAGGTAAAAGATTGTTCTATATGGTGCATTATTTTTGAAATCTGACAATAAGTTATTTGCAGGTTTCATTTCGTGTTAAGGTGATAAGATCTGCGCCGGAAGTTTCAAAGGAGGAAGGGACACAAATTTTACAAGCAGTATGATGGATTGTGTTCAGTTACAATCTTGAATTTATAGAAAAGTTGTACAGCACAAATTTGCAGTCATTCAGTATCTAAGATAAATTATTGGGTAGAAATTGCTCAAATTTGCAGTTGTAGAGCACAGGACTTCATTCAACACAATGCCATTTTTTAGATGTATATGCATTTGTAACATAACTGATATGACCTTACACGTTTAATGTTGAGTGGAGTGTCCATGGAAGGCAGTGCCTACCTAAGAATTTCTCATACTTTTTCAATTGTGATTTACAAAATGAAATTGTATACTTATCATCAATATAAGAATGGAAAGTTCAATTGTTTCCTGTCCCTTCTAAAATGTACTCTGTCTATTAGAAAGGCTTAAAATTAAAATCTATAACTGCTATTTTTATTGTTGGTTCTTGCATTTGTAAACAAGTTATGTTGGTAATGTTTTCTTGTGTTATAAATATATGTCATATCTATACTAGACAAAAAAAGTGCAATTAGTAGCAAACTTAGGTTGAGTGAAAATTGTCATTATGTCTAAAATCTAGCAGCAAGATATCTTGAATAATATTACTCATTAGACAAATAATCCTTATAGTACAGACGCCAATTCTGGTTCTACAATAATGCACACAAGAAGTTGCCATAGCAGAGCACAACATTGTTGAAATATCAAGATATAGCTGTTAGATGACCATCTCACAATTCATCCGCTCTCTCTCACATTTTCTTTGTAGTTGTTTATAAAGTTGAAGCTAAACCGATGTTGTCTCCCTTTGCATGAACACACTACGAACAAAGGTTTCCAAGGTGGTTCAAAATTCAAATGAAGAGTTAAACAAGTCGTCACCAACTCAACTGCTAAGTTGACTTTTCTCTTTTTAGTTGTTTTTTTCCTGTAGCAATTGTGATTCGTGATAAAATGGGGTTCTGGCCCAAATATACAACATGTAGAAGAACGTGGACCACAAATGTTGGTTCTATGGGTGTTTGTTTGGGTCAAGGGATAAGGTTGTGGTTGGAGGCCCGGGGACACAAATCAAAGCTAGGATGTCAAGCCCATACCAAATATTATTTCTGAATAACAGTATTACTGCCTAATATCATAATGAAGGGGAAGACACGTGAAGAGTCAGAAGAGAAGAGAATGAGAATGGATGAGGTTGAGGTGGTAAGACGTCAATGCACATGAACATGATTGAAGTGGCAGTGTAGTTTAGATTTAGAATGAGTTCAGTTATGATTATGAAGATGCAACTCCCAGACAGTTACACTGGTTGGCTTCATAGCATTTATTGATTGCTTTGCCATTTTTCCTCTTTTATTTGTTCCAATTTCCAACTTCATTTTTTTACACTGAAGGAAAGAATTAATGGGGTTCATGATAGTTTGGTTGATTCAGCCAATATTTGGACCAACGGTGGCCTTTCTATATTTAACTAAAACCACGGTCCACCGTGATGTTAACCAATACCGTTGACTTGACTCAATGGTTTAATCTACCCTAGGATACGGGAGTCGATCCAGTGCTCTTGGATTCGATTGCTGCAATAGATAAATTCGGTATTGATCGGTGCGAAATTTGATACTAAGCACGAGTGGAGATTAATCTTTTGTTGAAAGCGTTAAGATACTCCATAGGTAGCCAGCAATAGTTCGACCAAAAAACCATGTGATATTTTCACGTATATGTAGAAGCTATGTATTGTAATTTCTATGCATCTAGTTATTGAAAAGTTGCATGCAGTTGCAGAACAAAATCCTAGATTATAGGGACAGAGAGTGAAAAAAAATTTCATTATCAAAATTTTTATAATGGAAATTTTCTTTCCGAATATTTTCACTAGATTTACTAAAATTAAGACACCAACCTATTTAACTCAAATTTATTTAAAAGTAAATTTTCAGTTATAGCCTCCATCTCCTATCATATTTAGTCTCTATAGTATATGAAAATATTAAGTAGACTGTAAAATTTGTGACATTCGTCAATTCGTCAAATTTGCTTCTACGAGATTCGAACCTTTAACCCTAAAGTGATGCAAACCAAATATTACCATTGGGCCACTTGCTTACTTGTGAATATAATGCCAACAACAAATATATATTACATAATTAAGCTTTATTTTCAACAGATCTTCATCTTCATCATCATCACATGGGAAGGTATAAACTTTAAATTATATTTTAAAATAAATACCTAAGAATTCTACATAATATAATCCATAAATAAATATATAATAATTTTGAAATGGGAAGGTATAAATTCGCCCCCCTTTTAGAACCCACGCTCCATCACATGAGGATCTCTGCAAGTTCAGATTCTCCCCAAATGTTTGCAAAAGAAGCCATATAAATAATACATAATTTAAATTCAATTATTACTATTATTATTATTATTATTATTATTATTATTATTATTAAGTTATGCCAACGGTAACATGAAAATGAATTCCAAGAAGGTGTGAAGAAACTAACAATTAGATGCGTCGACAAAGAAAATATCAAAATGCACCTTCCTTCGAATTCTAGTCTTCCTCCCAACTCAACCGTAGCTCACGTGGTCCCTCACTACCTTCCAAACCTCACTTCAAAATGACAACAATTGGCTTTGGCTACTATGCCTTTTCCTTCCTATTTCCTTGCAATATGTATCCCTCTTTCTTAGCCAAACACAAACACTTTGTATTCTTCTTTCTGTCTCTTAAAAGCTAAACGGCAAAAAGGTTTGTGTTCTTCTTCCTTGCAATATGTGTTGTAGTAGGTATGCACATCCTTTTCCCATTTCGGAAGATATTCTTTTAATCAAAAAGTGAAAAGAATCGAAAGATATTTATAGCATGCCAAGAGATAGATGGTAAAGCATAAAAGAAAGATCTTTATATTAGGGCAATGCCAAGGCCCAATAGATGGTAAAGCATCCACCCCGTTTTAACCCGACGGAAATTGTATGATGTTGTCGATTGTAGAGCCATTAGATCTAGAGAGAAAATTAATCTCTCTAAATCTAACGACCCTACATTTGGCTGTACCGCAAAAAACATTTTACTTGTCTAAAACTCGAGTCTGTTGGTCTTGAATAAAATTGAATTTTCCACCCCAATCTACTTATTACAATGGGATGGTGGGTTGGTCCGCCAAAACACTATAGAATATTTTTTTGATCCTCCATAACACCAACAATGATTAGAGAAGGAAACAAAAATTGGTTGTAGTTTGTCTAGTATCCGGGTAGACCCAAATCAAAATCACACAATCCTTTCAATGTGATGGGTAAATTAGCCCTAAAAAGTAATTCTATGAAGGGGATGACACGTGGCACTGATGACATGTGGTGATGATGTGGCACAAAGGCCCAATTAATGAATCTTCCATGATTTGAGGGGGATTGGGCATATCTTTCAAATTGTATAATATAAAGCTTGGTATGATATTTCATAAGAATCAGACAAGGTTTGACAACTTAGAGGCCAACTTTTTGAATCAAATCAAGTGCATAGTAGTACTTCCTTTGGCAGATGAAAATATCGTTAGATCGAGCTACTTCGAAATTTAAGAAGCATTTCAAAAACACTTAGATCCTTGATGGTGAATTTGAACTCTAATTGCTCTTTAGCATTGTCATTCTTACTAAGATCGAAATATGCAAGAATAGGTCATCCACAAAGATAACTATTGCTATAAAACAATTATTCTTAATAAAATTGTGTTAACATTGCGATGATAAACACGCCAATTTTGAGAAGCTATCAAAGGCCAATAAAATCCTCACAGTGGTCATTTTAACAATGGGACTAAAAGATTTTTGATCAGTAATAATAGGACTAAAAGATGGTTTCAAACAATGTTATATGTCTTAAGATGAAACGTTACCTAGATTTTAAATCAAATAAGACATGGCCTTAAAGACCATTTTTGCAAATAACTATTGCTATAAAACAATTAACTCTTCCAATAATAATTAGAACACCATTTACGATCAACAAAAACAAACACTATGTTCAGTATGTTGTGTCGTTCAACAACAGCAGCACCATGTTCCTATAAGAGGCTCATCTTTCTATTACATAGATAAGATGCTCATACACACGTGCACTTGGTTCTTTACAAACTAGAGCCAACGCCAGCCACACTCTTCTATTGTGTATTCAAGCAACGAAGCATAATTTGAAAACAAAACACACGCACACTTAAAGATAACTGTAGTTTAAAAGTTGATTGTTTATTGTGAATTTACATTTACACTATATATAAAATATAGAACATTATGCAATTAAAAGCTGTCAAAAAAAACATTATGCAATTAATTTCATGTTACAACAACGTGATTTACCACTTCCTAAGATGCCAAGTGAATACAAACCTCAATTTCCTCAATATGGTTAATTTGAATTCTTTAACTAATAAACAAAACAAAGGAAATGTAAAAAAAAAAAAAATGCATCATCATGACCGAGAAACCGATTCAGCCAGTTTCTCAATTCTTCGAATCAGTTCAGGTGACAACTTCTTAGCCGGTTTTCCTTCCTTCTTCTCCAATCGAAAATCAAATCCTAAAGCATCCGAAACCTCTTCGGAGCTCCACCCAGATTTCCGAAGCGAATCCGAAAACCTATCCACTTTCAATAACAAAGCATCTAAAACCGCTTGATTGTCCAACATAACCATATCCCCTTCAAAAAAACCCGAACCAGAAACTTCCACCATTTCGGTTATATCCGTTTCGCTCCACCCACCTTCTCTCAAAACGGATCCAATTTTCTCAACGTAGTTCTCCACCCACTTTGGCACTTCCATTCTCCGAATATCGAAAAACCTTTCCGGCGACTCCGCACACGACGATGACGAGCTTCTCCGTCTTCGATCCACGGCCGCAGCGTCACTCCAAAACTCAACCCACCTTGGCGTCCTCCCCCCATTGTCAAGACTCCGCCGCGTGAAATTAACGGCGGAACAAACGGAACTTTTCTCGGTGACTGATCTCTGTTTCTTTAAAACAAAAGGATCCGACACTGTTTCAGAGCTCCAAAACGGCGTTTCCCGCTGGAAAAAATCAAAGAGGTCGAAACCACAGCAAGAGATTCGATTCTCGTCGACGAAGAAAATAGGATTTCCGGCGAGAGAGGGGTTACATGGAACATAACAGTGGTTAAAAATAGGAATCAATAATGGTGCTCTCTTCAACGCGTTTCTCGCAACGCGCAAAGCCTTTTCCGGTTCAGAAGGTCTCGGCCCCCAACACCGGGCCCACACCGCGTTTCTCGCTATTTGAAACGAAATCGCCGCCATTGGAAGGTCCAATGAAGCTCTCAAGTGAAGTCTAGCTCCGGCAGCACGCCAATCGGGGAAACCAGCACCAACAGGTAAGCCGGCGGCGAGAACGGCTCGGAGGTCCGGCGGATAAACGAAGCCGAATTCAGCTTCGGCGCGAGCGAACTCGGCGTCGGAGAGACCTGGTTGTACTTGTATCCCTGAGTTACGGAGGTGAGTTATGATTTTATCGGCAAGAGGTGAGAATGAGAGAAGACCGTTACGTACGGTGGTTGTAGCGGTGGAAATAGAAGCGGCTCTGGCGGAGAGACGTTTTAGACCGGCCATGTGAGCCGGATTTAAACCGGTTATCCTACGGTCCACGTCAACCATTATGAACGGTGTTTTGTGTTGTGTTGTGTTGTTATTTTTTGCTTTAGTTTGAGAGTTGCATAAGTAGAAAAAAGGGGTGCAAAAGAACTCAAAAGTGAGATATGAAGAAGAAAGTTGGAGACTGTGGAGTGTTTTTGAGCGGTTGGAGGAGTGTGGCATGTGAAGAAAGGTTGAGTATTTATAGAAGCTATAAATGGACCCCATTTTGGGATCTTGATATTAGGATTTTCTTTATTTTCTCATGTTACCCCTAACTCTTGGTCAACAGAGTGTTGTATTTATTTACAAATTTGTAAATTGCATAGCATATCATGTGATATCTGACCTCTTGAACAACGGTTCAATTTTGAGGTGTGAAGTGTGAACAATTCATTTTTTTATCTAAGTTTGTTCGATTATTAACGGGATATTTGACAATACAAAAGCTACCATGCGGTGCAATTAATACTTGCATATGTTAAATAATTCATTTTTGTTGGTGCAACTGTGAAATAATTCATTGAACCATTTGATCCACTCCATTAATTTCATTCATGTTGTTGAGTTAACTTCTGTCTCTGGATTATTGACAATGCATGAGATGAGGTGAGATGCCTGTGGCCCGTAAGCAACTTGTTTGACAGGGGATATATATAAAGGCTAATTAAGCACAGCACACAATCTTGATGGCACATTGTTATTATCTCATGTGAGATTATAGTTGTTCACGACTGGATTGGCCGGTATCTTTTTGAAGTCTCGGCCCTAAGGAGAGTTTGTATCAGAAGGTTTTAACGAGACTCTTTAAAAAAAATTGTCTGATCACCTCTAAGGAATCAATCTTCTAGGTCTCAGCTCCCCAAATATGGTCGATAAGATCATCTCTCGGTCATAACCCTAGATAGGAGCCAAACTTTCATGTTTGTAACAGCTAAGACCTCATGAATTCAATATCTCACATTATCACTCTCATGTCCCCTTTAACGGCCATAACGACTCAATGGCAATCATTGCCCTTTATGTAGATTGTGTTATATATTTCGCTCAAACAGACTATAAAAGACATATAATTGATACCTAGCACACTATACTTCTATTTTCGGCTATTCATTCGTTTATTCTTTGGAAAAAAAACTAAACAGGAGTGCAGATAAATCCCTACTATTCATTGGGAGTAAGGATGAGCAAAGGACGGGTTGAGACGGATTATACGTGTCCCTAATCCGACCCTAAATTTTTACAGGGTCATTTTTTAGACCCTAAAACGTTCTTAGACTCGAATAAACCTGATGTTCTTCGAGATCATCAAGCTTATTCTTAGCAGTAATTGTTTCACCTAAATAAGACGAGTTAGATGAAATTTCTCTCACATTAGTTCTTTCAATTTGTTTCACCTAAATGATCATTTCCTTGGTTATTGTTATACTAAGGTTAGCTAAAACTCCAAGAAATTATTTATTTCTTGCTTATCACCTTTATTGCTTTCTGCCTTTGTCTCAAGTAACATAGAGAAAAAGGTAAAACTAACTAATCATGATTAGTTCCAAAAACAACTAATCATCATCTACTATACAACGAAACTAATCATTATTAGTCATTTACAATGAGCTTAAAGAGATTTCTCTCAATTTGATGGCATGGCTAATTCTATCATTAATAATAATTGTCTTCCCATTTCGAGTAACAATACCCATGATGAAACTACAAAGCAAGTCGGTGTTGTTTAATTTTTAGGTGGAACATTATTATTGGTTACACTATTAGCTTAGCAATAATTAAAGAAAACAAGTGTTACTATAGTGTTACTTGTTTCACGAGCCAGCTGCCTCACCTTCTCAGTCAGCTCTTTCTAACCATCGGTGAGAGGTTAACCCATCATTCCACCTTTTATTAATAACAAGTATACAATGCATTTTTATTGGGATGCAATATCCTCCACTCACCACTACTACCTCAAACTATAACTATCACAAGTTCACAACCTGAGAATGGGATTTGTGCAGATACTTGGCCAACATTTATGTCATAGTTTCCAAAAGTAACAAGTGACACCACTTTAGAGAAGGAAAAAAAACAAAAATGGTCTTAAAAATGCAATAAATTACCCGGTGTTGACATTTTATGCAAACTAAGATATACAAATAAACTAAGATATACTATCCAAAAGGAGCTGCTTAGAGAAGACAACGACCTTGGAAGCAGCAAAACTCTTCCAAATCATGCATGCTTAGAATTCAAAGCACCTGGTCAGACAACCTCATAACACGGGAAGGCGGTTGAGCGAGGAGATGATAAGCATAAGCCACCAAGAACATTCCAGAAGTGGGTCCTAGTAGTAGAAGTAACTCCCAAGGATAGGCTCCTGATCCCAAGCAAACAAATGTCGCCTCCAAGGGATAACCCAGATCACACCCGACCAACTACCACAAGAACTAACAAAAGCATTAGGGTTTGCAGCCACATAGAAGTGTCCAGGAAACATGGATCTAAGAGACGTATCATCCAACCAAATAGTATCACCCAACCAAACATGATGCCAAAATAAACCAATATTGTCATTTCCCACTTTATCCTAGTGTTATCTGAGATCCAGTCCCCTCACTCAAATTCCCAACTGCCTATGCGACAAACATCCTTCCACCGTACTGAAGCAAAATGGGGAATACTTAACTGTTACAAATTGTGGATATCTTGTGTTGCAGGTTAAGTTTTGATGATGAAGTAATCTAAGATAAAGTGACAAATGGAACTCCAAGGCACAACCAACCCAAGAAGTAACTTCGTGTTAAGGGTAGTTGCTAGGAAGTCGGGTCGTGTCTTAGGAATGAATTGTAAACCGCTTTTGAGGATCGGCTCAAATCACTCGACACACTAGCACTCACACAAACAAAACTAACATATGTCTTCAATTGATATGTTAAATAGGTTAGGCACTTGTTGTTTTATAGAAATAGATTCATGGCTTAGTGTTTTAAAAGAAATTATTTTTGAAGTAAAGAATCGATTCTTGATTTGGCACTTTAAAGCCAGAAATCGATTTCCTTCTTATTTTAAAGCTAGAAATCGATTTCCTCCTTATTATTAAAGAAAGAAATCGATTTCCCTCCTTATGGTTAAAGCCACAAATCGATTTTCATCTTGATTGTTTTGAAATAACTTGTTTTGGAAAGAAAACAATCGATTGATGACTTGGTTTTAAAAAGAAAAGAATCGATTCATTGCTCTCTATTGTAAAGAGAAGAAAATCGATTAGTAGCTTGTAGGTTTAAAGAGGCAAATCGATTTCCTTCCTTATTTATATGATCTTGTTTTTATAAAGCTAACAATCGATTGTCAACTTGTTTCCTTAAGTACAAAATCGATTGACTTCCTATTTTACTCAAGCTCAAAACCGATTTGTCAACTACTTGTCTTTAGGCACATAATCGATTTCTTACTTGTATTTTTGAAGCATAAAATCGATTTCTATATTATGTTTTTCAAGCAAGTAATCGATTTGTCACTTATTACATTAGTGTTAAAAATTGTTTCAACGGTCATATTTTTACAAAGTCTATAAATAGGAGTTAGGTTTCACAAATAAAATAACAACCTACAATTCTAAAGAGAAGAACGCAAACTCTCTCACCGTCACACTCATTCTTCACGTTCTTCATCAATTTGAACTGATCTCTCTCAAGGGTTAGGTTGGGAATCTTCAAGTTGTTGTATTCGCCTTCTCAGAGGTATTTGTTATTTCATTGTAATTTCTTTTAATACTGTTATTGGTTTATACTAGAGAGTGGGGAATCTCTCTAGGGTTTTGATTGTAACAAGAGTGGGGTATCTCTTGTTTCAAATTGGTTGTACTAGGGAGTGAGGTATCTCTCTAGGGTTTTTGATTGTAACAAGGGTGGGGTATCTCTTGTTGTAATTGTTTTTAGAGCTCTTGCACAAGGTGGGGTATCCTAGGTGAAGAGCGCCTGAGTCTGTAAGGGTTTTAAAGCACCCGATTGAAAGCTTTAATTTGATAGTGAAAAATCTCACAAAGGGTTGTGAGGACTGGACGTAGGTCAACCAGTATAAATCTCGTGTGTCCTTTATTGTTTTAAGTTCTAATTCGTTCGTTCCATAAACCTGCGCGAAAAATTAATCTAAGTCGTAAAAAGGGGAAAAGTTTTTAAAGTCTCAATTCCATAAAAAGCTACTGGTTTAAAAGTTAAACAGATTGTGGGAAGCTTAAAAATATTTACACATGAATATAATGATATCACAATAGTGATTTCTTGACCTTTACAATGAACATCAAAAAGACAGTTATAGCAAAAGAACTTGTGTCCAATAGGAAGACATACTAATATGCTCTAGTGCAACAATCAGCCCGCAAAACACAATAGACAAGTGCAATTTCAGACTTTAGATGAAGATTTACTATGATGTCGAGATTAGGATTCCGAATCTGTTATTATGAATCAAAGAAATCAACTCTAAAAGCAAGGAAACCAATATGAAGCCAGATGCACCTGAAAGAGGAAACATTTCCAAGGTTAAGTACAAAAATCACAGTTTAAGTTGCAAGATATCATTATTATTTCACAAGATATAGTATACTTAAGCTTAATGTTCAGTGCTTTGAGCCTCAGTAATAATACTAATATAGCAGAAGACAAGGTTTATGATGTCAAGTAACTATAGCCTAAAATTGCCTCAGTTCAAGGACGTTTCTATTCTCAAAATGGAAAACTAATAAAAGCTGCTTCAATAGCAAAAAACCAACAACTCTTTGATTACTATATTGGAGTGCAAGTCCATTACTATACTGTCTTATTGGAAAGCATATTTCATGGAATAGCTCATACAGTGCAGGGACATTAGGTTCTAGAGTGGCAACCTGTTAGTTTACAAACAACATGGAATAGCTAGCATGAGTAATTCAGTTACCTTAAGGAATCCCATGATGTTTTGAGATATATGTTCCCTAGCATAAATTTTACCAAAGCCAATTAGCACAGTTAAAATTCAGCAGATTCCATATAAACATTTGTGCAAAAAGGTAGCTTATAAAAACCCGTGAATCTGTGATGTATAAAAATAAGAGTATGACCAAAAATTAATTAGATAATGGAATTCAAAAATAAATAATTTTAGTTAGAAACAAGCACAAATTCTAAAATATGATCAAATCAAAATAAAATAAAAGGTGAAAATTATGACAGAACTTACCATATATCTCCACGAGAAATCCCCAATTGGGTGAGATCAGAAGCAAGTTTCACACACCGTTGATGGGTTTCACCCCAATTATACTTCAAAGAACCATACACAAGAGAAGTTCTATCTCTGCAAACCTTTGCTGCTCTTTCCAGGAACATGGTAGGAGACAAAACAGTATACATCAATGCAAGCACAAAACAGGAATAACAAATCAAATTTAATGGCAAAAAACATTCAATACAAAACAGTAAATCAAATAAAAAATGGGAAGATAGTGCAGAAATGGAGGTTAGGGTTTACATTCAAAAATCAAACCCAAATCAAAAATGGAGGTTGGGGTTTCCATTCCAAAATCCACAACAACAACTAATCAAACCCAAATCAAACCCTAACAGCTACTAATTCCAACCAAAAATGGAGGTTAGGGTTTCGATTCAAACAAAAATGGAGGCATTTTTGCTAAATAGAAGTAGAGAAGAAGAAAAATATTTACCTTTTAAGAAAAAGAAGAGAGGAAAGCGCGTGAG
Source organism: Astragalus glycyphyllos (assembly GCA_963573325.1). Lineage (NCBI taxonomy): Eukaryota > Viridiplantae > Streptophyta > Magnoliopsida > Fabales > Fabaceae > Astragalus > Astragalus glycyphyllos. The sequence continues at coordinate 49,021,342 of OY754308.1, read as the reverse complement.
AAAGGAGAGGAAACTGAGAGAGGAGAGTCACGGGCTGTTGGTGGTGGTGCTTCGAGAAAGCCAGGTGAGGTGGAGGCGAGAGAAGTGCGCAGTCTCAGAGAGGGAGAGGGAGTCTGAGAAAGAAAGAGAAAGGAGAAGGAAAGTGAGGGTGAGAGCGTTCTGTCGTGCATGTTATAATTTTATTTCTGGTTTGCGACGGGATTTCCGTCGCAAATTTGCTGCCTTTTCCAAGTCCGTCGCAAACCTGTGGCAAACTCCAGCAGGAAATTTCACGCTCCTACTTTTAACACTTGCTGTCGCAAATCCGTGGCAAATTACTGATGGCATAAGCTCTGTCGCAAATGTTGGTGGCTAAAACAGATTTTTCTTGTAGTGGATAGAAGATCGAAATACTACTCAAGACCGAAGTGAGCAGGACTATTCTCCCTACTAGACTAATAGATCTATGTTGCCAACTAATAGACCTTTTTATGTAACTTTGCTATCCATAAAAACTCGCTAAGATAAAGATTTTCACATAACACTTCAAACAAAAACCGTCATCTAAAAAATACATTGAGCCCTCTGATAAGACTTGTTTGAGCAACGTACCGTTATCTAATAGCTCAATACAAATACACAGAGCTTTCTTATAACGTTTATTCAGATATCGTATGAATCATAACTTAAAATAACGATTCTTTAGGATGCATGTTGTCCAATGCTGTATTTGGCGTTTTATTGACAGTTGTACCATACTATAATCACATTTAGCCTTTATCAGATTATTTACTTTTTTTTTTTCGGTTCATTAGTGGCTACTCATGGCGTGTTTCCATGTTTTCAACGAAGGATTAATCTCCGTTCGTGCTTAAGAGCAAATTTTGTATTGTCCAACACCGAATTTGTCCATAGCATGAATCGAAACCGAGAGCACCGAATCTACCTCATGTCCCGAGATAGCTTTTCCCACTGGCCAACGGTGTTGGTTACATTATTTACTTTTTGTTCTTGTCATATATAGGAACTACTTAAAATGTGTGACGATCTTCCTATTGGGAATCTTTCGCTTTATATATTGCATTAGTAAGTACCCTTCCCCCCCAACCATTTGTTGAATTTCTTGCTTATGTTAATACTGGAAAGTTATTAGCTTTATAATAGGTAGCAGACACAAGTTAGTTGCCTTTGTGAGAACTGTTGCGGTTCCAAATACTTTTAACATGATATTTGTTCAATTAACTGATTGAAGAATCTTTGACCTAATACTACTTCAACTGATTATGAATATGCCTGGTTTCCCAACCTATGTTAAAAAATCATTTTAACCGATTTTAAATCTTTGACATACTACTTAATTTAACTAATAAAAGATGTGTAGGTTAATTGACCTTTTAAATTCTAGTTAGGATTAATTCTTCCTGTGTTTTGAATTACTATTAATTTATACTCAAATTGCAAATTAACGGTCACCTTCTGAGCCTAAGCATGTGACCTACTGATATTCTCCACTACACTCTCTGAGATGTTGGACTTGGAGCAAAGTCACAGAACACAGCTTCCATGTGGGCTGGCCTAAATTTTTCGATCATTTTGATAAACCAAATTAATAAAATAGGATTAATATTACTAACTATAATTTGGTCGGTAAAGATAGAACTAAGTCAACGATTATGTCTATCTTAACATGAAGATTCTTGTAAGAATTCTACTTAACAGTGTGGGTGAGAGAGTATATTCTATTATTCATAATCATATATTGAGATAATGCCCACTATAATAACCCAAACCACTACTTGCAAAGTACATAATTATTACAGTAATTACAGTAATGTTTATGAAGAATCTGAGAAGAAGTTGAGGTTTGTTGGACTTTTTGGAGATTTGCATGGCCCAGTACTTTTGATATTGCCTTATCAAGAAAAGCTCCACGTACCTTTTGGAAACGCCCGTTTTTTTCTTCATATTTGTGTATATTTTTCTCAGTAGGAAGACTTTCACCGACGTAGAGTGCATTTTTAGCCAACTACCACTCTAACTTGTGGTAAGGCATCCATGTGCACATTCAAATAATATTCGATTCAAATGTAGGGTTTTTCAATGAAAAGGACTCATGGGATGTGGCTTGATTTTAAACAAAGATATTTTTTCGAATTAACCCTCCAATTGATCCATTAACTATTGCGCGCTCTCTCCAATTTAGTCTCTAAACTATAAAAATATAATAAATAGTTTCTAAACTATTCTAAATTCATTAATTTAATTAGTCTCGAACTTATCCACCATCTCTCATATCTTCATGATCATAATTTAGTCATTTAATTAGTTTCTAAATATAACCGAAATGATCATACTCCTGATTTTTCTACTTAATTTGATGACCGAAAAATACACATAACTTTAGGTGATTTAATGCAAAAGAGCAGAGAGAAAATGTAGAAAAAATATGAGAGATAATAGAGACAAAGACATTGTCTTTTCCTTCTTTTTATTACAATGTATTTGTCCGTCCTTAAGGTAGAGTATCCATAACCAATAAATTATCTTACATCAATAGGATTAGTGACATGAAACATTTATTAAGCCTATGAAGGTAATATAAAGAGCTCATTTTTGCACCTCACCCTATTAAGCTCTACCGGTATGAACCTTGACTAATCCATTTGAAGGGCATCATTTTTGTTAAACCACTACTTGCAACCAAACATGGACACCCAAAACATTGTGAAGTCCCCCATATGGATTCACATGATAGGAGGTTGTATACTTGTATTTTAGGGGGATAGGAAAGTGATGTAAAATCTTTCAATATGAAAAAGTGTAAGAAAAGGTAGTGTGCGCTAATATGCTTTTCGTGGCATAATAATCCTAGTTAGCTCAACAAGTTAAGTTAAGGATGTGACTTGGTGGTAGATATAGAAAAAGCAAAGGAAACATGTTGTCTGTCTCAAATGTGTAGCCGAATCTGAAAACAGACAAAATTGCTATTCAGTATTACTTTTGTCATTACATACTGTCTTTGCTACATCTTCATTCTCTTTAACTATTTACCCTTTCATTTACTATACTACTAGCTGTCAAATCTAATGTAACACTATGATCAATATCACAGTTAATTTTGTCTAAAGCTACATGCACAGCCTTAGTGTTTGACTGAACAATACACTTGCATGCACAACAAATATATTATATTCCAATCTTGATTGTTGCAAAAGGATTTCTATAGTAAAAAACATTGGAGATTCTTGATTGTTGAGTGAATAAACTTCCCTGCATTTATCTGACTGCTTACTCTGATGGATTCAGATCAACAAATATTCTTTCACCCTAGCCGATGTAATTCGTTGCATGGCATTATTCAAAAACAAAACACACTTCTGCAAGCTTGATCCAAAAACACTTTTCTTCCGAAAATTCAAGAAAGATTTTGGGCCAAGCCCATTAACACAACAAGAGTAGGCCAATTAATGGTTCAGTTTTCAAGGAGAATCGCACCAAACTGTTTAAACAGTTTGTCTGAACCGAACGGAACCGAACTGTCTTAATAGTTTGGGTTCAATAGTTCAAAAGAAAATGTTTAAAATTTAAAAGTTCGGTTCGAACTCGAACTGCCAAACCGAACAATTAAGACAGTTCAGTTCGGTTCGGCCAAATCGCTAAGACAGTTCGATCGAACTGTTTGAACTGTTCAGTTCTAAACTATTAGTATAAGTTCAGTTAATTCTGGTTCAGTTCAGTTTAGTTTGGCAGTTTAGTTCTAATGAATAGTCCTAAACAAGAGAGAATACGTTGGTATCGAATGTGTAATGGACTTGAGCTGACACAACACAATCAATACCAAGGTACATAGTGTGCAAAATTTGAATTTCCTACAAAAATTTAAATTTTAGACACTCAATGTTTTGGCACCGAGTAATTTTGAACTTTCGGTACTAAAGTACTGTATAGCAAAGAAAAACATAGAAAAGAAAGGCTAGAGGGAAGAAGATGGATAGTTAATGTTGGGGTGTTTTGGTTATTTAACGTGAGTAGGGGAGGGAGGATAGTAGAAGGGGAAGTGCAAAAAGAATGGGGCCAAGAAAATGAACGCAGGATAGAGGAAATTTGGGAGGAGTGAGGCAAACCCAAATTGTTAGGAAAAAACGAAGTTGACAACTGCTAACTACTCTCACGATTTACTGCCCACACCCCCACCACCCCTTTTTTTTGTTATGTATTTTTTTGATTAAAATGAAAGTACCTTTACTAACAAACACCCCTACATTTTTTGTGTGATATATGGATGTTAATGACTTTAATATTAATTTATGTAATGTTTTCGTAGAAATTTATAGCACAGAAAGTAGTTATCGAAATTATTTGCATTGTCTATTGAAAACTAAATTTCGGAACACGTTTTATTTTATTTCACAAAAAAATCTTTCAAAATTTAGTTTCCAAAATGCTAGAGTTCTTTTGAAAAATAAATTTAGAAGGTGATCAAATCGCTTACCTTCCTATCTATTCACATGAGTTCGATTAATTCAAGAAAAAAAAGGTACGAGGAGGAGGACTCTTGGAGGAGTTCAGTGGCCAAGACTAACTCAACATATATGGGGACCTTAGCAAAAGACTGGTGATGTTCCTAACAATGAGCTTTTTGGCCCATTATATACACAAAGCCTATAAACCAAAAGTCGCACAATAACTCATATGACATCATGAGCTCTGACTTCAACAACTTGTCGCCACAACATATTTCCTTGGTAACCACATTTCATGGTCGCCTCGTTCCCCAAAGCAAATGGGCTTCTCGTGAACAGTGTTACATAATACAATCGTCTCTCAACTCTTTGCGCAAATGCTTATCATATAAGAACTTATGCATAAGGTGCTTCTATAATAGAAGATAAATAAAAGTTAAATTATTTTTTTATAACTTATAAGTTGTTTTCATAAACTGTGTTGGAGAACTAATAAAAATTAGCTGAAAACAACTTATAAACATGTCATAAGCTGACTTCATAAGCTCCCTCAGATAGTCTCACAAATACTTATGTCAATAGAAAAGTCCAGATAAGCAGATCCAAACGGACCTAGTCTTAGGAGAGGGTAAATGGGAGGGGGTGAGGTAAAGGGAAATGGGAGGGACGAGCATGGGGAGTCTAACAAAACGGTGTGGATGTCGTTAGTAATTCTTTAGGGTGATGTTGATAGAGCCTTTTGCTCCATATTGGTTTGTTGGGCTTTACGTTTAATTGTTGGTGTTGTAATTTCGTTTTCTTAGCCAGGCACTTTTTTACAATCAATGGGCTTTTGTTGATAAAATTACAAGTTATTTATAAAAAAAATATCCTTATAGGTTATGTGACTTATTAGTCAAAATTAACAGATTATTTAAGCATGTTAAAAGTCAAAATCGTGTTTATTGAATATCTTAAAATATACACATTGGAAATAAATAAATAAATCTCGTACAAGAAAGAGTCAGAAAATGAAATAAAAAAAGAAGAGAGTCAAAAAATTGATGGCCAAGGGTTCACATGACAGATTATCAATTAAAAAGTAGAAAGAAAGGAGAAACAATAGGAGAATTCTACCATGCCCACTGAGTTTTGTTGGATATGATACTTGTAGGAAGTGATTGGATATTGGGTATCATACCCAACAAAACTCAATGAGTATTAGAGTATTTACCAATATTCCAGATTTTTGTAGCATTTCTTCTGCTACATTTCTTCTCCTAAAATACTATTTATATATAGCATACATTAGCTCCAAGGTCAAAATAAACTAATTAAAAAATCTAAATCATCAAGTATAAATTGTCAATTTCTCGTAAAAAAAAGTTGTCAAATTTGAAAAGGATGGGGATGGTCAAATTTGTGAAGATGATAGCTTCTTGATGTTTAGTTGGAATGTAGATGGTGTATATCACGTCTGATTGCAAGTGTTGACGAAAGAAGAGACAATTCACCTCTATGTGCTTGGTCCTCTAATGGAAAATGGGATTTGCACGAGGTGATGAAGAGCTGCATGATTATCACAATGCAGAAGCGTGGGTGAGTCACAAGTAACCTGTAAGCGTTTAGCATACTTGTGATGCATGTGACTCATCTGATATGGGGTAATTGACCGAAATGAGGTATGGGTGCGAGACTCTCCTAAACGAGTCCATGTACGCGTCAGTGGTGTCTGGCCGATCCTGCATGATCCACTCACTGCGCTGTATGATGTTGTCGTCAAACTCCTACCACATGCAGTCAGCCTGATGTGGAGTCACAGACATCGACCTAATATATTGCGGGTTAGCTGCGATCCCCTGTATGTAGCCAAACTCACTGACGACTCAGTTTGGCAGATATGGCATCATGCACGTAGCATGACGTACGAACCCCCGGTAGTAGGTCAGCATGTGTTAGCCCCAGACATGCCTGTGCTCGGTGTAGGGTTCCCATGTGATCTGCTCTTGAGAATGACGATCCAACATATTCTGAAATGGGACAACATTACTGTTGCCTCTCATATTCAACCAACGCTTGGCATGTGTCTTATCTTAATCATTTAGTCTTAAAACCATCACCATGAAAGTGCTCAACGATCTAGCCCTGTAATCAACATGTGAACCGGGTTAGTAAACATACAAAAGCACCATAAACCGAAAATTAAATTATTTATAATACATGCCAGAATGAGTGAGGCGTAACTACCTCCCAGCCTACAGGTAGTTATGCTAGCATCCTTCAGCTAACTCTAGACGTAGGCAAGGGCCGCCCGGCCCTAGGTGTAGCTGCCCAATAGGAACAACATGTAACCCTTAGCAGCATGCTCCAATCACCTCTCACGTACGATTTCCTTGTAGACCACCTACTGCATCCATTTTAGTTGTACATACACACACATTTACCCTCCATCTGATAAGCAACATCCTCATAGTCCACTCTAAGATACTCGACCAAGCTGTTTGTGCCCTCAATCTTAAAATGGGAAGGGAAATTTAATAACCGACCAAGATTCGAGAGGTTAAGGCCTTAATCGACGTGTAGGAACCCTAGGTCCTTAAGAGGATAAAGGCTTGATCTCCGCACATAGGCATCAATCTATGGTGCTATGGTCATCTTCTTTGTACTCTTCCCTTGGGAAATGACCCATAGCTCGCCACGTTTTTACTTGGTCATGGTCTCCGTTAGTCGACCATTAAAAAAATTTAAAATAAATTTTAAAATAGATATGAACAGTGACCGACCTCTCCATCCACTACAAGAAAAACATGAATTTCCGGCGGATTTTTAGCGGCGGATTTTTTCCGTCTGTACATTTCCGGCGGATGTTTGGCATTTCCGGCGGATTTCGTAGAAAAAAAAATTCAAAATCCGCCGGTAATTTCAAAAATCCGCCGATAAGTTTTTTTTTTTTTGCAAAATCCGTCGGTATTTTCAAAAATCCGCCGGTAAAATTCGGAGGGAAAAAAGTCCGCCGGTAATTTCAAAAATCCGCCGGAAAAATTCGGAGGGAAAAAAATCCGCCGGTAATTTCAAAAAATCACCTATAAATAAAACTTTCTCCTACACTCCTCTCATTTCACTCTTTATTTCCTTCTCTTTCTCTTATACATTTTCTCTATCTTATATTTCTTCTTCTTCTTCCTCATACTCTCCAATCTACATAAATTTCTCTATACATCTCTCCTTCTTTCTTCATTCTTATTCATTCTCACTAATTCATTCTTATTTCTTTTTTCCCATTCTCTCCAATTTTAATACTTCTCATCTCTCCGTTTTCCTTCATTCTTCATTCTCACTCCTTCATTCTTCTCACTTCATTCTTATTCTCACATATTCTCTTTCATTCCTTTACACTTCTTGATTCTCACCCCAACCGGTACAAATACAAGGGGAAATTTGAAATTGGACAAAATTTAGATACAATAACATTTAAATTTAAAAAACGAAATTCTTATTTAAAATTCAAAATTTTAAAACTTAAAAAAAAAAAAATTAAAAAAATCCGCCGGTAATGCACATTACCGGCGGATTAATTACCGAGGGAAAAATCCGCCAGTAATGTGAAAAATCCGCCGGTAATTACCGGCGGAAATTCCGCGGTAACCATTACCGACGAGTGAATTACCGGCGAATTTCCGGCGGAAAAAATCCGCCGGTAATGCCCATTTTCCGGCGGATTTTGGCCATTACCAGCAGATTTTATCCGCCAGAAATTACCGAAATTCTTGTAGTGATCCTATAAGGCTTTTGCTCCATGGGTGTAAATTAAATAGTCTTTCCGTGGGTGTTAATCCCCTCGCGAAAAATTCGGGGATAGGGACGGGTCCATACCTCCCCCCCCGGCGGGACCCTGCCCCGAATACATTACATAAATGTTTGTATTATGGATATATATTATATTCTATGTAATAGATTTTTTCGTCTTTTAATATGTTTTTAAATAAAAATACTAATAAAATATTACATTGTGCTAATTTTTATATTTTTATTCTTACCTTTATACTTTTTAAATATTAAAATATCAAAGTAAGACTAAATTTTATACATTTTTTCAGTTTTATTATATATTAATTTTAACTTTTGGTAACTGTGAATAAATTCTTAGGGTCCCCACGGGACTGTGGGGATGGGGATGAGGGAGGAAAACTCCCCGAAGCGGGGAATGAGGATGGGGCTGGGGGACAATATGGGAGGTGGGGAAGGGGAGCGAGGAAGTACTCCCCGCCCCCGCCCCGCCCCATTGCCATCCCTAATTATTTACGTTCTACAAAAGTAAATTAAATAGTCTTACCTTGATTTTAATGGAAATTGATTTTTTTTAAAGAATCTTAATTATGAATAAATTATAAATGAATGATTTTGTAGCAAAAAAAAAAATGCAAGGAGGATGATATCCTAAGATTAATAGATAGATGTTGATACCAGTGTAAAATGTTATTACTACATATATATGCGGTTGATATACGTATATAGCTGTTTTTGCTTCAGTTTTATTTAATTTTGGTTTAAGCTTTTCAAATTTATGATGTAAACTTTGATTTTTCTTCTATAATATTTTCTTACATTTAATTCATATATATATATATATATGACTTATAGAAAATAGGATTCTAAATTCAAACATCCCACTAGACATTCAAAATATCATTGACAGTTTCAAAAATATATTCGATCTATTCAAAAAAATATTCTGAGGCTGTACAGGTATGAGATAGTACAATTAATGGAAGACTTAATAGAATTGATTTGGATTTCTTATACCAACATAATGCATTATTTCAAAACCCTTCCTGTAAGAACTGCATTGTCAAGTGTGTTTGACTTTGAGTAGTTGTAAGATGAGTGACCTTCTAGGAAGTTTCCTATAAATCATGCAAGTGACGACACCAGATGCTGGAAAGACACTTATTGATTTGTGGGGCCAGTCAACAATTCTGAAAGCAGTCTAAGATGTTACACCTTTAGTATATATCACTCTCAGTTCTCTATCATTGGAAACGTCAACTTGATCATCGATGTTAACAAAAGTTGATGAAATTAGTAAAGTGTGTTTGCACCCATTAATGTTAATTATATGCTTAAACAAATTATGAAAGAGAATACACAAAATTTATGTTGTTCATATGTCCGGTAATAAGGGTAATAAAAAAGAGAAAACACCAATTTAAGTATACCTTACCTGTAATACCTGCAAGTGTGGAATGACCAAAATAAGTGTCATAAAAAAGGGACACGAGTACTAATATATTAAAGAAACAAAAAATTATTTATAAAATAAATAAACTTTTTAAACATTCAAGAAAACCATGGTTCTAAAAATTTCTACATATTTATTAAATACTATTTACAATCAAATACCATAAGTGAGACTAAAATTAAAATATAAGAACCATATATATATATATATATATATATATATATATATATATATATATATATATATATGCTTCTAATGTCGGTTGGTGCGAAATTACCAAAATAATGGTTGTAAAAATGGGGTTTCAACAGGAGTACTCGTTAAAGAAACAAAAAAGGGGCGTGACTACCCGCAAAAAATAGATACAAGCAGAAATGCAAATACAAGGAAAGGAAGTATAAAAACAAATTAATTTTTTGGGTTGAGTTGTAAAGAAGTCTAAAGTGTATTTTGTAATGAAATTAATTTTTTTTACTAAACCCGGTTATTGAAGAATGAACTTCAGGTATTTAACCATCTAAATTTCTTCGAACTCTAAAGTGTCTCAAAGCACACTGCTTAGCAATACAGTTTACGTATTTTTTAACAAAATTAATTCTTTCTCACCAAATCGGTTACTGAGAAACGAACTTCACGTATTTGAACATCTACAATTTTTTTAGGACTTTAAGTACACCAAAATACACCAATCTGCGTTACACTTTAGTATTTTATCACAAAATTATTATTTTTTCACCAAACAGGTTATTGAGGAATCAATTTCATGTGTTCAAACATTTAAAAACATTTCTAGACTCTATAGTACCTCAAAATACACTACTTTAAAAACAAGTTATTTTTTTAACATTATGTATTTTTTATATTAATATTTTTTTTGAAGGAATTTTTTATATTAATATTAATACTGTTGTTTTTATTTATAGTATAAGATAAAAGTAGATAGTAATTTTTTTTGAATTGATTTATGATAATATAATACAAAAAACAAGCATTTGAAGATAAGTACAATCATTTCCATTTATTTTTTTAAAAAAAATGTGTAATAAGCTTGTTTTTTTTTTGACAATATAATAAGCTTGTTAAAACAAAAAGTGTAATTTTCATATAAAAATATGTACAATTATTTAGAGGATAAGAACGAATTTGTTCTGTTTTATGTTTATCTTCAGACCTTTTTCCGGTGAATTGTCTTAAAATGGTTAATAAATTTCATTTTACAATTTTTTTAATATTCTGTTAGTTTCTATTTTCAATTAGATAACAATAATAATAATAATAATAATTTTAAAAAATAATAATTGATTTCCTTTAATGTATATAAATTTATATGATGACAGTTGTGAAGTTAATAGAATAATACTTATTTTATAGGAAATACTCATCTTCATGAAATTATTATACTAACAAAGTAATTTATTCAATTAAAAAAATAAACTAGTTTTTAATATATGTCAGTTTTTATAAGGACATGAGTTCAAATTTTAACATCGTGATGATTTCATCGGTAGGTATTATAAAAGTACTCTTTTAAGGCTTTGTTTAGCAAAAAATTATGGATATCCGATAAACAAGCGGATAGCGTATAAACTAGTTTTTATTGGATGAACTGATAGTACTCGATAGTGGAAAAGCTAGCGGATTGGATTTAAAGCGTTTGGTAGCAGTTGCATTTGCTTATAAATATAAAATGAAATAAATAGATATTTGTAATTAATGTTTAAATATGAGAGAGATTATTTATTTTATGGAGGATAAATAAGGAATTTAGTTGAAGTGGCAATGGTAAAAATGAAACACTATAAGGTATAAGCTTAAACGCTACTTCAAACATGTTTCAAAAAAATGCTATAAGCTACTAAAAAATGCTATAAGCTACCATTGGGAAGCACCCGCAGTAAGCCAGCGGATTATATTGCCAAACAGAGTCTAAATACTTGAGTTTTGAACCTTCACCCGACCTTAGTGAGTCTTTTACGGTAACGAGTGTCCTAAACGCATTGATTAAGAAATTAATAAAAACAACTTTTGTTTTGAGAATTCAAGTTAGCAAAGAATTGAACTAACTTGAGACTCGGCTAAATTATTAGATGAACTTGGTTCATTTATGAAATGATTTGGTTTTGAGTTGAAAATTAAGCTCGTTTGATAAATGAGTTGAACTTGAGCTATATATAGTTCGACTCGTCTAGTTTATAAACCAACTCAATACACACACAAATTAAGATACACACATATAAACTTTACTCGAGTATTCGTTAACTTATAGCGTTTTTCATACGCTACTTGAAATGGTGTTTGAACATACCTTATATTGTTCAATATTCATCTTTCTATCATTTTTATTCTTATTACTCTAAATAAATTTCTTAGTTTATATCCTCCATTAAATAATACTCTCTTATTTTTGAACATTAATTGCAAATGTATAATTATGTTATTTTATATTTATTAGTTATTTTAATCTCTGATTTTGACTGAACACTTTAAATTTAATATACTAACTTATATATCCACCATCATTTATCTGCTATAAACTACCATATCAGCTATTAGCAAGTATATATGTTATCCACTAAACTTTTCTAAACACAGAATAAATAGTAAATATAAAAAAATACATCTATGGAAAATGCAAAGAAGGTAAAGTAATAAGGTTAATGATCAAATTCAAAGATAGATAATGTGATTAATAATACAGAAATGTTATCTAGACTAAAAAAGTGTACCAAAATATGAATACGTATGAAATACAGAGAAAATACGTGTATAATATATTTATTTTCTTATTTTAAATTAAATATATTATACGCATATAACACTGAATTAATTTCAAATAAAAAAAACTGTATTATATACGTATGTTTCCTCTGTATCACATACATATGGTAAAAAAAATTTATGCAAATAACATTTCTCATTAATAAATATCCAAAAGATAATTCCTATTGGCGTTTATATAATAATATTCAAAGCCAAAGAAGTTTTATTTTATTGGTATGATGATGAGTGAAAAGGTCTTGGCCTGAGGGGTGAGAATCTCTGAAAGTGGGTTCCTTTTGTTTGGTTTTGTCTCCTCACCGTGTGATTAAATTTAGACCCGGCTGCATCTTCCAGAAATCCACGTCATATCATTTGGTTGGTGGGGTACGTACGTTGTTTTTTGTTCTTTCGATCTTTATAAATTAAAGTGTCTCTCCCGTGCAACTATTTAGATTCCAAAAAAAACCATTGTATTGTATTTGTATTATTTTCACCTTCATCATCATCATCATCATCATCTTATTCACCTTAGTTTCCTTTCTCTCTGGGTGAAGAAGTTATGGTATTTGTCACTCTTATTATTCATTTCCTTTGGAATTCCACCTATGGATTCTGATCATCGTTCTAGAATCACAAAAAAGCCTTCCTCTTCACTTACTTCTTTTCACTTTCGTTTCTTTCTTTCTGGTTTCTATTGCTGGGATTGGGAATTCTTAACCGCTCTCCTTCTATTTAGTTCTTCTTTATAAACTTTATTTTTTTCTTTTTTAGTTTTGAATATTACATAAGGTTTAATAGAAGAAAAAAACAGATATACATTTTTTTTTTTGAAAAATTAAAAGTAAGTGAAGGGTAGATCGGGAAGAAATGACAAAGCGGTCGACTCCGGCGCCGTTTTTGATGAAGACGTATGAGATGGTGGAGGATCCTGCAACCAACGACGTGATTTCTTGGAGTGAAAGTGGCAATACTTTTGTGGTTTGGAAACATGCTGAATTTGCTAAGGATTTGCTTCCTACGTACTTTAAGCATAACAACTTCTCCAGCTTTGTTCGCCAACTCAATACCTATGTATGTAACTATCTCTCTCTTCCCTCCTTTGTTGTTCTCTTTTCGTTTTCTCATATTACTTGTTTTGTTTGTATTCTTTTACGTAAATCTAATACCAGACATGATAGTTGTCGGACATCAAACATATCTTCAACTGAAAGTGTTGATACCGTAGAACTTTCGATCAATGTTCTTAAAACCAGACATCAAACTGATTAGAATTTGTTTGGTCATTGTTCAATGGTTTTGTTGTTGAATCAACGACTAATTAAACTGTTAGATTTCCAATTCTCCAATTAAAATTGGTTGACTTGTTCAGTCAGATAGGATTCTTAAAAAACCACCTTCTACCATCATATTTTGACATATTATTATACGTGACATAGAGTAGAATTGGTTGCTTTGAATATGTCTTTTGTTTGTTGAAGTTTCGTTGTTATTGAGAAATGTTTTTGGATACTTTTCACACCATATGGTATGTTTCTTGGAAATTTACTTCACATGTGTGCTACTGCTTCAATAAAATGTAGTAAAATCAAAAGATGAGATTTATGTATGGTAAAAGGCACGTGTTGCTTTGTGCTTTAGATCTTTTGTTAGGTGACCGATTAATTGAACTTGAAATACTAGGCGAAAGCCTACAAGGTGCGTCTACAAAGTGCGTTTTTTTGACTTTTTGTTTGACTGTTTTTTCTTTTTTTCCTACGCGGTTTATTTACCTTTTAAACTTACAGAAATATAAAAATATGGAAAGTATATACACATATTAAGTAGACAAGTAAATCATGCCTATAGTTTATCATTGTATAATGCGTTGATTTAAATCATTCAAATTAAAGTTATGGTGGAGTATAATTTAATCGTACGTGGGTTTCAGTGTAGTAGACATCAAATCAAAGTCATAATTTATTTGAAAGGTCAAACAATATTAAAAAACTAATTATATTATACGAAGTGTGGTTGGTAGTCAAAATCTATTGTTGCGAAACTGTTTTTTATAAGTTTTGTTTTATAGAAATTATATTTGTATAGGTGCCTACTTGTCTTGTATAATCATGAAAATTAATAGAAATTAGAAGCAGTAGTAGGTAGTTGTGCTCCACTCTTCCCACTGATCCCAAACGTTCCAAAGAGGCGTGACATTTTGTATTATTGTTCCATTTTTAAATCACAAAAGCTATGTCATACTCTGGATTTGAGTTTTCTTAATCAATTTCTTTTTTTCTTTTATAAACAAATGTCTTTCTTAAAGGAATTAATTGTCTATGTATGAGCGAGCCTATGAGGATACAGAAGGATGGGGAATATTTAAGTAAATATTTATTATTATTTTAAAAACTTAAGTACTAAGTAATTTCTAGATTTTTCATTGTCAAAATTTTTTTCTAGATTTTTAATGTAACAAATAAATTTTCCATTTGTTAAATACTTTCTATGTGAAAGTAATTTCTAGTTTTTTTTCTTTGACTTTATATTTTGTGAAAGAAATTTAACTTTTTGCTTTTTTATGGGAAATTCCTATTTTAATTTCGAAAAATTTCATTTATTAATTTCTTTTTTTAACATTCAACTTTATTTTCAATTTCTCAGGGTTTCCGAAAAACTGTTCCCGACAAATGGGAATTTGCCAACGAGAATTTCAAGCAAGGACAAACGGAGCTGCTGGTGGAAATCAAAAGGCGGAAGACGGTTTCCCAATCGCCGGCAACCGGCGGAGGCGGAAACTCAGCATCAAACTCCGGTGGCGATGACATGGGTTCAACCTCAACAGGATCAATGGAAGCAGCAACGACTCCACGCGGAGATTTATCAAACGAGAACGAGAAATTGAAAAAAGACAACGAGAAATTGAGTTGCGAGTTAGCAAAGGCAAAGAAGCAATGCGAGGATCTCGTAGGTTTTTTGAAGGAGAATCTAAATGTGGGTCCCGAACAAATTAAGCGCATCATTCGGCAAGGAACTTGTGGGTCCACACACGAAACGGTGCGTTTTGATGATGATGACGACGATAATGTGGTAGGTGAAGGTGAGAAATTGAAGTTGTTTGGTGTTTGGTTGAAGAATGGGAAAGAGAAAATGAAGATTGCTTCCACCGCTAATGGTAATTGCCGCAAAAGAGGTCGTGAAGAAGAATCGATTAGTGGGGCCAACAAGTTAAAGACTTTTGTTTAGGATTATATATTGCCATCATGAAAATATGTATGGCTTTTTACAAATGGTAGTTGCTATAATTTGAATATTTTGTTCTAGTTTGGTTTTGGTGATGCAGTGGGGATTCACTGCGAGACTTAGTAAAGAATTTAATAATCATATTCTGGACATGTGTATAAAATTTGTATGATTCAATTTATATGGATTGCATATCTTTAAAGTTTCAATTAACGTATCTTTTTTTCAATAGTGGTTTGCTGCAGGGGCATGTGTGTACTGTGGGTTTACACCCATTATATCGATCTCTCAAGGAAGAAGGTCATTTTTAGTTATTGGACACTTTCGATAGAAAAGAGTTCAATACACATTGAAATAAGAGCAATGTTATTTGGTAAGAAAGGTGATGTGATGCGGTTTTTAATTGTTTTGTAATATGTGAATAGTTTTGATTCTTTTCAACCTAGGTTTTCGTTAATTATCCTTCATACTAGTTAGTTTCCAGAGTAGAATAACATTGTTTTCAATTGTGAGTTCATAGTCTTCAATTGGTTGTTATAATTTAGTGTTTTTGAGATACTTGGTATTCTTTATTCTTCTATTTGTATGTCCCATCACCAAGCTATGTATGGAACTCGCTAGACGATGATTGAAGCTTGAAAGAAAGAGTTGAGATGCGAAATTTCCTAATGTGAGTCCAAGAATGTGGCTACCTACCGTTTAATGGCCATAAGAAAGTGCACCGGTGAACATACCAAAACAAAAGAGAGGGGAAAGAGCAGTGCTTCTTGTATGAAGTGTTGCCTACGAAAATAGAATAAATATCACTTTTAGTAAAAAGCGTTGCCTAAGTTGAACGAGTTTATAGCGCTTCAGTTAAAAGTGTTGGTGTTTCTCTGCCTATGCTGAGCGAATGGGAGCATTCAGTAGCACTATTTATGTGTTTCTATTTATGTGTTTCTGTTTAGTATTGTGCCTTCAGCAGCGGATTAATAAGTTGTTCTTAAAAGTTTTGTTAAACGCTAAAAAAGTGCTGCTAAATCCTTTTTCTGTGTGCTTGTGTGACATTTCAGTTGTTTTATTTTTATTTCAATAAAATATTTGTTATCCATTTTATGTTTTTAGAGCAATATTTATTGTTTATTGGTTGGTGCAACTTGTTTACAATTAATTACCACTAAATAAATTCTCAATTATACTTTTAATGTCGGGCATACACATGGCCAGCGAGGTTTCCCAGCGTAATTTAATCGCTGACAAAGCCGATGGATACTGCACACCAATAATACGGTAACCAAAAAAAATGCTTGCCCAATTTTTTTATTAAGCTCATGAGATAAGTAAACTAGAAAAATTATAAATCAGGTAATTATTTTTCGATAAAAATATAGGTAATTATTTATCCAAAAAATACTATTAGTAAACTAATAATTTAAAGTGTCAATGATGTAGAACTGTTTGGTTTTCAAAAAAAAATATATTATTTTTACTTTGTATTAATGTTAGTCGAGCTAGGACATGGAAGGTTGACCCGGTGCTCCCAGATTCGATTCTCGCAGTGGACAAACTCAGTGTTAGTCAGTGTAAATTTTGATCCTAAGCACGAGCGGAGAATAGTCTTTCGTTGAAAGCGTTGGGACGCTCCGTGGGTAGCAGCAATAGTCCGAACAAAAAAGAATGTTAGTCGAGTTTGTGTTCGAGCTGACAAAATAGATTCATGTCATAAACTCATACTCAAGTTGAACTACAAGTTGATCTGATTCAAGTCGACCGGAGCTGAACCGAATTCGACTCAACTTGACTCATTTCTAGCCCTATCAGTGCTACTGAGAGTAACTTTTTAATGCTAAAAGTCAAGGTCAAATATGAGGTACAACTATATTAAAGTATTGATAAGTAAAGAAGCATCCATCACACAAGACATGTTTCTTTCATGTCTCATTCTAGAGTTGAACTTTTTCAGATGAATGGAAACTATGGAAGATACAATTCATAGGGTTAGTCTGCAATCTGTGGGGAAGAGTCGAATATAGTGGCGCACGTGTTTATTTATTTATTAGTTAAAGAACCAGTCTTGCTGCACGGGTGGTTTTTTCTTGTTCCATTACACTTGGTCAAATGAACTTTAAGGCTAGAGCACAAATTAGAATTCAAAATGGTTGAATCCATGCACAAACGCCAAATTTGTAGGGTCTTTTCCCTCGGTTCTATTATACATGTATATTCCTATCTATTTCAAGAAGAAAACCTTATCCTTATGTAGATATTGGGAAGGCTCATCTTGTGTCTTGTCCATATATTAGTCTTGTCAATGAATTCATTTTGCTTGCTGTTCAAAAATAAATAAATCCATTTTGCTTATACAAAGGAAAGTTCAAGAAGAAAACATATTGAACATGTCATATTCTTCAGATTGTCCTATACTGATTTACCATTCAAAATTTGCTTGCATATATGTCAAGTTGCACAAAATTATTGTCAATAGAGTTTTGTATCGGGAGAAACCCAAGTCCCACATTTACTAAAGATAAGGTATCCAAAGAGTATATAACGAAATGGCACCTCTCACCTTACAAGCCGGTTTTGTAGAGCTCAACTCACATTCTAATATGGTATCAAAGTTTTTCCTAGATCCATTTGGCCACGCACCAAGCCAAATAATGTTGGGCTTGAAGGGGTGTATATATTGGGAGATGGGAGAAACCCAAAACTCACATTTATTAGAGATAAAGTCTCAAAAGAGTATATAATAAAATGACATCCTTCACCTTACTTGAATTCAGAATTTGGGAGAACAAATTGAAGAAGACACTGATGAGAACAATGACTATCTCTTGTGCAAAGACAGAGTAAGAAGGAGGGTGGTGTCCCCTAAAAGATACGGGGAAGCTGATATCATTGCTTATGCCCTAAAAATACAGCCATAAGCCTTAACTGTGAGGAACCTAGAACCTACAATGAAGCTATCAAGTCCAATGACCATGATAAGTGGTATATTGCCATGAATGAGGAAATGGAGTCCCTTTACAATAATCAAACTTGGAAACTTATAAAGAGACCCGCTTACTCTAAATTGGTAGGATGTAAATGGATATTCAAGAAAAAGGATGGCAATACCAAGGAAGAACCACCTAGGTACAAAGCTAGGTTGGTTGCAAAAGGATATACTCAAAGAAAATGAATTGACTTCATTGAGATTTCTCACCAGTAGTCAAACATAGTTCTATTAGAATTATTTTAGCTCACTTTGATTTACGTCTAGAGCAGATGGATGTGAAGACAACTTTCTTACATGGAAAATGGAGGAAAGGATTCTCATGAGGTTTGATAATTTCATTCTTAGCATAGAATATAAGAGGAGTAAATATGACAGATGTGTGTATTTCAAAAAACTAAAGGATCACAGTTACATATACCTCCTCTTATATGTGGATGACATGCTAATTTCTTGCAAAAGCAAGTATGAAAATGGAAATTTGAAGAATATGATAAAGTCAGAATTGGAGATGAAAGATTTGGGGCTTACTAAGAGAATTTTAGGTATGCAGATTACTAGTGACGTATATAAAGGGATAATGTCAATCACTTAAGAGAATTGTGCGAAAAGGATACTGGAAAAGTTTGAAATGACTGAAGCAAGAACTGCAAAAGTTCCTATTGCCACATTTCAACCTTTCTGTTTAGGATTTTCCTAAGACAGGTTTTGAACAAAAGGAAATGGGAAAGGTTCCCTATGCTAGTGTAGTAGAAATCCTAATGTACTCAGTGGTTTGCACAACGTCTCACATCGCCTATGTTGTAAGTCTTGTAAGTAGATATATTGGGAACCCAGGACATCAACACTGGACTGAAATGAAACATATATTGAGGTATTTATGTGGTACTACCAGAGTGGGACTGAGGTACAATAAAGGGGACAAAGAGCAAGGTGGGGCAGTGTGATTTGTTGACACAGACTATGCAGGGGACAAAGACAAAAGGAGCTCTTTAACATGCTATGTATTCACTCTATTTGGGAATACAATTAGTTGGAAAGGAACATTGCAACATGTCGTTGCTTTATCAATTATAGAAGCTGAATACATAGTAAAATCTGAAGCTGTCAAAGAGGCTATTTGGTTGAAGGGGTTTGTGAATGAAATGGGAATTTCACAAGGGAGCAATATTGATGTTAAGTGTGACAACAGATTGCTATTCACCTATGTAAGAAGCTATTGAACTTTGGCATCAATATTTTATTGAACTGTGGCATGAACAGTTCAAAAGTGGTGCTTACATCAATAGGGTTCCACATCAATAGTTTTGTTGAACTGTGGAAGAATTCTCGCATCAACAGTTCAATAAAATATGTCTTAAGCAATTTGTTTAGAGCCCCAGATGTAAGCACCACATTGAGTTGTTTGTCGTTCTTTACTATTTTTCGGTATATTTGTTCTTTCTCTATGCGTGTGTTTCGTGCGTAATAATGATAAGTGTTTTGTATTAGACTTCTACCGGTGGAAGCTGCACACAAAACCATGTGTTTTGAAAAATCACCATATTTGCAAAGATTTTCTATCGGTGGATTCCTAAAGTGTCTTTCGCTCTATGTTGGGTTGTGTTATTTCATTGGAGCCTTATTTATTTTTGATTCCGCATTTATCTATTGGGTTGAAACCAATAATGTCTTTTATTCTAAAATGTTTATGAGGAATTGAAGTTGAGCAGAGTGTTGTATCTTTTAATGAACATATTCGAGGAAATTGTTGAACTTTTTGCTAGGCACCTCTCTAATGTTGATTCAATTAGACTTCTAAAGTCTAAACACTCGGGAAGAACATAACAGGATGGATTATTACTAATAATATAATGACCATAATGGGAACACAGTAAAAGCAGACGCACTTGTGTTCAAGGACATACTTAAGATATTAAAACTACATAAGAAACAAAAATGGATAAGCAGATAACAAAATGTCTATTTTGTCTCGTGGTTGAACGATCACGTCAATCAAGAGTTGGTTGTAGATCCTACTTACAAGTTGATAGCTAGGTAAATTAGCAGCATCACTATGGTATATGAATCGATACATATCCTAAGTGTGAAAGCCAGGACCCTTTAGTATGTGAACATTCGATTACACAATATTCCAATTGTCTGCTTTTGGTTGTAAGTGGTGTTTGGTTTGGATCAATAATGTTAGGAAACTCAATTAATGCTCCCATCCCCGAAATGAATTGAGAATGACATTCTGAACATAGAACAAGCAGCAAATAGAAAAAAAGATGAAGAAGAATGAGGGATATATATATATATATATGTGTGTGTGTAGGAACGTATATTATGAGAAGAGTTTTATAATGAGAGGGTGAGAAGAATCCATTATGGCCGTTGATCAAAGCATGAGCGGTTGAGATTAAAACAAAAAGTCAAAATGATAACTACTCTCCTTTCAACCACAACCACTCATTGAGATTACCGTGTGAGATGCATTTATTAATTAATTGTGGTATACAAAAGAAGGAAATGATTACAAATAATTCTGATTCCTATACTCTATGCAATAAATTCTTCTACTTCATTTTGTTAATTAGAGGGAATGATTTTTATGCCCAATTTCGAAATCCTTAATATGTGCCACTAGGGTGGGATTTAAAATAGACCGGGTCGACTTGAGTTTTGCATGGTTTAGGTTTGGTTTGTGTTGAAAGTGTTTGGCTTAAGTTTGTGGCCTGTTGTAGGTCTATTTTTTAGGCGTAACCTTTTTGAAAGTCTCATAAGGTCTAAAATCCTATTTAAAAGCTCATTTCACTATTTTTTTTAGGAAAACCTACAATACTTGAGTGAGTTATGCTTTTGTAAATAGACTAATAACTTGATATGTCATTGAAATTAAATTCTATGTTATGTTACAATTAGGAGTGTCAAAGTGATCCATTTGTCAACTAGATATTCAGTCCGTCCATACCAAAATCCATCTAATCCGTCCGTTATAAAAAAAAAATATTAATGGATTGGATTGGATCCATCCACTTGATTTGTGGATGGTTGTGATCTATCGATTAATTTTTTTTAAATCCAATGGATTATCAATAAGTACAAAATCAAAATCCATCGAATAATTATTAAAAAAATACTATTTTACTAAAAAAAATTAAAATACTTTTCAGTTTTTTTAAAAAGACTTTCACATTTAAAAAAAATTCCAATTTTTTATTTATTTTAATTTAGCAACAAAAAAATATAATATATATATTATATTAAAATAAATGTCAACCACCACGTCGCCGCCGGAACCACCGTGAGTCGCCGGAGCGCCGCTGCCGGAACCACGCTGTGAGTCGCCGGAACTCCGCCACCAACTGCCGTGAGTCGCTGGAATTCTGCCGCCGGCCGCCTCCTGCCACCACCATGTATTCAAATATATATATATATATATATATATATATATATATATATATATATATAATTATCTAATAAAGATATATTTATATATATATATATTTAAATTTAAATTTAAAAAATTGTCAAAAAAAAATAATAAATTGCTGCATTATTATTATTTTTTTGACAGCAAATTTCTGCATTATTAAAAATATATAAAAAATATTTTTTGTCATAAAATATTTTTTTATTAAAAGATTTTTTATGTTTTAAAGATACTAGTGGATGGATTGGATATCCATCCATCAAAAAGTTGTTAATGGATGGATTAGATGGACTTTTTTTTAATGGATGGATTGGATTGGATTTATTTGGTACAATCCTAATGGATGTAAATTTTTAAATGGATTTCTCCAATCCATCCATTATATATAATTCAAATCCATTTCTATCCAATCCATCCATTTTGTCACCCATAGTTACAATTGATCTGAATTTTATTTTATAATAATAACCTTAAATATATCAAATATTTAAATTAATAGAAAATATTAGCAAATTTTTGATTTAACAAAAAATACAAAACTTAATAAGTTAATATAATAATAATAATAGTAATAAAAGTATATTATTTATATTTAATTAAATAGGCCGACATAATAAACCTAAAAAGAATTTTCGAAGGCCTATAGTCTGGTTCTTTTTAGCTAAATAGGCTTTTAAAAGAGTCTTAGCCTGATCTAGGGATGTCAACGGGGCGGGGCGGGCACGGGTAGCAACTACCCACTACCCGCCCCGTTTAGTATAAATGGGACCCGTACCCGCCCCAGACTCGCACGGGTACCCGCTTAACGGGTCTTAAATGGGTATTGTTTCTTAACGGGTACCCACAGATATTTGAATTATTAATAAAAATATTTTTTAAAATAAAATAAAATTCAAAAAATTGAGCGTTGGAGTGAAAAATACCCAAGCATCATAATTGGCAAAATGGAGTTATAACGTGGATCACCACAACTTTAAAATGTCCAAAATTATGCTTACATGCATAATAATTCCAAGTTTTGAACAACAGACCATCCTTCATTCATAATCATCATTCAACCTCATTTCAATTTAAACATCACATTATCATAGTAGAATAAAACATACGACCAAAAGTTATTGAAAATGACAACAAGGTTCAAATAAACATCCATTTAAACAACAACAATAGATGATAAATAAAAAAGCAAGAAACATCGGAATATTCAGCAACTATTCAGTTAAGTAGCATAACTTGGTTCACTTGGTTCCTGAAAAAAAAAGTTTACAATTAAAATCCAAACAACCAACATATTTATGAGCTTTGAAGTTAAATTGAGGAAATATTACTTACATCATCACTATCATCATCTTCCACTACTCTGTTAAATTCAATATTATCAACTTTTGATCTTGAAGAGCCTACAAACAAATAATTTAATTAAAAACTTGAAATAAATAATCAATCTATTTTCAATAAAAGTTAATGATTTTACCTTTCATTTCAGTCCATAGCCAATCTTGGAGACACATCAATGCCTCTAAAATATCTGGACGCAGCTTACTCCGATGAGGAGTAAGAACTCGACCACCAGTGCTAAAAGAAGACTCAGAGGCAACTGTTGAGATTGGAATTGCCAAAAAATCTGTTGCAATCATTTGCAAGATTGGATATTGTGCTCCATTAGCCTTCCACCAACCTAAGATGTCAAACTCTTCATTTGTGTCGGGCAATACTTTCTCCTCCAAATATCGATCAAGCTCTGTTTTACCACTTGAAACAGTTCGTATTGAACTAACTAATTCATCAAATTTCAACTTCCAAGCATCTTTCTTAACATTAAGATCTACATTTGGGTTTGAACTTGAAGATGAAGAAACACTTTCCTTACCCTTAATTTTCATCTCATACTCCTTTACCAAATCTTGGCAAACAGATTTTACCTCAGCAATTTTTTCATGAGCTTTCTCTCCATAAATTCCAGGGAGAAAAAGATCAACCATCTAAAGTTTGTACTTGGGATCTAACATAATGCCTACAACCATCACCTCATTGATCTCACCCCAATACTTGTCAAATTTCTCATTCATAGATGCAGCCATTTGATAAATAACAGAATCAAGAGATTTAAGCCACCCATTCAAACACAACTTAATTTGACAAACTTTTGGAAAATAAACATTCGCAGTCGGATACAAAATAGCGGAAAATAGTTGTGTGACTTCATAAAATATTTCCAACTTATCACAAATTTCATTTGCCTTCATCCAATCACTTTCACTAGGCACTGCTTTATATTGAGCTTCCCGTTGTGCCAATCGACTAAACACATCTTTGTATTCTATGGCAACCTTAAGCATTAAAAAGGTAGAATTCCACCTAGTCTTACAATCAAAAACAAGTTTCTTATTACAATCAGAATCAACCTTAGGTATATTTTGTCACGGGTACGGGTACCTCGCTACCCGGCCCCGCCCCGTTTACTAACGGGTAGTTTGACTATCCGTTTATTGGATCCGTGGGTACCCGTTTGACTACCCGCCCCGGCCCGTCACGGGTTTTTACCTGCAGGTCCGGGTTTTTTTGCCATCCCTAGGCCCTAATCTATTTAGAAAAAGTCTGGTCTGACTTGAGCCTAATATAGGCCTAACCTATTCCCACGCCCATGTGCCACTTCCTCTGTTGATTCTTCTTTATTCAACTGTTATATTTTAAAATATATATTAAAATTAGCTTCGAAAATTTATAACAGAATATGCATAGTTGATATTTAGCAAAATCAAAAATTTAAATGGTAATTGATTTTTTTAAGACAAGTAGAAGTCTCGTTAAAACCTACCGATACAAACTTTCCTTCGAGGAAAATCTTCGGTAAAGAAAAAGAGAACTCCCCTTCATTTCATTGAAAAGCCTTCAGGATTAAGAATTCCCGTATAAAACAATCCTTACTTTTTGCTGCATGGTACAAAAAGTGTTGATGACACGCGCTTAAACAACATCTTTAAATTGAGCACTCTAATTTTTACCACAAATTTTCAAAATAGCTAGAGAATTTGTGTAATCAATGTGAGATTAGAGGATATTAGAAAGCCAACTCTAAAGATTCGCGGCAAAACAACAAACACAAAAAAGGCTAATAGAGTTTTCCATTTCCATACTACAAAGATGTGAGGAGACTTATGTGCACTAATGATGAGATTTTCTAATGGTAATTATTGATATTTATTTCTTCATGTATTTCAAATAAAAGTCAGAGAAAAACAGATAATAAACCAATAAAAGATTCCATTTAGCCTAGCAATACTTCATTGGATTTAATATTCTATACTTACTGTTTTCTTCTATGACTATGATTCCTTCTCAATTACATTATTACTCCCTCCATCCCAAATTGTTTACGGTTTAAGGTTTTGGCGCGCCCATTAATAAAAATCATTTGTAGTCTGGTTTTTATAAAAAGTGATACTTAATTTACCATTGTACCCTTTAATAAAGCACCTAATATTTTTGTCAAAAAGTAAAAAACACTTTTCATCATTGACGGTTGCCAACCTGCACACGTCTAATATATTTATTTATTTATTTATTTATTTATATATTTATACAACTACTACTCCACTAAAATTATCTATATAGTCATTTAGGAAAAGTGACACCTATACTAATTAAGGATAAAAATGTAATTGACTCATTAAAAAACAAAAACAACTTTTCACTTTTTCCAACATTTTCACTTTTTCTTTCTTCTCTTTTAACACCTTTTTCTTCTTACACTCTCTTTCTTTCTTTTTTGTTTTTACTTTTCCCATAAATAATTATTCTTTTTCTCTTATCACTTCACTTTAGTTATCACCTTTTTGGACTACTCTACTAAATTTATATAAATACTACTCTTCTAAATTTTTAACTATCACCTTTTTGAAAAAAGTTATTACCTTAAAATTTTAATTTATTTCTCCAAAATCTGTTTACACTCTTATTGATAATTTACTATCTATCTTTTACTATCTATTATAATCTACTAATCAACTAAAATAATCAATTGAAACTACGAGATAACTGCAATGATATATAAAAAACATGGGATAACTGCACTGATATATAAAAAACACAGGATTAATATTTGTCATTGATAATTAAAATTTTTGAAGACTACTGTAAACCTAATATCTAAAAAATAAGAAGATTTAATGACTATTAAAACTACTATTAATATTTAAGTCAAATATTTCTTATTGATAATCTACTATCTACTTTAATCTACTAATCAACTCAAATAATCAATAGAAACTATGAGATAATTGCACTGATACATAAAAAAACACGGGATACCTACACTATATAAAAAAATACGAGATTAATATTTGTCATTAAAAAATTTTGAAGACTACTACTACAAACCTACTATCCAAAAAACAAGAAGACTTAATGACTATTTAAACTACTAATTAATATTTAAAACAAATATTCCTTATTGATAATCTACTATCCAACTTTTACTATATACTATAATCTACTAATCAACTCAAATAATCAATTGAAACTACGAGATAATTGCACTAATACATAAAAAAACACGGGATAACTACACTGATATATAAAAAATATGGGGATAACTGCACTGATATATAAAAAATACGAGGTTAACTGCAATGATATATATAAAAACACAAGATAGTTGCACTGATATATAAAAAAACACAGGATAACAATATTGATATATAAAAAAATACGAGATAAATGCATAGATTGTTTTTAAATGATACTTTTACATTTTTAGATTTTAATATTTATCAATTTTTTATTTGAAACTCATTTTTTATCTATTTTTAATTTGTGTTCATTTTCACAAAGTAATATTCGGACTATTTAAATACTGTCTAAATTCATTCATAAAAAGAATACGACATCCTACTAGTTAGAAGCAAAATAGGATTCATGAAGGAGTAAAAGTGAATGATGTACACCTAGAGAAAAAAGACTTTCTTTGCTCCTAGAAGAAAGAAATCGTGTGACAGTGCATAAGCATTGTGACAGCACACTTTGAAAAATGGAATGCAACCAAAGAAAAAGTAAAAATGAATAAGGATAGTTTTGGAAAAAAATAATCATTACTTTATTGAAAATGTAAAATTACAATTATTTTGAGACAAATTAAATTTGCTAAAACTGCCAACAATTTGGGACGGAGGGAGTAGTATAGACTTCACTCATTTCCCCCTTGTCTGGGAAACAGTATAGCAAAGCAAACAAAGCATCGAATGTGCTAGCCTAGGAAGAAGCCAGGTGTTAATTTTCCATAAAGCCACAAATACAATACTCAACATACCATTTTACCTCTCTCAACACGCCACGTGTCCCCACACAAGGAACTCTTCCCAACAGTCCCACGTAGCTTACGCTACTTTCGTCCGCGCTAAAACGTACGAGGTTGTAGTCTCCACCTCCACGTGCCAACCATCGCTTTCATCACAACATCCTAGGCAAACAATCCTTGACTAACACCTGGTAGCCACGTCACTACCCATCATCTATATCCACCCATAACACCCAAACACAAATATTTCCAAAATAAATAAAAACGGCACCAACATTATTTATTAGCCAACATCACTCACTCTCTCACTCACACTTCAAAAAAACCTTCACTCCCTCACTCTCGCTCTTACTCTTACTCCCCCAAAGGAAACCCGCCAAGTGAAGCAAGACGACCTAAACGTGTGGGACTCTGGTCCCAAAAAATGTCTATTCCCATTTCAAGTGGTGTTGAATATTCTTCATCACCAGATAAGGAACATGAAAATTCTATCATGGTATCGGCGCTTATAAATGTTATCGTTGGAGAGTCTGGAGGAGCACTAAGAGCAACATCCAATCCTGTTACCGATGGTGGCACTTCTCATCAGATTCAAATACTTCCCAACAAACACCACGACCGGGAATCAGCATTAGCCACGTCATCATGGTCCTCTAGCACAAGTGGGTCCCTCTTGTACCAATCTGATATTGACACGTGTCGTGTTTGCCAAATCAGTGGCTGTCTCGGTTGCAAATTCTTCATGCCACCACAACCATCAGATGAGGAAGTGAAGAAAGTGAAGAAATACAGGGGAGTGAGACAAAGAGCATGGGGAAAATGGGTAGCGGAAATTAGAGACCCACGAAAAGCTACTCGTGTTTGGCTTGGTACTTTTGAAACTGCAGAGAAAGCTGCAAGAGCTTATGATAAAGCTGCTATTGAATTTCATGGTGTAAGAGCTAAGATCAACTTTGATTTCTCTGATTATGCTGTTGCTGAGAAGCAAAGTGGTGCAACGGTGGAGAAAGAACGTGATGGAAAGGTTGTTGGAATGAAGGAATTCAAAACTGGAATCATATCATTTGGAGGAACATATTAGACTGGAGCACGTAAAATGTTCAAGTTTGTTCCCTTGAAGCTATTCGCGCATGAAGTTCATCTTTCAAATATTTAAACTTTTATTTCCAAAATAATTGTTTAGTTGGGTATCAATTTGATTCCTTAAAATCTATTGTAGTATTTGTTTTGTACTACGTAGTATCAATCAAATTTGTGTTACAACTTTTTGGAACACCATCAATATTATGATATATGATTATATTGAGTGTCCTTAAGGTGGCGGGTAATTAGTGTTCGCACCCATTTTTTTATCTAATACACCTCTTAATGAATATTTTTTTCTTTCGAAATACCCCTACTCAAAAGTTAGCTTTTGGAAGTTATGTCTATTCTGTTAATAAATAGTCTTCTAAAAGCTAGCTTTCGAATAATTTATTACATTTAGAAATTAATTTTTAGGTTATTTGTTAGCCTCTAGAATATATTAGGAAGCAAACTTTCAAAGATGGAGACATTTGATAAAAACCTAAATCAATGATCCACTTGAAATTATATTTAGAATCATCTGTAAGGCCTAGCTCAACTAATAAATGTCAAAATTGTTAGGCTAAATATCATCACCCGAGATCCTACAGTTGCGTGTGAGTTTCAAGCAATACTTGTAATTTCAAGTAAAGTTTGACTCACAAGGTGTTGGAACCAACAAAGAATTAGCCGATCGTATGCAGCTTAATGGTGTCCACTGTAAGGGATTGTATTTTATAACGACGAGAGAGTAAATATCAGAGCATAAAATAAGTAAATCTAGGCTACACTTTCTTCATCAATTTCATTATAGCTTTACTTATGCCAAAAGAGGTACATTTATAGCATAATTCCCCAAACGGAAAAATACTGCCAGCATAAGACAGGAAATTGTCATTTCTATTACATAATGAATGGTGACTCGTTCTAAATAGAAGGTTCTAGCACTATGATGACTAGCTAAAAAACATGGATCAGTAGTAATCCCTCAAAAAATTGGCCTTCACACAGTTGCACTTGGCCCGAATCTTGGGCCCTTTCTTCATGCTATCCTCGAGCTCATCAGCTTGGACCTCAACAGCAGGGTCCATTACATCCACTCGTAGACAAGGTCGGGACAAAGGGGAAAATGTGCAAGTTAGACAAATCAGATTCCTCACTTTTTGAGTAATGAAATCAATACAGGAAACCAATACATGATAACACATCAACTCAATCTTCACGCAAACATTTGTATGCTATGCTAAGAGAGAAAAAACAGGAGTAATCGTTTAAGGATGAAGAGACGTGGTCAAAAAGTGCATATAAACATTTCGGGAGAGGTTGCTAGAATGCTAGTAGATTCACGATTACATTTGCTAGGGACTTCTATACAGCCCTCTAAAAGTCCATAAAATTAAATGATCCAATTGGAGACGAGCTCCAACAACCAAAGTGCTAGACAAGAAAATTAGGATTTCTCAAAACTGACACTTCACTTGTAATAATGGAAAGAATATATGAAGACAACTAATGATTTTGATACACAAAATCCCAACAAGGTGACAATAATGAAAGTGCTATCAATCACTTCAAACCCTTGATAATGATAATCTAACATTGAACCTGCTCTATGCCCAAAAAGAAGCTAATCAAAATTTTATTTCACCCAAACCAAAAATTGATAATAAGTTACTTCTTCCGGCCATTCATGACAATGTTGATGACCCATTAATAGCCTGCTTGGCCACATATATTTGTTTGACCTTCGACGAGGAAAAGTTCTTTTCTGCACCAATGGCAGATTGGTTTCTTCCTTGGTACCTACGATGGGACCAATCACTCCCGGAACTATTTCTCTGAGAAACACTACCTCCTCTTTGGTAATTAGCATACTGCTGGGTAGAAACTGATTGATGCGAGGTCTGAGTTTTATAAGATGAACCGACATTCTGTTTATTACCATTACTGCTGCTATTACCATTCTGAACATCAACCTTGACAGCATCCGTAATGGTTAACATAGATGGATTATGGCTGACAGCACCCTGAACAGAAGTCTTGGTAGTAGAGGAGTTTGAGGTGTCCACTAATCCAAGTTCTTTAGGCAATGCATTTACCTCGGCTGCTCTAGGAAAATTCCTGTCACCGTCAGAAGATGTTGAAGTCCGAGAACCAGTAAACCTTCTAACATTGACATTTATTGCCTGGTCAACAGAAGGGCCGGGGCTCAATTGGGATGTTTGTACCCCTTCTTGTTGATGTGAGGGCATTGGTAGAGGAATGGATGAATGCGGAGCATTAGGAGCATTTGGCCATCTAGCTTGGCCTGACATCTCGTTAGAGGGCTGCTGACATGAAGTTCACACATTTGTTAGTTACTACACAGAAAAGATTTACACCTTCAACATATAAACTAAAATAAAGCAGCAACCGATGGCTTTAATTATCTTGTTGAACAAATTAAACTATAAATGACTCGTATTGACAAACTCCAAGTAACAACTAAGCTTATCCCCAGCACAGCAATACTGT
Organism: Astragalus glycyphyllos; assembly: GCA_963573325.1. NCBI lineage: Eukaryota > Viridiplantae > Streptophyta > Magnoliopsida > Fabales > Fabaceae > Astragalus > Astragalus glycyphyllos. Next base: position 48,990,439 of record OY754308.1, on the reverse strand, counting down.
AAAACAATTATTGAAGCTCTTGAATAACCATAGTAGAAATTAACCCCAAGACAGATTAACTGTTGTTTACCTGAAAAGGAGAAACATCAAACATTGCAACAGGAGATCCCATTGGCTGAAGTGGCGAACCAGGAGCAAGATGTTGAATTGGAGAAGGCATGTTAACAGGATTACGCTGTGAAGATGCCATATTCATATTGTTCATATCCCCCTCACCAGTCCCTGCAGCAGAAGTTGGAGAGATGTGCTTCCAATCGGGCTGCTTTCCAGAGGGGATATAAGTGGCGGCGCCCATGAAACTCAAGCCAACTTGACCAAATTGTCCAACAGGTGCAAAATGGTTATAAACAACCATGTGTGGCGGCCCCTGGACTCCTGGAATGCCCCCAGGAGGAGCAATAAACGGTCCAGTAAATCCTGTTGGAGGACCATAAAAGGATTCCACACCAGAATGGCACTGTTGCCAGCTCCCAATTGGCCTTGATGCTTGTGCAGAACTTTTTTGAGGCTGTGACTGTGTTGTAGATGTAGACTCGTCATGTGGTCCAAAAGCAAACACAGGACCACCCATCATAGGATTCATTTCATAGAAAGGAAAATGAGAAGGCGGGCCAGAGGGGAAATGAGGAGGGACAGGAGGAAAATGTGAGATCATCTGGCCTGAAGAATTCTGTGTATTTGGTAAAGTAGGCCACAAGGAAATTGGTGGAGTCTCAACAGATAAGTCTGCAGGAAGAGATACACTAAGAGGCTCCCCAGACCTAGATTGACTGGTTGATTGCTGCCCACAGCCTACCCCTGCCAATATTAATTAATATGATTAGTATATGGCCACAAGAAACAAAAAACTATACTGATGTATTATGAGGGAAAAGAATCACCTGCTACTACCCTATCAATGTCTGCAGCTACAAAACTTTTAGCATCTGAAACTGAGACAGAACATGTGCCCAATTCATTTCCAACAACCTCATCACTACCAATAGCAGCAACAGCAACAGCAGAAGCAGCTGCTTCGGCTTCGGCTTCGGCATCACAATCTTCTAAATGGCCATGGGATTCATTGCCACGTTTCTCTTTATCAAAGAAAATACTGCAATCATTGTCAGATCCAGTAAGGTTGTGGGATATTTGCATCTCTGATCTAGACGATCGAGGGGGACCAATGCCATGAGACAAAACACGGCTGCTAGGAGGAAGAACAGTTGGAGATGTTACTGCCCCTAAAAACAAAAAAAGAAATACCCTCCGTCAGCTGGGCAACTAACATCCTTAAATATCATATGTCAAACTGCAAAAAAGTGGTCTTTCAATGTTATTATGACAAACTGATCGACTGAACAAATCTCAATGCAGAATTTAATTTCTAACCAAATTGAATTTTCTCTCCAGCAAGCAAGGAATTTATTGGGCTGGCAGCAGATGAGAATGCTTTCTCTTTTGTCAAAACGGATGATGTTGGCAAGCTGGATTCACCAACAGCACCTGTCATTTTGCCAGCAGAAGCCTGTGAATCAAACTGTTGGGGCTTCATAGCCTCATCAAGTTGTGTCTGTGTTAACGCCATGACCTGCCATGCAATTTATTTTAGATTGTTAACACAAATACATCAATTGTTTATGGATGGGATATTATAAGGCGTAGTTGTTTAAAACCAGGTAAAATTCAAATATGCAGCGATTGGTCTGACAACATAGAAGACAATGTACGCTATATGATAATAGATCCTTTTAGTTAGGTACTGTAGATACATTCTACTGAAAATATACACTGCCAAATTCAAAATTTATTAAGTTGCGCTAATTTTTAAATATAAAAATTCTAAAGACAAAAAACAAAAACAGAAACAAAAAACTCATAGCAACTATGTACATTCAACATTGATAAAAAATAAGTCCTAAATTCAACTATGTACATTCAAAATTCTAATGAAAACCTGAACGTAATTGCTAGTGACAGGTTTAAGTGGTAGTCCTAAATCTTTAGATGGTCTACTATTATATTTATGTGTGTAGTAGTTTTTAAAAAAGTACAAGTTCATTAATTTGTGAAGGCTTTACTATATAACTAAGCATTAAATTTTAATTTTATTATAATATCTTATTTGCAAGCGTAGTTCATTTTTAGACTACTACTACAATCTGTAAATTTTACAATATATAAAAAGTGTCAAAATTAACCTTAGCAAATTATAAAAAATTCAATTGTTAAAATGAAAAATCATTTGAACATATTCACTGTCATGATATGGGCTACCATCAACATCCTCTCCCTACTACAAACACAACATATCACTTACATCTACAAGAATCAAAGCATAAACGAGTGGAGTTCACCAAGTGAGATCTCAATGACCAATACTTAAGGGTGGCAGTTGGAATCAAGCAGGTCCATTTAGGTTATCAGCCATAGATTGTGTCAACTGGAGCCTAACCCTAGCCCAAAGTGAAGAATGTATAACTTGGGTTGATAACATTGTTCGCTTAGCTTGGGTTGATAATATTGTTGGCCTAGCTTTAAGTGGGCTACAATTTAGACTTATCTATTCCCCAATATATTATTTACTTATTACTTATTTATTTACTTATTACTTATTACTTATTTATATAATTGAAGTCTAAAATTCAAATTTTAAATGATTTATTTAATTAAAATTTCAAAAACAATAAATTAATTTGCAACCAAAAAATTTAAAAATAACTTTTACATAAAATAGATTAATATTTGACGGGTTTAAAATTTGAAATTGAAGAGGATTGTACCAACAAACTTCAACTAATCCTAATCTTACACCTCAAGGTCGGAATAAGCTATCCATTATTTTTTATATAAAATAAAAAGAGGATTTTTTATATAAAGGAGGGTTTTGATGGATAAACTTAATAATAATAATAATAAATACTCCCTCTGGTCCCTATTATAAGAAAATATTGCAGTTTTAGGTTCATTGAATAACTGATGTATCTAGCCTATATTATAACCCAGATACATCAGTTATTCGATGAACCTAAAACTGCAAAATTTTCTTATAGTAGGGACCGGAGGGAGTAGTATACTAACACCAAACGACTAATAAACTCAATGTATTGTATTAGCTTAAGCTATCTTGGATGATACAATATGTCAAAGTCAAACGAGCATCAGCAAAGGGGGACCGCTTACATGAAGCAAAACCTAGTTTATTGTTGTTGGAGCCAAATAAACAAGCAATAATAAAGCAATAAAGTGAACAAGTTAAATCCAAATCAAGCAAAAGCATTAAAGAAATCAAGTTACGTCCATGAACTAAAATCAAGTTACATCCATGAACTAAAATCAAGTTCCTAATATTGTTGAATCCAAGTAAACAAGTATTGAAGTATAAAGCGAAAAGCATAAGCCGCTGTTATTATAACTTAAAAAGGGTGAGGAGTTGAAACCTGTTGGCTAACTTGCACATTGCCCCAAGGGCCCAGAGATGGCTGAGCATTAACAACAACTTTGTTCTTGGTTTCAAATATCACACCAGACCCAGGGTCTTTTTCACTACCAGAAATTGATGGCAGATTTGTATGAAGTGACCTGTAAATAAAAGGAAGTAAATAAAAAACAGACACTTTCTTACAGTGACTACCAAGTAAAATCTTACAAGACGATAACTACCTGTTTGTCTGTGATCTTAGATGTGGCTGAGCATCAATTTTCATAGGAGCCGGGCCTATAGGAGGTAGTGTTTGGGACAGTAAGTTTGAATTATATCCAGATGAGGCATCACTCTTGGCCTTCGCATGCACCTCAGTAGCAATAAAATCAGCGCCATCACTGTTTGATGCTTCTCCAGTAGAAATGAATCCTTTGCTAGAATTGGCCATGGTCCCAGTACTTCGTGAAGTGGAACGGATTTTCCGTGGCAGCTAGTACAAAAAAGGAACACAACTATAAAAGATGCACTATAAAATAAGGTTATTCCTACAGACAGGAACTGTGAAGGTTATATACCTTTGCAACCCGTGACTTAGCCTTGATTTCTTTCTCTCTTTGTTCTCGCCGATCATTTATCATTTGCCTCTTTGACCTGACTTCTATGAAGTCATCTTCATCACTAGGAGCTTCAATTCCTGGTTGCTCATACACACGAATAATTCCACTTTGCAATGGAGCATCTACATCTTCCTCAGAACACAAGTTCCTTTTGAGATTACTCTGTCCAGAATGTGAGATGCTTTGAGTCTTTGTTGATTGTTTTCCATCAACTTTCTCAGCTCTACTTCCATAATCCACACCGTGTGAATTGTCTCTAACTAATTCTACTGGCTGTTTTCCCAATTTATTGGCAAAAGACTTCCTAGGTCCAGTTCTTCCATTCATGCCGGTTCCCCTTCCAGTGACATTTGACTTATAATCCAAGCCAAACTGATCATTTGAAACAGAACTAGAAGACTGCCTCTTCTCAGAACTTTCCCGAACTCGAAACTCAGTGCGCTGTGTATTTCGATTAGGTCTCCTCATAAATCCTCTGGCATCTGCACGATTATCCCTTGGAGCTGGAGCTGATGATTTTGAGCTTGAAGTTTTTACTGTATAGACATATCTTTTTCCTCTAACACCAGATACAGGAAATTGTGATTTCGACTCCATTAAATCTTTCCCTTCTGAAACTGAATTAAGTGATCTGTCTTTGTTATGAGGCAGAACTTGTGGCTCTTTACCATTGGATGAAGAACTGTTACTCTTTCCAACTACATTGTGGCTCCTTGTGCTATTATTAACACCATGTGGAACATCAACTTGACCCTGCTTTATTCCAGCCATACTTTCTGCACCATTACTTGGCAGTAAACCTTGAGATAAGTTTCTTGAACTATCTGGTTGGCCAAGAATAGAATCATGCCTGATCTCCTTTTTTATAAAGGAGTCGGAAGTTTCTGGACCGGTTTGAACTGGCATTTGATTTCCAGAGTAATGATTAAAAGGGAAACCAGATGGGATATTAGGCTGAACAAATGACATTGATTGAGGACCCAGAGGCATCATCCCCTGTGATACGGGAGACGCGTACCTAAGCTGGCCAAATTGAAACAAAGGAGGCTGTGATGAGTGCATATGAGAGAGGGGTGCACCAACCTGTGGATGCAAATGCAGTGGCATCTGTATAGAACCTATTTGTATGGCTGGTACAGGTGATGGTATCAAAGATGGACCAGAAAAAAGACCGAATTGAAGCTTAATAGGTAACTCAGACTGACTTGGGGCAGCAGCTAGATTGGACGTGACAATTTGACCTGAAGATGTGTAGTGAGGGGCAATAGTAACTGAAGATGGTGCAGACAGGCCATTAGAAGCTACTACATTAACTAAACTCTCTGATGCAACTGATGAATGGGCATTACTAGGCTGAATGACCAAATCTGGAGTTGGCTTTTCTGATTCGTGGAATACACTAGAAGAACTATCGAGATTAACCTTAGAGGTACCATCAACATGTTGAAGTGCTTCGCCTTCCTTGTCAAAAGGTATTTCTAGAGTCATGTTTGAAGCCCTTTCAAACTCCTCATTGGGCATCCCAACCTGAACGCCCTCATCAAACCCTAATACTAGGTTATCCATCAAGTGTGGCAATCCTTTTTCATGCAAATGCATATTTTCAAAATCTTGGTGGAGGTCAGCATTATCATCTCCTTCATGCACTTCATCTTCCCGAAATTCTTCATCGTCATCATACTCTTCTTGTTCCTGGAACTGCTCATTATTCTCAGTAGTCCATTCATCATCATCATCTCCACTAGAAACAGCACATGAAGCAACATTCTCGTTACCGGCTACGACAGGTGTTGCAGCGGACTCATTATCTAGAGCTGGGACAGGGCCATTGTTGTTCTCTTCAGAAGTCAATACCACTGGAGAATCTCTAGAGTCATCTAGGTCATCGTGAGAGAGATGTGTTGGAGAACTAGGAGCACTTGAAACAGAGAGTGAAGACTGAGAAGCACATCTTTGTGAGGTCTCAACTTCATGATCCTCATTCTGAGCAGTCTCTTGAAGGGTATCAACTATTTCAGGTTGCCCACGATTCCCATTGTCATAACCAGTTGGCATGGTAGAGTTACTCCTTGTCTGATTATACGGTATCTCATTTTCTAGGAATGCGGAAGGACCTGGGTGTGCATTTCCACTCCTATAAGTTCTCTGAACAGAAGCAATTGAAGGAGGGGGTAGAACACGAGGCTGCCTGACAGAATACCGTGACCTCCCCATAGTATTAGGTCCATCTGATTCAAAGTTCTGGTAAGGAGGGCGATCAGGGAATGGAGAAAATGGATTGCCACGGCCGCGATTCTGTGTCCAGCCATCGCCAAATCTTTCAACATAATTTTCATGAAAATCAGAATCTATCTCTGTATTTCTGCTAAGATGATCTCCATCAACAGGATTCCACCTGTTGGCTTTAACATGAGCATATTCATCTAAATGAGGCTCTGAAATCCCTCCCTTATTGTAAGCCCTTGAAGACATATATCCAGCACCACCATTATATTCCTTCCTCATAAATGGCTTTCCACCAATGGATGAATCTCTACGAGGACTGTTGTGACTACTCTCCTGGTCCTGTGGATAGAATGGTGGACTACTCCACGTCTCATATGCATCTCTTCTCCATGAATTAACTGGTTTCCCTCTATCCACAAAGGCAGAAGATAAATCTCTAGAGAAATGAGACCTATTCACACTTGATGAATCAGAAGATGCTGAAGTTAATATCCTGTCAACCATTCTTTCACTATCCTCCCAGTCACCTATATCTGTAGCCTTGGATGCATCTTTATCATTCACTAACCCAGATATTTTCTCATCAGTGACGACTGGAGCATTACTGTTACCTCTGGCTGCTTCAGCCTGCCTCCTAGCAATCTTCTGCTCTAATTCTATAAGTTTTTGTTTAGCAGCTTGTTTCCTCCTCTCTTCTTCTAAATGCATTCTTTGTTTCTCTTCTTCCCTTGCAAGTCTCAGCTCTTCAGCCTTCCGCAAAGCTTCAACCCTTTCTTGTTCTGCCCTCCATGCTGCCTCTCTGGCTTCATCTTCCAACCTCCTCTGCCTCTCTTCCTGTTCTCTAGCTAGTCTAAGTCTTTCCTCCTCCTCCCTGCGAACCAAATCCAATGCCCTTTCTTGCTCTTCAATGATTCTCTGCCGCTCTTGTTCTTGCATCCTCTGAACCCTTTCCAGCTCAGCCTCAAACGATTCCCTAACAGGATCATGGAAATCAGTTTGCTTGGGTACATCCTTCTTCTTCTTGACCACCCCAACAAGACCTCCTGAAAAAATATCCCTCCCATCAAATGAATTTGCTCCAAAATCTTCCAAGTAACCTTTTTCACTCTTTGGCAAGGTGCGTTTTTCTCTGCCAAAATTAAGCAGAGGATCATTAACAGGAAGCCCTTTACCACCCAAAGAAAATGCAGATTTGGACACTGAGCTCTGGGCAGAATCAACTCTACTCCTGTTATGTTGATCACCACCAACATGACGATGATCCCGCTGCCCATTTCGTTCACCATATGATTGAATCACATTATTCCAAGGCTGTTTCCCACCCTGACCATATCCCACATCCCTCTTTCCAGAATCATCATGAACAACATCTCTAAAGGTGGACGAACTATACTTGTTATCCTTCCCTACATCTCTATCTCTATTCCCACTGGAAGGCCTTGCACCAACAACACCATTTCTCTCATTCCCAGCATCTTTCACACCAAAACCATCCTTTGAAATAGTCGAACTCCTCCAAGAATTCCCCTCCCTTCCAGGCATTCTATCATAAGGGTCCACCTTAGGAACTTCACTGGAGGAAACCTTTCCAGCTTCATTGCCCCTCAACTGTCCCTTCTTGTCAAGACCACTACCACCATGCTTCTGTGGCAATACACCAACACGAGGCATATCAAAATCCCAAAAAACATCGCTCTTGGGAAATCCATGATCCCTGCCCTCTCTGCTCCGCTCCTGGAAACCATAACCTGTATCACGCTCATCATCAGCCCAATCGGATCTCGGATTCAACCGAACCAGAGGCAAAGGTCCCGGAAAATACTCATCATGATTCCTCCTACCTTGGCTTTGATTCCCCCCATGAAAACTGCGAGTATCACGACCATTATCACTGAGAAAATCCCCACTGCGGGGAACATTGAACCTAGAGTTCGCATTAACAACTGAAGAACCATCACCATCAGCATCCACATCCTTACCCTTCTTCTGCTCAACAGATACATTCTCGTGAGCCAAATCCTTAGAATTCTGATTCGAATTCTCCTGGATCTTCTGATTCTGACCGGGCCCAGTTACAGGAGGCACAAAGGTGGCACGCAAAGAAGGAAAATCCTCTCCCCTTAACACCGCCGACAAAACAGGTGGAGCAGCTGGTCCAACCGCCTTATTTCCCCGGCCAAATGAATCAAACGGCCGTGGCCCATCATCCGCTAAAATCGGCTCTTTTTCTTGCAAAACCACTGCTGCCGGCTTCGTCCACCCCATCCCAGACGATGAAGGTCTAGAACCACTTCCCGAACCGGCTCCACCAGCCGGACCACCACTAGATCCAAGCGAATCAAACCGTTCATGCTCTTTCCGGAGCGAAGGTAAATTCAAGGGGGGAGGAACCGAAAGCTTCGACGCCGGCTTCTGAGAACTCCTAGGTCTCGATAGCACCGCCATACCCCCACCAGCACCGGCAGGTCGCGGCGTTCTGGTGGATCCAAAAGACGTGGAATTCTGTCCATACGACTTGTTGAGATTCACAGACACATATTTGGTGCCGGAATTTGCCATCGCAGTCGCACCGCAAGTGTAAATCGCCAAAGCATGAAAACCCTAACCCTATTGATTTCCAACTCGTGATCTGAATTCGTTGACAATCGAATCGAAACCTCTAACCCAAACCCAAACTGTGATGATCGAAAAGACGACGCACCGAAGGGTGAAACAGAAACTGTGATTGGTGGATAGATCGGGTTCGGCTTTAATTAGGGTTAGTGTGAGAGGAGTTGGGGTTTGAATTGAAAAGGGGTGAGTAGGATAAGAGGATCACCACCGAGGGCGTAAAATAGAGCGCGGCGGTGGTTAGGAGCGCAACCAATGAGAGAAGCCCTACTCTAAAATGTGTATACGTTTATAAGCGGAGAGAGAGGGGGAGAGATAGACGGAAAATAAGTTAACAATGAAGGAGAGTTGAAGGAGTAGACCAAACTAAGCAAATGTTTTTTCTGTCTTCGTGTTTTAACCCCTGTTTTTCAAGGTATTTATGTTTCCATCACACTGTCCCTTCACGTGCAATATAAACATTCGGTTTAATTAATTTATATGCACAGTTAGCCTAAAATAATTTAGGCAACATTTGGTCATGTGGCTCTTTAATTTAATATAAGATTTTTAGATTTTAGATTTATCTGCTATATTTTTTTTCAATTTAAACTTTTAAGTTTTAAAATGGTAATATTTTTTTTATAGGTAAAGTGGTTAGAAATTAGTGTGTTAGTAGTTAGAGAGAGGGGAGAGCGAGGTTCAAACCCCGTCCGCCTACTTTTTCACCAACGATGTCCCTTTCACTCAACCACGTGAGCTACCCTTCCGAGACTTAAAATGGTAATATGTGTTTGGGTTTGAACTTGAAAAAAGTAACTCATATTACTAATAAATTAATATTAATATGATAATTATAAATGTGTAATTAATATATATTAATACATATATATACACATTTTACTTTACTATAAATATATGAAAATGAATATATAAGTATTAATATGAAAATCATAAATACGTAATAAATATATAAATTGATATTAATATGAAAATTAATATATAAATAGTCGACTTTACTATATTACTTTATTTTAAACTGAGAATACTACCTCTTATTACAATCTCACATTTAATTATAAATATTTAACTTGAGAGTACTACCTCATATTACTTGATTCCTTTTGTCAACCTCATATTACTTGATTTTAATATATAAAATGATAATATTTGACTTTACAAATATTTTTTCAGAATATAACATATATATATATATATATATATATATATGTATGTATGTATGTATATGTTGTACCCAAAAAAGTGTATGTTAATAAGTATAGTAATTAAAAATAATTTATTATAAAAAATAATTTTGTCAAAAGATTTAATTAAAAATAATATATTTTTTTGAAGCAATTAAAAATAATATATATTTATTATAAATTTAATATGACACAAGAATAATAAGAATATTATTATGAATAGAAATAATTAAAATAATGAATCATTTATTAGACAATTTAATATTAGACAATTAGACAAATATAAAAAAAACAATTATTACAATATATAATAAAATTTATTAATTAACAAGTTTTATGTGTATTACAAATTTAATTTCAAGCAATGAAAGTAAAATATTAAATTTTATAATAAAATTTTTAATAATTTTAAACATATATGTCTAAATTAAATTCTTTAATGATTTAACTATTATACTTCTTTTTAATGTTTTTACAACAATTTTATAATTCATTTTCTATTAATATTTTTACCATATTTGTCTAATATTAAATTTTTTATGCATTTTTAAAATTTGCTATCATGTGTGTCTAATATTAAATTTTATAATGCATTCTATAACATTTTTTTATTACATTTGTCTAATATTAAACTTTATAATAATACATATTTAAATTTTTTATTTATAGTAACTTTTATATTTATATTAATATCTACACTTTAATTACAACATGAGTTTAATTGCTAGGCACAATCGACGTAAACATTTTTTACAACCACAGCCAATAACAATAACAATTCATAGTATGATTGACATATTGGGCGGTTACTAATTATGAGTAACTTATTTTTAATGACGAATCAACTTATAATCGGTAGATATATAAAATACTTATACTTATACACTTATTGTAATTATAAATTAAATCCTTACAATATTTTCATTCGAACCAAATATTTATGTTATGTATGTATTTTACGCAATGAGTTATTAGTAATACTGCAAGAAATGAGTGAATTCATATTTTTTACATATTTTTGAAATGTAATTGTTGTCAAACGGTCGGTTTACATGATGTGAGTTTAAAAGATGTTTTTCATATATTACTTCACCTTATTTTGGTTGAAAACCTTATTTATATATAGATCATGATGATTTGGTTTTAAAATAAATGATTTTTTAAAGGGTAGAATTAGTTAAGCTTTGAATACAAGTTTTGGTAGTTCTTCACTTAAATCTATATTATTTTCAAAGAAGTTTCACTTTATTTGAGTTAGAAAGAAAAAAATTGAGCTTTAATGAAAAGGAAGATAAAGACTTTTGTAAAAGTTTAGATTTTTAGCAAAGTTTAAAACTTAGAGCTATCAAAAGTTTTCGTAATGTTCTCAGATCACTTTTGATCGTCACAAAACTCAAATCTTTGATATAAAGGAAAATGATTTTTCACTTTTCATGTATTTGAAATTATTTCTAGAAAAGGGATAAAGAGTTAGGAAAATAAACAACTTAAAAAGCTTAAAAGTTTCATAAGAAATGTTGTTTGAAGAAAAAGAAGTATCGAAAAGGGAACTAGTAGCTTATCGCGCACTATAGTTACCAACTTTAAACGAGTAATAAAAATTGTAATGTGAAGTATTTGGACTTAAAAAGGTGTAATTTTTAGTAAGTTTAAAACTTAAAGTCATTAAAAAAAATTGAACGTTAACAAATTATTACTTTTGCTATCATGATAAAAATGAGATCTTTGATAACGGAAGTATAATTTTTAGTTTTTAATATATTCAAATGATTTTGGGTAAATATAGCTAATTTAATAGATTTTAAGTCAAAGATTTGAAGTTTAGAAAAAAAGATTAGGCGAAAAAGTTTGACAGAAAGGATCTTATTTTGCTCTAAAACCTGAAATGAGTTTGTAGTATTTTTACAATTCTTCTTAACATACACCTCATTTTGAGTTGATTATTATTTTCTGAAAGTTAGACGCAATTTTCTACTGTCTAGGCACAAATTTTGTTGGATTGGACTGAGTATTGATAATCTAAAATGTCTTATAAGTTTGCAAAAAAAAAACAGGGTTTCAATTTTGGACATTCCCAGCTTATTTTTATAAACTATACTTTTTGACATGATGGGTGTCAAAATAAAAATCAGATTGAAAACTAGACATCCTAAGCCTTTCATGGAGTGGTCATTTGCTCAAATCAACTTCATTTTCTATTTTAATAAAATCAACGAAGTTAGTACATGGATGAAATTTTTTTATAAATAAGTTGCTTAAAATAATTAATAACGAGCTAGTAGTTTAAAGACCATAACTTCCACCTCTTGAACAATGATCAAGAGGAGGAAGACTAAAAACAATTGGAATCTTGAGTTGCAAGTGTTGTCCAAATCCTACATGAACGATTAGGGACCAAAGACATAATTTTAATGTATACAATCTAATGTGTGATGGTTGTTAAATTATCAGAAAAAGATACGTGTGTGATTGATAGTAAATAGCGGGGAAGGAAGTGTTTAAGGTAAGGGGATATTTGAGTTTTATCTTTCCATGTTGTTTTGCCTTCATTGTTTGGTTTGAATTGAATCGTCTAATATGTGAGTAGCGGCCGAAAAATCTGGGAAATGATTCTTCGAAGTTCGAAATGAAGCCGCCATCAAAATTTAATTTTAAGGGAAAACATTGGTAAATCCATTTGATTTGGATAAGGGTCCTCAGATCAGATTTGGGTTCGGGAGTCGGTTATGCATGGGGAGGGTATTAGCACCCCACGACATCTTTTTTAAGGAATGTTACCTTCTAACTAGTTGTAAAAAGAATAATGTTAATTTTGAAAAATATTTATTTTACCCTTTATTATGAATTGGGAGGAAAGCGGATTAAAAGGAAAAGACTTAGTAAAATTTTTTATTTTTTGTACTTGACAGGAGTGGGTCCCCGCTCCTACATATCTCCAGGTGTGATGGAGAAATCAAAGTTACGTGGTTCTTGATAGAAAATGTTTGTGTGTTGGTTTGTTTTAATTAAAAAAAGTTATAGGAGTTTTTAGAACTATTGAGTTATATAACTCATATATTCTAAAACACTGATTAATTCGGTCGTACAGCCGACTTAGTCTCACCTACTTTTTAAAATTAATTTTGATTAAGTTCACATTTTAAATATCTAAACAAGAGGTAAATCACCATCATTAGAATTACAAAGTGTTGGCCAAAAAAGAAATTCAAAGTGTTAATTTGTTTATCAAACCAAAAAAGGACATAGTTTCCTTTAATTATGTAAATGGGGAAAGGAAAAAAAATTGACATCCACTATTATACCACGTACCCCCACATCTGTAACACCCTAATATCTCTAACTAGTAGACATATTAGAATGCAAAGTTTAGCATTCATCAGAGATCAATATTCCTGTTTAGATATTGAACACAACTAAATTTTTGCGATATTATAAAATATCAAACCACCATAACATGTCATCACTTCATTAAACCAAAACGGTTCATAACTTCAACAACATTAATTCCTAGTGTTCAATATCCTCACAAGGAAAGCGGAAACGATTACATAACTTAAATAATAATCCAAGTCATATTATCGAATACAAACACAAAACAGGAAATATGACACCATAGAGAAAAAACTAAGTCTTCAATCTTTGTTCTCGAGCACGTCACCTACTAGTGCCTTTTTGCCTTCCTTTTTCTCTGTTTCTCTGTAAAAACATTAACAATATAAAGAATGAGATACTATCTCAGTGAGTTATACCGTAACCCCTTACCACGCTCTCAACTCATTTATGAAATCCTTTAACTGGTAATTCAATTTATGAATTACATACTTTTACTGGTAATTCAATTTATGAATCCTTTTTAAACTTTTAGCACATCACCAATTACTCAAAGCAACTTGAGTGAAGCCCACTGGCCAATAGTACTTTCCCTAATGGCGAAATAATTCTGAGGGCCTAGGTTAAGGGCTCATGACCTTCCCTCACCTAGCATGCTAACTCATGAGGGTCGTCACCCCGACTCAATATAATTTAAATATCGCGAACCATAGACAGTCTTAGATGAATAAATAATCATCCCATGTCACTTATACAACATTAAATTGAACATATGATCCGTTTAATTTTCAAAATACTTGTCCTCACACGTGTACTATAATTCGGTTTTTCGAAACATTTATAACTTCAAAACATTTCATCAAAATCATCAAGAACATGTTCAAAATCATGTTATTATTAATCAGAATTTATAACAAATGGTTGGAAAGAAGATTAGAAGAGGTTTGGAATCAAAAGGAGCGACGAAACAGAATTTTAAATTTTCGGGACAGCAACATTGGCACGGTCCGTGCCAAAAGTGGCATGGTCTGTGCACTGCCATCAGCACACAGATTTCACTTCGTTTTCCCGTTTTTGCATCTCCGTTCGCGTCCAATCCGTAACCCAATCAAATTCCAAACTTAAAAACAAATTTTATACACATAACAACCAGTCCAAAACATTCACAGCAAACATATTTCAACCACAATCAATCGATATAATTATGAAATATTATTCGACACCGAAACGTCAAAAACACAATTTTCACGAAATATGGTTTGTGACTCAAAATCTTTTGAAATCAATGAAACAAACCACAACCAGTCAACATGATATTCAGTTCAAAACTAAAATAAAACCTAAATGTGAGTAAAACTCACCCGAAGTGGCGAAATCGTAAACGATCGAGACTTCACACAATGCAACCACGAAAATGACTACACGAACGCTCCCCGTAACGTCTCCTATGCTCCCACGAACACGAAATAGATCCCAACCGAGCCTAAAACGTGACCAGCTACTGAGGTTTACTCAAATGCACTCCAATCAACAATGTACTCTCAATTCTACTCCAATCTAACTTCCTATTGAACATGCACAACTCTTAGCTCTCAAACTCCATTTTTAGTCAAAGTAGAGCTTGAAGCTTGGAGATGGTAGAATGAGAAAGAAGGAGAAGGAACTACTGAATTTAACATCTTTGTGTAGAGGATGAAGAATTGAAGAGAATGGTGAAGAAAGATTGGACATGCATCTAGGTTTCATGGAGTTCTTCCCTTCTTTTTCCCTTCTCTCTCACGTCTCACTCCCTCTCTCTCTAGACCTCTTCTTTCCATTGTTTTCTGGTTTTTGCTGAAAGTGAGATGGTTTGTGTCTTTGGTTTAAAGTAATGAGCTGAGAGTTATAATGGAGGGGAAAAGACCAATATGCCTTTATCTTCTAATACTTACTTAAACCTGTTTCTAACTACCCAATCAAGCAATTATTCATGCAATCATATAACTTAGCAAACTAATTACCACTCCCATAATTCTACCATGTCTAGGACTCAATCTATTATTTCATCGAATAATAAATCTTCAATATGATGCGAAAAGACTATTTTACCCTTGTACTCTAATTACTCACTTAGACCTCAATTTTTAACTAAAGAATCAAACAATAATCCATGGGTTTCACATAACTAATTAGAAAATTAATTATTGCTTTCATAATTCTAACACGTCCATGACTCGACTTATTATTTAATCGAATAATAAATCTCTAGTTAATTTCATAAATCGAAATTAACCGAACTAGGGATGTTACAACATCCATAATGAAAAACCAAAAATACCCTCCAGTTTTAGTGAAAAAATACAAAACAAATTTATATCATAACATGATAAATCCGCTTTGCAATTTCTCAAAACGGATTTATCTACTAAATAGATAAATTCGGTTTTGAAAAATTTCAAAACAAATTTATCGATTAAAAAGATAAATCCAATTTGCAAATTTTCAAAACCGGATATATCTATTTAGTAGATAAATCCGTTTTGAAAAATTGCAAAGCGGATTTATCATTTTATGAGATAAATCTGTTTTGTATTTTTTAAAACCAGACTTATCGATTAAAGTGATAAATCCATTTTGTATTAAAAAAATAAAATTTATATTATTTAAATAGTTAAAAAAAGGTTATACAAATACCACTAAAAATCCATTAAACAATAAAAACTAATCTAAAAATTATAAAAACACCACTAAAATCTAATAGAATCAAAAGAAAGTTATGCAATTTTTTTTGATTTTTTTGGAGATTATGAGAAATTAATAAAACTAAAAAAAAATGGTAAACAATGAAATTTTCGGATTTAATGAGTGTGGTTTCAAGACAATGGAATAGGTTGCTCGAAAACTTATTTTTTAGCCTACGTTATCTAGCCGTCGTACAACATCGTCACGTCTAACGAATATCTAGACAATAAATAGAACCAAAAGATCACCGATATATATATATATATATATATATATATATATATATATATATATATATATTATTTATTAAAAATTAATTATAATTTTTTAACAGTTTTGTCTATTTTATTTTCAAAATCGGATTTATCTATTTAATAGATAAATCTATTTTGAAAAATTGCAAAACAGATATATCCCAATCAATTTCATAGGGGCAACGGGGGAATAAAAAAATTGGGGGGGGGGGGTATGGGGCATAACGGTGGGGGTATAAAAAACGCAACCCTGAAAGAAAGGACCAAGCAACCCTGAAAGAAAGGACCAAGAAGGATTGAAAGGCTGACGTGAGAATTAGTCAAGTGCAACAATACTTGAGAAAGCATGAAAACCTAGACAACTATTATAAATAGGCAGCGCAAGACATTGATCAGAGGAGGTGGTACACAACAAAACAAGCCGCAACCAAAAGAAGCACACGCGAATGCTGCAGTGAGAGATTGAGGAAATTTGGGTGCTCGTTCTTGATACAGATAGCTTTGGAGCAGAGGAGTTTGAAGACAATGATTAAGACTTTCTCTGTTTTACGGGTTATTTTTATATCTATAATTCATGATTCTATATATGTAGAAATATCAACTTTTTTTACTACTCTCACAAGTCGCTTTTCTTTCAATTTTCTCTTTACTTTTTTTTTTCTTTCTTGCACACCTGCTAGATTTTGGAGATGAGTGATTTTAGGTCTTTTTTTTTGCTTAAAATCACCTATTGTGTCATTTTTTCCTTCATTTTTTGTGTTTAAACAAGTGGTTCGCACATATATCTAGTTATTTTGCAGTGTTTTTTTCTGGATTTTGTCGTCTGAGTGCGGAGTTGCTTTATTCGTCATCTTGATGTTGTTCGGTTTATCGTCTTGTTGCAGTATTCGTTTGATATAAATTGACAAATCAACTTGAATCCATTACAGATTCAATCAATAACTTGAGCATCAATATTACAGATTTGGAGACATGGTATTCCAGCCACTTTGATTTTGTCACATTTATTGGTGTTTTGTTGTTTTATGCTATTATTTTGGATGTAGTGAGTTTGTTCGCAGATTCATTTTTATTGGTTTTGTTGATGTTAAATTTTTGTTGTTTTTTTATGTATTAAACCAGTTTTAACGAATGGATATCATTTTTGCTTATAAAATATAGACTTAAATATGTTTGTGGCCCCCCTACAAATATAGCGTGTTTTGGTTTAGCACACTGCAAAATTTTTTTTTTAGTAAGAAGTCATTGTTAAATACAATGTTTTGGTTTAGGCCCTTCTGTTAGTGGTCTGTTACAAAAAACACTGACTTGGCTGATGATAAATCCAAATTTAGAGTGTTTTTAGTGTTTAATTTGAATAAAGAATTGTGAGAATTTAGTTCTTTTATTGAGCTATTTTACTACAAGTTGTTAGTTTTTATTTTCAGGGATTACATTGAAGAAAGGAAGGAATTTTGCATGAAAAAATAGCCAAAAATCAAAGGAGAATAAAGAAGGGTGCAAAGCAAGGAAAAAAGTGCCAAGGAAATTCCAACCAGCAGACCTGCGAAACTTTGCACGCCCCGTGCAGCCTTGAAATGTTTCAGGAATTCAAGTTTTCTCAAGTAGCACGCCCCGTGCCAACTTAGCACGCCCCGTGCAACTCTTCAGAATTTAGAAAACAGTTTCAAAACTTTTCCAATTCCTCTCTTAATGGTTTTAATGGCCACTTCTGCGAATTGAAGCCATTCTCCTCTGATTGTTGGCTATATAAAGCCTTCTTTTCTGATGTAAAGGGGTTCTCAACTTGACTTGTATACCTACACTTTGCTATTTTGATATTTTAAGTTTTGTTTAAGCTTTTGCTCCCTAGAATTCTGTCTTTGTTTATTGCTTCCTTTTACATTTCAGTCTTTACAATTCTGTTCTTTATATTCAGTTCTTTACAATTTCTTGCACTTTACAATTCCGCTCTTTCTCGCTTTCTTTACATTCTCCTTATTTACATTTCAGTTTATATTTTATGTTTTCTATTTCTTCTCCCTCATCTACTATGATCATGTGTGAGTAGATCTTCTAGTCTTGGGATTGTGGGACACAATCCAATAATGGATCCCTAAATCAATTCCAAGGCTAGACTTTATCTTATTAGAAATGAATCCTAATCTAACCTCGTTGTAATAATTCATATAACAAATGTTAAGCGAAGTACCGAGAGGTGAAGCTTGACATTGGATCCACAAGGTTAGACAAGGCAATCAAATATGAAAATGCTTTTGATAGGCTTGATCACTGTTTCGAGACACGTTCTAGTATTCCGAAAGGAAACTGGAATTACACCAAAAGAATACATTGTCCTTAGAATAATTTCAAAATAAGATGAAGGATAGCTAAGGGATATTTAGACTCTGTTATTATGATTCACCACAATCCTGGGACATTTTTATATTCTGAATTTTAAATCAACAATTACTCTCTTTCCTAAAAAAATATTCCTTTCAGCTAATCAAAACTAAAAATTAGATTGGTAATTGCTTAACTCCCCGTGAGATCGATACTTTTTACTACTTGTTAGAACCGTGCGCTTGTGGGCCTATCAGCTGACAAAATACTTATGTGTCATTTAATATTCATTTTTATTTATTTTAGGTGCTTATTTGGCATGCCAACTCATTATTTTTTATTTTTCATTATTTTCTATTCTTCCCTTTCTTCTCCACTCTCTTCTCTATCTCACCCACACCTCAACCACCACACCACCACCTCAACCACTCTCTTCTCTCTCTCACCCACACCACAACCACCACATCCACTCTCCTCTCTCTCTCTCTCTCTCTCTCTCTCTCTCTTTCTCTCTCACCCACACCATAACCACACACCACCACCACCACATCCACTCTCTTCTCTCTCTCACCCACACCACAACCACCACACCACACCACCACCACCACAACCACTCTCTTCTATCTCTCTCTCACCCACACCACAACCATACTCTTCTCTCTCTCTCTCTCTCTCTCTCTCTCTCACCCACACCCCAACCACTCTATTCTCTCTTTCAACTCCATCTCTCTCAATCTTTCCTCTTCTCTCTCACGTAATCATAGAGCACCACCATGATTGCATAGTTTCAGATTGAAAGAAAAACCCTAGTTTTAGAATCAAATCCCTAATCCTAATTTCAGAATCAAATATCTAATCAAATTCCTAATCTTTCATGAGGAATCTGGAAAAAAGGGGGGGAAATTGATAATGACAAGAACACTGTATTTTGTAAGAAGAAGAAGGGCCTGAGATCGAAGAGAACAGAGGAAGAAGAAGAAGAAGCTAGAAATAGGGCTAATATCAAAACACTGTATTTTGCAAGGGCTAATATCAAAACACAGTATTTTTGCAAGGACTTTTTACCATGTGGCAGACACGTTGGCATTTTTTTAACGTCTATCTAACAGAACTCTAACAGAAGGGCCTAAATCAAAATAGTGTATTTTGCAAGGACTTTTTACTATTTTTTTTTACAGGGTGCTAAATCAAAATACGCTATATTTGCAGGAGCCTAAAACACATTTAAGCCTAAAATATATGTTGTCCAAAATTTAGACAGACACATCAATTTCCGTCGACCACTTTTTCTTATCAAAGAGACCCGAGGAAGTAGAGTTACAATGGTTTAAAACCCAATTAAACAACACTTAAATAAAGCCCAATTAATTAAAATTTCAACATTTAATATGTTCTAATTTAACCCCGTAAAACTTCATCAAAAAAATCGTTAAACAAGTGATGTGTACTATTAACTTGTTGAAAATACTTCTAGGTAGAATAAAAGTAGACAAATTATGCTATTCGGGAGGGGGTGTGTGCTGATAAAACTGGGGGTTATGTTTACCAACCATAGAGCCAGCAACAGCAAGGTGAGTTGGGCTTATATGTTTATTTCTCGGCACAGTTACAAGGGAGTATGATTATTGAAAAGAAAACATAACCAATATGTTTTCTACAAACAGAGCAGGAAATAGAAATATAGAATATGTGATTTCTTTGGAGAAAAAGGTATATGTGATTTCATGTACCAAAAAAAAAAGTATATGTGATTTCACTCCATGCAAATTTAATCTTTTGCAGCTAGAATAATGGGATTTTTAATTTGTAATTCGAAAGCTTGATTTGTTTGCTGAATTACTTGGATAGAGTAATCAGATACTATGGTAATTCATTGTGGTGATTCATAGTACGGCACATTTCATTCACATCTGTTATGAAATAAGATATAAATCAAGAAGAAAGATGGAGAAGATAAGGAGAACAAGAACAAATATGTAGAAGAGTAAGAGCTTTGTATATTATTCTCTTCAAAAGTATATCTCTATACATAAGGGTGAACCCTATTTATAGGTAGGGGTGAGCGTAGGACGGGTTGGGACGGGTTGTAAGTGGCCCTAATCCGGCCCTAAATCTTGATCGGGCCAATATTGAAGCCCTAACCCGTCCCTTAACCCGACCAAACCCGATGATATGCGGGATCGATAAGGACCGGGTTCAAAAGGACGGGTTGGGACGAGACATGGGACGTAACCCATTTTAATTTTCCACAAGTACAAAATTAGTCCGAAAAATGATATAGTGCTATATATTTACTTAACTTTGAATTCATATTTAACAAATCTATGCATTCCCTGGTAACTTGAAATTCATGCCATTTTATCAAAATTTGAAGTTTTAACCAATTAAAATAAAAATGTAATCAACCAACAACCTGTTTGCTACATAAACTTAAGCAAAATAAAAAACCAACAACACTTCAGAAGTTGAAACCAAATAATCTTAAAACTTCAATCAAAACCAAAATGAACAGCAACCCAAAATTAAATCAAAACAACCAACAACACATTGCATCCTAAGAATTTGTTTGTTGTTGCTGCACCTCCAATTCTCCTTGAGACATGGCAAAAATATCTGCAAACAAAAAATATCAGTAAATCAATATTGAATGAACTAAAGTCACTCACCATCAACAATTTTTTCAGTTTGTTAAGAAACTTGTTGCATCTCCTTTTCTCCTTGAGATTCCACAATCTTGGCAGAAACATCTAAAAACAAAAACCATCTAAGTAAAATATCATATGCATATGTAAATTAATCAATATCCAAGAAAAAGAATAAATAAACTCACCTTCAACAATTTTTTCAGTGGTGTCAAGTATTTGAAAGTCCATCTCATCAAACTTAGGACCAGCAGGATTTAACCAATTTTGAGTACATATGAGAGCTTCAACCATCTTAGGAGACAAAGAACTACGGAAGGCATCAAGTACACGTCCACTTGTGCTAAAACACGATTCAGATGCCACGGTAGAAACTTGGACAGCAAGCACATCACGAGCAATAGTAGAGAGGATTCTATATTTTGATGAATTTGCTTTCCACCAACACAGGATGTCAAAGTCAGCAGTATCATCTAATGTGTCCTCTGCCAAGTACCTTTCAAGCTCAGATTTATCTGAATTAGTCCTAAAAATAGAGAAGAGATAATAAAATACAAACCTGTTGAAGAACAAAGATGCAAGGACGAAAGCTTGAAGAGAAGCACGAGCAAGAGCAGCACCGACAAACAGAGAAGACGGCGAAGCGGTGACGACAAGGTGCAAGACAGATCGCACAAGTGAACCTTGAAATCGCAAAGTGAGAGACGCTGAAACTTGGAAATTGGGATCGTAAAGGGCTGGAAATCCTGATTAAAACTGCTGCCATGACCTAATTGCTAAATTTCAGCAACCTAATGGCTCAATTTTAGCAATCTAATTCCATGAATGAAGGGGTTTTAAGGTGGGATGAAGGAATGAAGGGATTTCTTTCCAGATTTTTTGTTTCTGTTGGC
This sequence comes from Astragalus glycyphyllos, assembly GCA_963573325.1. NCBI lineage: Eukaryota > Viridiplantae > Streptophyta > Magnoliopsida > Fabales > Fabaceae > Astragalus > Astragalus glycyphyllos. The sequence goes on along the minus strand of OY754308.1, from coordinate 48,968,237 downwards.
TAAATTGATTTATGTTTGCCGTGTCTTTTGTCGTGTGTTGTGCCGTGTGCGATGAATAGATATTAGAGCGACTATTATGGGACAGGCCGGGTGACCCGAGGGGTAACCCGAGTCCGTCGTGGCCCGACACCGGGTTAATATTTTGGACAGTCCCAAATGTCTCTGTGTCTTAATTTTTTCGGGTCAGACCCAGCCCGATGCCATCGGGCTGGGACGGGCTAGCGGGCCGGACCGGGTTATGCTCACCTCTATTTATAGGGTGAGAATTGGCAAGTGAGAGGTCACTAATAAAATGCCACTACAAGGGAGTAATGAGAAGATGGACATCCACCAATAATATTCATAACACTCCCCATTGGATGTCCACCTAGGATATGCCTCATTAAAACCTTACTAGAATAACCCAGTGGGATAAAAATCTAGTGAAGGAAAAAGAGTACAATATCCTGCCAGTGAGGCCTGCCTCGTTAAAAACCTTTCCAAGAAAACCCAGTGGGATAAAACCATGGCAAAGGAAAAAAGAGTGCAGTTTTTCTCCCCCTGAATGAAGCGTCACTTCAGAATATCAATTTCAACATTTGGAGTTTCTCCCTGAGTGCATATGGAGCAATCTACTCCATTGTCATTTGTGATGTATCCTCTTTTAATGGAGCTTTGTGGTCAGTATTATCTTCAAAACATCTTCCTTGAATTGTTGGCATTTGGGCACGAAATGAAGAAGCAAGAACCATAGGTTGTTTTGTAGATCAAAAAGATATTTCAATGTCACCATATGTAGATAACAACTGACTTGCGATCTGACTTGATCAAGATCAGAAAAATACTTTATATCTGCATAATTAATTTGTGTAACATACATAATATGATTTATTCATTAGCATAGTCAAAAATGAAATATGCATCCCACTTTGTTCTAATGTATTTTAGTTTGTAATGAACTATATTATTAATTATCACATAATATTATCATATCAAGGGATATAACATTTGATAATATGCATGCATGCTTTCATAGTCTTCAGGATTGAGATATTTCATAACATTTGATAAATACTTTCTGCAAATCAATATGAGACTTTCTTTCTCAAAAGAATTTCTTTAAAGATATTTCCTTTTATCTTGAATCCTTCTAGGATTTTACATATAGAGGCCATCTACAGGTTCAACCTCAAAAGTCCATCAGATATAATTTGATGTCATTCATCTAGAGCTTTTTCTTTGAACAATCTATAGTTTTTTTTTATTAGAATCTCTTCAGGAGTTCTGAAAATATTTATGTCATCAACATAGATATCAGTTATAGAAAATTCTTTTCCAAATACTTTATAAAACTATATGGATAGGTGATGTCATTTTTGTATCCCTCCTTTAGAATATAAATTTAGATGATTATACCATGTGTTAAATCATATTATCTCATGGAGGGATTGATTCAATTTAAATGAGAATTCGAAAAGTGTGTATTGGAATATTAATCCTTCAGGGATATTCAAATAATTATGACTATCAAATGAGTCATACAAATCAGTTGTAGCAACATTCATCTTGTGAAAATTGAGCTCTTCATGTGCTACAAGGCTAATTAAGTACTGAAAAGTACTTGCATCCACCCTTGAGCAACATGTCGAGCTTTGAATCTCACAATTTTAACATCTGGTTTCACACCTTCAGATGCTTGGACTACAGGTCCAAAAACTGTTGTAAAATGAGCTTAATTCTGCTTCAGTTTCATCTTTCAATTTTGGCCAATTCTCACTTTGCCTACAATCTTTAGTAGACTTTGGTTCATGATCCTCTCTATCATTTATCACATTTAGCGCTATATATGTGAAAATATCGTCAACGTTGACTTCATTTTGGTTCCATTGTATTTCATTATTGACATAATTCATTGAGATCTCTTTAATTTCACAGTTTTTCAGGTACCTGATTAGTTCTTCTGGAACTGAAATGTTAATTATGTCTTAAGACTCTTTTAGAGTTTCTATATTCTCTCTTGGACCATCTTTTGTTTTAGCTCCTTTTCTTGTTCGAGGATTTTTTATCTTTGGAACCGATTGGTCTACCACGCTTCAGGCGCGATTGAGACTCATTTGTAATATCCGATTGTCCAACAAGGACATCCATTTTATTGGAGCATTAGCAGCTGATATGTATGATTTGGTCACAACGTTGGATCAGTGAATGCATTTGGTAGATGATTTTCTAAGCTTCGCAAATGAATTATCTTTTGAACTTCTAGTTCACATTGTTTAGTTTGAGGATCAAGATGATACAATAATAATTCATTCCTACTGATCTCCTTTTTCAACTGCTTATTCTCTCCCCCTAATGTTGAGAAATTTAATTCATCAAATAATAATCATTAAACAGGACTATAATCTAATCTCCAATTGTTGGCTCAAGATACTATATTATACATGGAGATTTATATCCAATATATATTTTCAAAATTCTTTGAGGACCCATCATAGTGCATTGCACATCCAAAAATTCTAAGATGGGAAATAGTAGGTTTGTGACCAAAAAACAAATGGAAATGGGAAGAGTTGTGATAACTTGTTGGCTTGATGCGAATCAATATTACACTATGTAAAATTGCATGTTCCCAAGTAGAAATTAGAACTTCTTATCTCATAAGTATTGGTCATATAATTAACTTTAGAGATCTAAAGAATGGTTCTTCATGACCATTTTATGAATCAATGTATGCTCTGTGATGTTCAAATATCAATTCTAATAGACATACAATACTTATCAGATGCTTTCAGGCTAATCCACATAATGACCTCTTACTCAAATTAGGGAGCAAACAAGCTCACAAACTTCTAGTTGTGAGTTGAAGACAAATATATATAATATATATCCTCTAGTTGATGCATCAATTAAAATCACAAAAATGTAAATAGTCCATGTGATTACTCGTTTAAAATATCACTTTATATAAGTTCTAGAAATACGAGAGACTTATTTTCTCAAATTGTCACTTTCCTTTAGGAACTAGTGAACACAAAAATTAGTAGATTGAAGAAACTGCCGGCTATTCAATACAGTCTCACATAGAAATTTTAACAATTTTTCACATCATAATATTATCGGGATGGCCCAACCGATCTTGCCAACAACAAAATTATTATGATATGTAAACTTCTAGTTTACAACATGTGTTTCAATTGCACATATATAAGTGTAGTACAAACCAGAAGAAAAGCAGACAACTTTTCCACTACACTTGTTTTATCCAAGGTATATATGTCTCTTTATATAAAGATATTTAACATCTCCTTCATTTCTTGTTTCAATATGATATCTATTTGAACGGATATCCTTAAAACTTTATACATTTTTATGAGACTTGATATAATATGGTATCAATGTGTAAATATGGTAACAATGTGTAAAAAAAGTGTTCTCTAGGTAATTAAAAATACAGCAGTTCATCCGGAGCTTTCAATTGCATTTTGCAAACTTCTAGTTGCAAATTGATAACAAGTACACATGCTATTATATGACTTCTGGTCATAACTAGATAATCACAATTTAATATAAAATGCATTTAAACAAATGCCAAATAAAACTCATTATATTGAAAAAAAATATATTAGTCCTTCAAAAATACCAATATGAGATGTCATTGTTACTTTAGGATAATCTTGCTAAACGTATGTTAAATAGTAAAACTATGTTGCCCACTAAATAATGTATTATTTTGGCTGCGCTCATATTTATTTAAACAAAAAATAGTGTATTAAACTTTAACCATTCAAATTACAAAATATAAAATTACTAAGTACGGGTATAAAAGAGATTACCATCTATATACAAAAATTAGGGATACACAATTTTCATATAAACAAAATTGTATAAATCACACATTCGAGACACACAATTTTCATCAATAAATAAAATTGTATAAACCACACATTCGAGACACACAAATTTCTTCAATAAACAAAACTATAGAAACTATACGTACTATTTTAACCTTGATTCAATTACCCTGTTCGCAAATCATAGAAATGCCATTTTTAGTAGGTATGATCCATGTCATTTCATATGTGCTATAACATTATGGTAACATGAAATAACAAGAAGATAATAAAAGAGTGTAGAATGAAAATAAGAACATAAGAATGTCTGATTTTGTAGGATCTAGTCATACAATCAATTCTTCTTATTCCCTTTTTTTTATTGCAACATTTTTATTTGGAATTCTAAGCATAAGAAAGAAGAAAAGTTACATTTTTCCATAAGATATTACACCGTTATTAGGAATAACAAATGTCACAATCACGAATGATACAAATAACTCTCAAATAGGACAATAATAATTTAGCACATCAATAGTCATCACCACAACTTTTCTTGTACCGAAACTACAACGTGAATCATTCACTTCTTGGAATGAACTTCAGTTCATTGAGTGCTTGTGAGTATTATTTTCAATCACCATATCACATAATCTTCATTCTTAATATTTTTGGAAATATTTTCTCATTTTAATAATTCATGAGACTATTTGAGACGTAAATTATATGTCATTTCTCTTAATTTCCTTTGCTTCAAAACATACTAAGACCAAATAGATCTTATAGGTTACAATCATCGTGTAAAAGTCGAGTTCTTCGGGAACTCGATCACAAATCTTTCATATATAATGATCAAAGAAAAATATACTTTCTAATCAATTGTTCTTCAAGAACTATACCACAAAATTTTGACGTAAAAAATCATGCTTAGAGCAATCCTGCAAGGATGCTTTAATATTAAGTTATTCATTCCTTGAGTTCTTCAATAACTATCACAAATCTTCATAGACAATGATAAAGAAAAAAATTCTTCATGCAATCCTACAAGGATACTAGATCACCAAATCATTAGTTCTTCAGGAACTATAACACAATACTTCTTCAATGATTATCAAGAAAAACCATACTATGAGCAATTATTCAGGGATGTTTGGGTATTAAAATTTTAAGTTCTTCAGGAACTGTATCATAAGTCTTCATAAACAATAATACATAGAAACAATTATTTGTGCAATCCTTCAAGGATGCTTGAGTAAAAGATTTATTGTTCTTCAGGAACTATATATATCACAAATTTTCATCAACAATGATAAATAAATACAATATGAGATAAAACATAATCAATGATAAAATATAAACTAGATCACAAATAAAAAATAATGAGAAGAAGAAGAATAACAAGAAGAAAACTTATTCTTGCAATAGAACCTGAAGATGATTATGTCGCGCCTTCAATAGAAAGAGAACGAGATGATTATGCCATCAATACCATGGTAGAGCTTCGTGCAGATAACGTGTTATGAAATAAGATATAAATCAAGAAGAAAGATGGAGAAGATAAGGAGAACAAGAACAAATATGTAGAAGAGTAAGAGCTTTGTATATTATTCTCTTCAAAAGTACATCTCTATACATAAGGGTGAACCCTATTTATAGGGTGAGAATTGGCAAGTGAGAGGTCATTAATAAAATGCCACTACAAGGGAGTAATGAGAAGATGGGAGAAGATGGACATCCACCAATAATATTCATAACAACATCCTTAATTTCTTATTTTTAATGTGGCATAGCAAACAGTAATTAGTGAATCAAAGAAAAACACATTTTAATTTTTACTTGAAATTTAACTACTTTATTTCATTAAATGGATTACAATTTATAGAACTCTAGTCCTTTGGTCAAAAAAAAAACTCTAGTCCTAATTCACTTAATCAAACCCTAAATTTTAAATCCAACCCAATCTTGCAATAAAGACAAAAATCGAATTCTAATATTCAAATTTGAAATAAATTAAATTTGTATTAATAAAAAATCTTAATTTAAAGGAAACGTACTTCTATTGATCTTAAGTACGAGTGGAGATTAGTCTTTCGTTGAAAGCGTTGGGACACTCCGTGAGTAACCAGCAATGGTCCGAACCAAAAATAGAGCAATATTCATACCCCTTAGAAAAGTAGTGTGATCTCCAAAATCAAACAAGCAATATCCAAGATCAAAGAACTCTTTGACTGCACCAATTTTGTAGTCCTCAAAAGCTTATTTTAACAATTTTTACAAGTTTTTGTTTCTTCCATTATTTGGCAGCTCACACATGTCAAACAAGATAACTCCCCTGGATCCAACCACCAGAGTTTGCCCCATCTTCCTCCACATTTTCGTGTGCAACTCAATGTCCAAATTCTTTAAAAAAAAAGATTCTATAGAGCCCAAAAAAGCTACCACAAATTGATTTCGAAGAGAAAAATGAGAAACAAAAGTAGAATAGAAATATCATGTGAAACAGTGAAAGATAAAAGAATTCAGGTTAAGCTATTTGAGCCTCCACCTCTATATAGCTGAAAATCATGGCTTTCTCCATGCCCTTGGTGCGCCTATCAATGCAGGTGCCATCAATGCTCCATCATGGGGTAGGGTTTGATGGAGAGAATAAAGGGTAAAAATATTGGGGTAAATTTAAAGGACAGATTGTGTGAGGTGGCACAGTTTTCTAGTTTCGGTTGGGGTACTTGTAGGTTGTTGGAGGTTTCACAATGCTTGCGACAGGAGAGGCGGTGGAAGAGTTGATAATTGTGAGGAGAGAAGGGACTTGAGGAAAACCAACTCCAGACTAGTGAAGGCAGAAAAGAACTTAGTTGTATTTTTTTTAAAAAAATGAATTTGTTTTAAAATTGCAAAACTAAGCTTTTGTAATATATATATATATCCTACCTTGCTTGTGTGATAGAGTTCACCAAAAACCACAATACAATGTCGTTTATATGAGTTCTTAGGCATTGGAAAAATATGTTCTTCTAATATAAGCGACTTTTGTTTTTCTTGATAAAAAGGTTAGGGTTTTTGTTTCCCATGTGTCGGTAAATATACTCCTCAAGGGACGAATTTGAGGCTTACTAAAAAAACAAGCAGGAATTCTCATTTAGCTTATATAGTTTACTAGTATTTTTGTATTTGTTTTAATTTGCTATGAAATTATAAATACGTTGAAAGTTGCAAAATGTAATAAAAGAAAAAGGAAAAACTTGATAAAAGGCTATATTTTCAATTTTATTAAAATAGTTGTGTTTGAAAATGTTAAAAAAAGTTGGTATCTTCTTATAATAATATTAATAATGGAGTAATAGCGAAGAGAAAGGAAAAAGAGATTTTAGATAAAATATGCACCCCCGTTGGCACTCTTGTTGGCCCTCTCGTTGTCACTCCCGTTAGCACTCACGTTGCCGCTCATGTGCTGCTCTCGTTGCCGATCCGATTGTCAGTCTCTCGTTGCCGATCCTATAGTAAATAGTAAATTTTAGATGGAGTAAAAATAAAGATAAGGGAAATTGAGATTTAAGGTAAAATATGCACCCAAGTCTCCGTTGGTGCTCTTGTTGCCTCTCTCGTTGTCACTCCCGTGGTCAATAAGATTTACAATAAATTAATTTTATCATTCACCATATTTTTTCGGTGTTTTTTGTGTTGATAGTAGGATAGAGAGTAGATTTATAGTAAGTAGTCTTTAAAAATTATAGTTATCAATGACAAATATTGCTCTCGTGTTTTTTATATATCAGTGACAATTATTTGTCCTTTTTTAAATACTCGTGACAAAAATTTGTCACTTGTTTTTTCTAATAGTTAAAAGATAGATAGTAGATTTACAATAATCTTCTAAGATTATAATTATTAATGACAAATATTTATCATGTTTTTTTATATATGACAATTATTTATCCTTTTTTAGGTATTAGTGACAAATATATTTCACTTATCAGTTATACTTTTCTCTATCTCAACGTTTCATTTTTTCTAAGTCACTTTTGTTTTTTGAAAAAGTTGGTATCTTTTTTTTTTTTGAAGCAAAAGTTGGTATCTTTTGAGAATACAAAAGATACAAAAAAGATACCAACTTTTAGTCACTTACCAATTTACCATTTAAATGATGTAATGGTCAATGTTTTAGTTATGAGTTTTTTAGTAATTTTGGTGGTAGTTTGTTTTTCGATAGTAGAGTAGATATGGTAGAGTAGAGTAGACTAGATTTCTACAGTAGAGCAGATTCTTAATAACTCACGATGTTCCTTGCGACACTATATGAAGAGACTCATTTTGAGCCTTTATATGTAGGTACGATGGTGATTTAAGGTGTGTTTGTAATAGATTCACGGTCAACAAATTTGATTCTATAATAAACAAGAATAAGGTAGCTTTTGAAATAATTGCTTGGGAAAATGAAATTTCAACACTATTTTGAACTGTGTAGACACTAGTCTCATAATATGGTCCACATGAGCTCTTTCTAATATATGGACCGATTCATCACCAACACGCGTTTCTAGGTTGGTATTTGACAAGTCTAGCTCCAAACACCATGTCATTGGGACAACCCATTAAGTTGGACCAAAATCGACAACTCTGTATGTGAATGGGCTCATACTTTGTCCAACCCCCTCTACTCAGTAGACACCCCATAATGGTGTGAAAAGACCAAAACACCCTTAATGAAAATTGCAATTTTTATTTTTTTAAAAATTTAACACGGTTCGGCGCATGCTTGGCTGAACCGGTTCGCATCTGGGTGCGCCGAGGCTGTTAAATTTCAGGCAGACACCTCTTTTCAGTTTTTAATAGGTTCGGCCAAGCGTGGGTCGAACCAGTTCGAATGCTGATCAACCGAACCCTCCTGTGTTTTTTTTTTTTTAATTTTCCTTTAGTCAAGTTACATAGAACGATGAATTACCTATTTCGGAACGATAATTTACTAAGTTTGAACGAACGTAACGATAAATTGAATACTTAACTATCGAATACTAATAAAAACAACAAAAAACTAAACATATAAACATAAGTGGAATCATTCATACAATCCGTGCAAATTAATAACTAAACAATCCGGAAAATACAACAATATAATCCCTAAACACCACTACTCCCTCTCCCTCTGCTGGGAGACACAGCTAAACTTCCTAAGCCCCCGTGCCATAGGCCTAGTGAGTTGCTTCAGCCTGTCAAGAATGGTCCAGCCACGGGTCTCACGGGATGCCCACCGTCCCTAAGAACCCCCTCCAGGTCGTCAAAGAGTTGTATCTCTGGCACATTTTATAATACAGAAAAAAACCATGTCATTGACAAAACAAGATAAAATAACAAATGATTTAATAACACTATAAGACTGAAATAAAGGATCATACCTCTCTAACATAAGTGTCAACGGGTAGTTGTCGGGGCAAATGTATGGGTGGGATACCCTCCTATACCATGCACGATACTCCTCAACAGTGTCAGGCATCCCATCTACCACCGAGACACCACGGGGGATAAGGTGCAAGTGGAATTCTATCCATGCTTGATCAGCTTGCTCCTTTGTCACTACAGCCCGTCCACTAGGCCTAGGGTCCTATGGGATGCCCTGAATCCAGCCAAACTGCCTCACCACTCGATCTGGGTTATACACTACAAAAAAATCAGTCATTAGCGAGGGAAATTTCCCTCGCAAAATGACCAAAATCCCTCGCTAATGGTCATTTGCGAGGGAATTAGCGAGGGACTAGTTCCCTCGCTAAATCCGTCCTCGCTAATGGGATTAGCGAGGGAATTTGAATCCCTCGCTAATGACTACCTCAAAATTGTGCAATTTTTCAAATTTGGGCAATTATATATTTATTATTATATTAAATTTCAAAAATGGCTTATTTATTTATTTATTTATTATTTTTTTATATATTATGTTGTTAATTTTGTGGTTGTGGTGGTGGTTGTGTGGAAGGTGGAGAGAAAGAGGAAATAAATTTGTAGGTGGTGGTGGTCGTGGGTGGTGGTTGTGTGGTGGTGGTGTGGTGGAAGAAGGTGGAGAGAAGAAGAGGGAAAGGGGAAATCGAGAGAGAGAGAGAGAGAGGAGAGGAAGAGGAGCTCCGGTGGTGGTGGTGGTTGTGTGGTGGTGGGTTAGAGTTTGTAGGTAAGAGAGAGAGAGTAGAGGAAGAGGAAAGGGAGAGTAGATAGTAGAGGAAGAGGAAGGGAGAGTAGGTTGGTTGTGTGGTGGTGGTGGTGGTGGTGGTGGAGAGTAGAGGAAGAGGAAAGGAAGAGGAAGGGTGAAGAGGAGAGAAGAAGAGTGAGTGAGAAAGAAGAGTGCAAACAGATTTAAGTAAAAAAAAGGCTAAATACTTGTTTTGGTCCTTAATGTTTGGGCGAAGTTTCACTTTCGTCCTTTATCTTTTTTTGTTCCGTTTTAGTCCTTTATGTTTCATTGTGCAAGAAAGTGAGGGACCAAAACGAAACAAATTAAAAACTGAGAGGGACCAAAATTAAACCAAAACAGGTATTTAGCCTAAAACGGAACAAAAAAAAGATAAAGGACGAAAGTGAAACTTCGTCCAAACATAAAGGACCAAAACAAGTATTTAGCCTAAAAAAAAGTGAAAAAAATTTGCGAGGGAAGCTTCAAATCCGTCGCTAATTGTCACTTTAATTTGCGAGGGATTTTAATTTCCGTCGCTAATTTCCTTGATTTGAGTGAATTTGATTGAATTTTCCCTCCAAACAATTAGCGACGAGAAATTTTCAAATTCCCTCGCTAACGGTCAAATTTTCAAATTCCCTCGCTAATGTGAGTTTTAGCGAGGGAATCACATTCCCTCGCTAATTCACTCGCTAAAGTCAGTTTTAGCGAGGGAATGTTATTCCCTCGCTAATGTCCCTCGCAAATAAACGTTTTTTTGTAGTGATAGGCCAACATGCTCCCAGCATGACGCAGATGGCCCTTAAATAAGACCAAGGTCTGAATAGCTCTGTGCTGAGCAAAAGGCATCCAGGTGACCTCCTCTGACCTTAGATGATCCAGGGCTGCCCTGAAAGTTATCACTGACCCATCAGCCCTCTTGCAGTCCCACCTTTTAGCCTGTGGCTGGTCTTCAGTGTACCCCTCAACCAACCATTTAGTGCCAAATACCTGCCCTTGGAAATGTTCAAAAATCCAGGCCTGTGATAAATAAAAAGCGGGTTAGGGATCCAACATATAATAATTTACAAAAACTTATACCAACTGAAATATAAAATTAAATAAAGTCAAATACATACCTGAAGGAGAGTGGCAAATCCAGCAATATGTGAAGTATTAGGAGAAGAGGCATCTGTCAGCTGCTGGTATAGGTGAGCCAGTGCCATATTCCCCCAACAGTACTGACCAGCATGCTCCAGCTCTCTGATCATGTACAAGTATGCAACCTTCACCTTGTTGCCAGACTTGTCACAGAATAGTGTATGGCCAAGCAAAATAAAAGGTAGCAACGAGCTGCATCCTCCCATCTCTCAGCTCCAGTGGCCTCAATGTACACTTTCTTCAGCCAACTCAGCTTAACACTTGTACCTTTGGTAGGTACCTCAACAAATGCCTCCTCCTCCGAAACCCCCAGGTAGTCAACCAACTACCGCTGCGCCTTCATCTTTGTTGGATCCACCATGTCATAAAATTCCCCGGTGATGGGGATATGGAGCAGCTGTGCCACATCATCCAGGGTGATAGTCATCTCACCAATTAGAAGGTGGAATGTATTGGTCTCTCCGTGCCACCGCTCCACAAAAACAGTAGCAAGGAAATGGTTGACTGTACCAAACCCCACGTCATGAAGGGGCAACAGACCAGACTGAACAATGTAATCCATAATCTGAGGATGAATCTCAGTATCCTTCATTGAATGATTATGAACTTTTTGCTTATGCCCATCCCCAGAACGCTCCTGCATTTTTCATTATAAAAAATAATAATCAATAATTAGATACATGTAACAAATCAGACTTATTAATAACTTGAATTGTTAAGAAATTTGAAAACTTACCAGACCGTCCCATAATCTCCGAGCAATGTGAGATTCATAAGAATATAGGACAGATCGATCGTCTGGCCCTCCAGGATAAGGGAAAGTAGATGATCTGTCAGGAGCAGTAGATGCCTCAGGCATGCCAGCGTCAAGCTGCGGAACATCAGCATCGGGAGCAGAAGTGGAATGCCGCTGAGAACTGGATCGGCGACCCTGAGATGGCCCTTCCACCTGAGCAGCCACAAAGTCAGCAGCAGCATCAGTGTCTAGGTCATCATACTGTAATGGCTCATCAACTAGAGCATCAACTGGAGGATCATAGTTAGTCTCTATCTGTTTGCCACGTCCACCACGGCGTCCACGTACGCGTCTAGGATGCTGCAACTCCAGGCCACGGCGTACGGATGCAGTGGGACGAACCCTGTTGTCATCAGCCTCAGGCTCAGTCTCAACCCGCCTCTGGCCACGAGCACCTCCTCTGGTGTTAGCCATACTATAAATAAGAAAAAACTCAGTTAAATCAAAAAACTCATCATTCAGCAACAATTAGGGTGGTTTGGCGCACCCATGGCCGAGCTAGATCGGCGCACCCATGGCCGAGCCAGATCGGCGCACGCGTGAGCGTACCAAATCGGCGCTCGCTGGGACGAACCACCCCAAAACAGTTACAAAAATAGGGGGTTCGGCGCACGCCTAATCGAACCAGATAGGCCTCTACTGTGTCGAACCACCCAAAACAGCAAAAAAAAAAAAAGAAATTCGCGAAGAGGAAGAAGAGGGAACATACCTATACTTCAATGGAAGGAAATGTGCGCTGATTGTTGATGGAAAATGAACGAAACTGATGGATTGAAGTTGAGGGGGTGTGAGTTCGGTGCTAGGGTGTGTTTTTGAGAAAATGAGAAAGTGAGGGGGTGTGTGTGGGTGAGAGGGAATAGAAGAGGAAAAAAAATATTTTAAAATCAGGGGTATTTTCGGAATAAAGCTGGTTACGGGGTGTCCATCGAGTAGTTCCGAGGTTGTACGAAGTATGTGCATGTGAATGTGATGATGAGTTGGTCTCTCATAAACCAAAACTTAGGTGGACCGAGCTATAAATATCCATGTATGGAAACACCCCCAGCCAGTGAGAAGATAGACCTATAGAACAATAGAAGAAGGTCCCAACCTGCTGCATGCAAGTGGAGCAAGCCAAAAATGATAAATAATTAAAAAAAAGGATTCAGGAAGCGTGGATTGGCCTATTTTAACTCATATACCAGTGGAAGTACTGAGTGAATGACAGAAATATGCTGTCCACAGCTTGAAAACATTTTGTAGAAATAATTAATAAATAAACGAATGAGCAATTAATATAGCACAAAGGACGTAATAAACTGTCTCCAAGAAATTACATAGAAGGAAGCTTGTTAGAAAGATCATCAGACATTTGTTTTGTAGTAACGAATGTTACATTAACAATTACAATTGCCATTTGATTACATTATTATTAGTATACAAATACAACTAATGGAAGTAAATATACGGCTCTTCAAAAAGAGAAAGAGACACCCAATAGAATTAGATAATTGTTCTCCTTTCCTCAAATTAGTTCCAAACAATTAATAAAAATTAGAGAATTAACTAGTACTAGTACATTGTTTATTCTGATCTGACATAGGAAAATGAACAAAAAGATTAAATAAAAGAGGTAGTTAGTACTGTAATTTGAAAATTGAAGTTAGCTTATGGATAGCATCGAAGCCAATAAAATGAAAGTTAATGTTAACCAAATAGGAGACCAAGACCTGGAAGCAGCTAGTATTTCTGAGGGGAATTCAAATAACTAGGCATTTGCTGAATGTGTTTGAGTAGTGGTGGTGGTGCATGTTGGAAGGGTATGATTCCGTACACGCGTCGTAACAGCTTAGGGTATAGCCACGTGAGTGACAACTATGTCCTTCTTCGGCTGCAAGCTAGTAAAAATATTTAGTTGAGCCCTGTCACTGCTGTGTCCTTTTAGTTGAATGTTACTTTTCAACGTGGATTACGAATTTATGAAGGAGGGCTTTGGAACTTAATTTATAAATTGAGAGCAAATTATAACTCGATGAGCAACGCACAAAATTCAGTCCAAGCAACATTAGAAGAGCTAAGCTTAATGTAAAAACCTTGGGCGAACTGATCTTTGTTGTCTCTAATGAGTCCACCATTACCACAAAGAACAAAAACCATCCGTGCGTGTTTAGCTTGAACCATTGATCTAGTACTAGACAATAAAACACCAAAGCAGATTTGCCAATTCCAGGGCATGGAACCGGCCAATATCCTTAGTTGTTAAATTCCATCAAAGTCTAGGCTAAAGAATTTGTGAGAAATATCAATGTGGAAAAGCTAGAACAAACGACTTCTTATTGAGCATGTGCTCTTATAAAGTTTTGAGGTGGTTCCACACAGTACATAAGATTTTGTCGTCAAACATGATTTTTAGAACTACTATTAGTAAAAACGGAAATCACATGTCATTTGCACAATTAGAACTACTATTAGTAAAAATATGTGTGATTAAAAGTTAAAACAAACTTATTTGTGGATGCCTGCATTTGTTCCCTCCCTATACCCTATGGTTGGCAAAAATACAACAAAAGAAATCAGTCCCTCACAAGGAAACTTAAACATAATAAAGAAACAAACATTTCAAAGGGTTTGTAAAGGCCAGAGTTGTCTAGCTTTAGTAAGTGAAGAGTTCTGCACAAAGCCACGTGATTCCTTTTTAGTACACAACATGAGGAGCTAGTGACTTGAAACAGGGAAGCAGATTCAAATGCATCATTATCATTATGGCATATTAATGCAACAAACAGAGTACCCTATTTTCAATATGGACAATATGCATGACTTCAACTTGAAATTGTGACTCCAATTAGCAAATTTATTATTAATCCATCTCAATGCTGGGACTGAGGCTTATTCAAGTCTTTCAACTGTCAAGATTGAATTGAATTTATTATATGCTTTTGAATTATCAAATTGAAAATGAAAAGCAATATCTTTTGGTCACGTGGTGAGTTTGATTCATCAGTAATGTTAGCTAGCTCATTCTGTGCTTTGTTAATTTTGGGAGTGAGTCAAAGTAAAGTGAAAGCATGGTCAATTTATAACATAGCAGCTAGCTGAGCTGTGTTGTGTTGTGCATGCTCTCTCTCTCTCTCTCTCTCTCTCTCTCTCTCTCTCTCTCTCTCTCACACACACACACACACACACAGCTCAGCTGTAACCCTGTCACTGACTGTGTCACACTGTATTGTGAAGGCCTTAAAACTTAGCTCAAAATATTGAAAGCATTTTAATCACTCTATAAATCCAGTACCCCCATTCCCTTAAATGTTACTCCTGTTGCTTTCTCTACCACAAATGGTAACTGTTTTTAACTTACTTTCTTATATACCTGTCTACTTGACCTCCCTTTTTTAACACACACATTTATGCTTTGTGAATTCAATATTTACTCTCTACTGGAACAATTTTAACTCCTTGGACCACTTTTATTTTACTTGTATTTATCATTATTATTATTATTTTCATAAAGACTCATTTTCCACCTGTGTTGTGTAATGACTCATGAGCAGATGAGCTGATATGAATGAATTAAAGCAGTAACAATTAAAAAGATATATACGTTATAAATTGCATCAAGAGAACCAACACGGTTGGCTTCGGATACGGATGGTCGACTCGGTGCTCTTGTCGTAGTGGACAAATTTGGTATTGACCAGTGCAAAATTTACTCTTGAGCATGAACGGAGATTAAACTCTCGTTAAAATATTGAAACACTTTGTAGATAATCAACAATGATCTGAACCAAAAAAATTGTATGAAGAGAAAAATGTTTATAATAATAATAAATGTTTCAATATTATATGCTTATCATTGGATTTTGAGATGACATGGTTAGAAGTGCATGTTCTCAGAATCTTCACAAAACTTTGTTTATCATTTATTTAATTTAATTAATAAACATGTAGCAGAAGGGATTGGTCTAAAAAGGAGATCTTTGGACCAGTTACCCTTGAGGTAAAAGAAATAATGAAAAGAGAATAGCCTTTCTTGGTAGTTACTTACCTCCAATCCAAGGAGGGAGTGGTGTAACTTCATGTAACTAGATGGTGGTACCCCAATTTTAATACAATTTGACTTATAAAAAAAATGTAACTAGTGTAATGTAACTAGATATCTGATAAATGAAAAACTTGGTTACTATAGCTTTTCAAATATAAATATGCCTAATAAAGGTGTTATTTTTTATATATAAATAAATAACTAGCCGCCTGACCCGTGCTACGCACGGGGTTGACTAATTTTTAGTTAGCAAAATTAAAGTAAAATCGGAAGGGGAAAACCTCTTTAATAAACCAATCATTCAAGACAACAGTTTTTTGTCTACTGCAGGAATCAAACTCGGGAGCACTAAGTCGACCCCGTGTCCCAGGGTAGCTTATGCCAGTGGACCAATGATGTTGGTTTGTAAAATATATAGTCAAATAATTGTGGATTGAAATTAAATTATAGCTATAAATTAAATAAGAAGATTATAAAATTTAAAAAGAATATTGACAAAAAACGTTGAAATTAAACATCCATAGATAATGGGAAGAAAATGTCTAAAATTTTTAATAACATAATCCATATTTATCATATGTAAATATAAAAAAATTAGCCCATAATAAGAAAGAAAAGAAGACAACACAATTAAAAACTAAAACACGTGGGTATCATGCATGGTTGTATGAAAACTCATGATAAAATAGGAGCAGTTATACAAAGTTGAAAGAAGATGCTGGAGGTTGTATTATAAATGTGACTGAAGTTCACGTTGAAAGAAGATAAAAATTTAAACACCAGTTAAAGTATGTTTTTAATACCGTTTGATGCGAAATGACAAAAATATAGAAGACAACACAAATAGAAAGTGAAACACGTGGGTATCGTGCAGGGTTAGATGAAAACAACCAATAAAATAGAATCACCTAGAAAGTTGAAATAACGGCGATGAGGGGGACCTATTGTAAACGTGGCCGAAATTCCCGTAAATAAAAATTAAATTAAAAAACTATAATTAAATAAAAATATTATAAAATTAAAAAGAAACATTAACAAAGACATTGAAATTCAACATCCATAGATAATAAGAAAAAAAAGTAAAGAATATTAATAACAACAAATACATTAAAATTGAACATCCATAGACAATTAGAAGAAAAAGTTTAAAAATAACGTTATCTATATTTATCAAATGTAAATATAAAAACATAACACATAATTAAAGAGAAAATAAGACAACATAATTAGAAAGTGAAACACGTACGTATAGGTATCATGCAGAGTTTGATTTAAAAGCACCAATAAAAAGAGGCACATATACAAAGTTGAAACTATTTTTGAAGAAAGAAGTTCGCATATTTGAATAAAATAGAAGCACATAGAAACACTATTTAGTATCGCACTACATATTTTGTCACAAATTTTTTCCACCAAACGGGTTTTTGAGGAATGAGCTTTGTGTATCCGAACATGTAAAAAAATTTGAATCCTAAAATACCTCAACAAATTGTTTGGCATCACATTTTACGTATTTTGTCACGTATTTTTTTTTTATTTTTCGTCAAACAGGTTGTTGAGGAACAAACTTCACGTATCTGAACATATAAAATTTGTTCTGGACCCTAAAGTACCCCAAAATTCAATGTTGGCATCACACTTTACCTATTTTGTCACAAAGCTATTATTTATTTATTTTGACCAAACAGTTATTGAGGAAAAAACTTCGGGTGTTTGAACAGCTAATTTTTTTTTCTAAATCCTAAAGTGCCCCAACACACACTGGTTAACATAGTACTTTATGTATTTTGTTAAAAAAAAATTTACCATCAAGTATACCAAAGCACACTGTTTAAACATCGTACTTTATGTATTTTGTCATGAAATTAAATTTTTTCTTCACCAAATCGATAATTGAAAAACAAAATTCGCATATTTAAACATGTAAATTTTTTTGAGACCGTAGAGTACTCGTTAAAATATTAAAAAGGAAATAATGGAAAACATTAAAATGAAAAAGAGGACAAAACAAAAAAAAGAAAAAGAAAATAAAACTAAAGTTAAAAACAAAAAAGAAATTATCCTCGAATTGCTTATAATTAAGTCCGAAGAGAGTACACCAATACATTATGCAGGGGAGTACTAAGTATACTCCAACCCTATACAAATAAAATAAAAAAGAATGCTTTGAAAACTGTAAACAAATAAACAATTTCAGGGAATTGTGCTTCACATAGAATTGATTACACACTTGTCAGTAAGAATTCTATGTTGTTATTAATATTCTATGTTGAGCACAATTACTCAAATTAGTTCATATTCTATGTTGTATATATATAATATAAACATGCAAATTGTAATAATAGTAATAATTTGAAGCCTATCGTGTATTTGATGTAAATGCATTAAACCAACCCCTTTTTTTGTGCCAATTTTTTTTATTACTATGTCATTGGTGCGTAGTTTCCGCCGACTTAATTTGTCGGTGACTAATCTACGTCGGGGAACCTGTGACTAATCTACGTCGGCTTACTATGTCATAGTGTTATCTATATTTGTTAGAAATATAAAAACTTAACCCATAATTAAAAAGAAAATAAGACAACACAAATAGAAAGTGAAAACATGTACGAAGGTATCATGAAGAGTCTGCTTTAAAACTAAAAACCATTTTAAGTATGCTTTTAATACTCGTTGGTGCGAAATTATCAAAATAAAGAAGAAAACACCAATTTGTGTAAAAAAATTTCTGGACCATAAAGTACCCCAAAAAGCATCACACTTTACGTATTTTGTCATAAACTTATTATTATCTTTTACCAAACCGTTTACTTATGAAGAAACTTCTGGTATTTGAAGAGTTAAATTTTTTTATGAATCCTAAAGTACCCAAAAACATACTGCTTAACATTTCACTTTACGCATTTTTGTAAAAAATAATTTTTTTCACCATCAAATACACCAAAATACACTGTTTAGCATCTCATTACATATTTTGTAATCAAATTAAATCTTTTTTTTCACCAAATGGATTATTGAAGAACAAATTTATATTTTTAGATATCTAAATTTTTTCGAGACCGTAAAATATCACTTAAAATATAAAAAAGAAAATATACAAAATCTTAAAATATAAAAGAAGAAAAAAACATAAGAAAAAAAAACTGAAACCAAAAAGGGAAGAAGAGAAAAAAAAGTGAAGACAAAAAGCAAAACATTAAAATATAAAAGAAGAAAAAATGGAAAGATAAAAAAGGAAAAGAATGAAAGAAACCAAAAAAAAAATTAAAGGTTGGCGCCAATTTGGAATGTACCGTGACAAGCGGCATACATGATAGAGATAAATGTCTTATTCCACCACTTTTAGACATATTTACATGTAATGTATATATTCTTATTTTTGACTGATGTAATGTATATATCTAAAACCATATGCTCACAAGATAAATACTATATCTAAAATGATTGTAACGGATATATATATATATATATATATATATATATATATGCCATATATATCAAGCTGTGCACATCTGAAAAGTTTTTGGACTAAACTTGTTTCTAAAGTAAACATATGTAAGTTCAATTTTATCTATTATTTTATTTAAAATATAGCTGTCATCTTAATCTTAATTTACGAAATTTCAAAATTATTAATAAATACTGATTTACAAGAGTGATAGAAGTAGAACATCATATCTTGACACGCCATGCAGGAAAATGAAAATAGTTTATATTTTTATATTTTTGAAGAAAAAATACATAAAATAAAAATAAAAATTTCAAATAGAAGTAGAACCCTTATTTGACACATATATAAATACCAACATCTACTAAGAGAAGTTTGCAACAGTGGTTAGTGGGAAGAAAAGGAGGGGACCCTAGTAGAATTTAATAGCCTCTTCATCTTGTATCTGTTTCTTCACCAAAATCAAATTTCATTTCTTCCCTTATAATAATTTCCCAATGTTGTATTTCTGAAATCTCATGGCATGTTTAGAAATGTACAACAACTCAGAGCACAAGCTTCATCACAACCACCACTGCTCCCCAAGAATCTCTTTCTCAAACGACTTTGTAGATACAAACCAAGCTTCAAAGCTAGAAAGAAACACTAGATCAGATGCACCAGTTTCCACTGACTTTGAGTTTTCTGTCTCAAACTACTCAATGATGAGTGCTGATGAACTTTTCTTTAAGGGAAGGTTGTTGCCTTTTAAGGATAATAAAAGACCTACTACTACTCTTAGAGAAGAACTCCTTGTTAATGATGAAGAAGAGTATCAAAGTTCTTTTTCTTTAAGGCCTCCTAAAGGATCTTCTAATAGATGGAAAGGGTTTTTGGGTCTCAGAAAAAGTCACATTGGGTCCAAGAAAGTTGAAAAGAGTGAAGGTGGAAAAGGTGAAGCTAGAAGGTCTGGATTTTTGGTCAATGAGGGAACTAGCCTTAACATCACTTCCCAGGTTATTTTTTATTTTATTTTTATTTTTATACATATATAAATAAATATAAATATATAGATCACTAGAGTTATTCTCTTTTAATTTTTATTATTTAATTATTTAACTCTGTAATTTTTTTGTATGATACAGGAGATGTTGATTGAAGGAGGGTCAAGTTGCAGAGATGTTGAGATTGGGATATAGAGTTATGATGGGAGGTTAAAGTTTGAATGACTTTTTTTTGTTCTATTGTTCTTCTTTGTGGGGGGTGATGGTGGAATTATTAAAGGAGGGTCATTTTGTTTTTATCTTTTTTTTCCCCGCAGTTTTTTCTACTTCTGCGGGTTCATAAAAATCTAGGTAGTGGATTTTTATGTTGTTGTTAGGTTTCTTGTCTAGTTAGGATTTGACTGTTTATTGTAAAAATTATTTGCAGTTGAATGGAAAATCAAAAGGCCCCGCAAAATTGAGTCTTTTCTATATGGTATTATTTCTTGGCTTAAATGTATCTGAAAACAAGAATTTGTTTCTTAGCAAAGTAGTTATAATTTTATAATGAATTTTATAAGCTCTCAGTTTTGATCGAATTCTTGGATCTGTGTGGGGTGTATAATTAATTCATTTTCAAATAATATTGAAATATGCAGAGTCAAAAACTGTAATTTCTCTTCTCATTGAATTCAGAAAACTGTTTACAAAAAGTGATTGATATTCATCACAAACACTGTTTGTATACAATGCTTGACAAACTTTACAGAAAAGAGCTAGCAACTGTAACAGAATATCCTAATCAGTTGCAGCTAACCAAACAGAAAATTAACTGGCATAAAACCAGAATCAGTTGCTATCTAAAAAAAAGAAGTAAAAATGAACTAGATATTCTAATATTCTCCCTCAAGCTGGAAGATATACATGAATAAATTTCAACTTTGCTATTAATGCTAAAAACTGATTTTTAAGAAGAACTTAGTTAAACAATTTGTTACTTGAGGCTTGTATGGTCTGTGTCAATTGTTCAATTTAATACTAATTGTCATCTTTTCCTAGTAGGTGCTTTTTTCTTGTGCTAGGTACCATCAATAAAACTTTTCAATTATCGAAAAAAATACTAATTGTATTTGGGGAAAAGCCAAGTCCAAGTTATATGGCCAAATAAACAAAACATACAAAAATTAAAGGCTATTCTAATTTCCATTCATATCACTGCACATAGTTACACTACATGTAGATATAAAAATATCTCATTGAAAGCATCTAGTTTTAAGTTGCAAAATACAGAGAATATGTTTAACCACACAACACTGGCCAATATAAATGCATACATTAACACATAACAAAGTTGTCATGTCACCAAGGAGCAGCAACTTCTTTCTGAAACTTATGCTGATAACTTTCAGCTTTACTCTTCAAACTCTCAAGATAAGCACTAAAGCCACTACAAGCTTCCTTCAATTCTTCAAGCTTAGTTTCCATATTATTAATTTCATCATCAGCTCTACTTCTTTCACTTCTATAAGCCAAATATCTTCTTGTCTCAGAGGCATCATTTGTTTCATAAGCCAGACTTACAAGCTTCCGCAATTTAACTCTTAAAAAATCAACATTCATCCCTAAATGCTCAAAGGCAAGCAAAGTTTTATCCCAACTAGTGAATTCAACACGCGGCGTAGATATCACACTCACTTTTATTGCATCAGCAATGTTAACAGTTTCTGATATAATTCCAGCTACTAACTTATAGTTTAAGCCCTTGATGAGATTCTCATGAAGATAAGCTTGTTGACTGTAACATAGTTTAAAGTACTTGTTTCTAACTTCAGTTGAAAGTTCATCATCTATTGGCATTCCATCAATTATAATGCTGAAATTTTCAAAGCCTTTTAAATATTTGAATTCAGGCATTTTGAAGCCTTCTAATAGATCTGAGAGAGCTTCGTCGCTATCGTTTTCAGAATATTGTTCAGAAGATTGCTTAGACTTTTCTCCCATTCTTGTGACATTGATTTTCTTTTTCTTTTGGATATCTAGTGGCACAGGTTTACCTTGTTTTCTTTTTGGACTTTTCAATGTTACAATATCAGCATCTGTGTTATTTCTACCAGGAGTTCTGCCTCCCATTTTTTTCTTCATGAAATTATCTGGAGTTAAAAGGGCACCATCTAATTCCCTCATATTATTAGCTCTTATAATATAAACCTGAAAACAAACACAATAATAAGTGTCTTTTTTTGTTACTACTTACTAGCTCTGTAGCGCCGACACCTCAATTGAAGACACATTCAATGTCTGACACGTGTCATGTCAAACATAAGACACTTCAATTACTTCCATTTTTCAAATTAAAATCAGTGTCTATGTGTTTGTGTCCGTGTCTGTATTTCATAGATTACTAGAAGTCCAGAACTAACAAAAGAACATTTAAACCAAAAGAAATTGATAAAAGTCCAAACAATTACCTTAAATTTGGTGGGTTCAACTAATTGGAAGACAATAACATCACCCTCTTGCAATTTATGGACAGCAGAGAATTGTCTCCAACCAGCACTTAATCCTGTTTTACAAGCAATGTATTTTGTCTTGTATTCTTTGCCAGATTCATCTTCCAAAGTGATAGTTATATCCTTATCTGGTAAGTGTCTTTTACAGAATGTCACAGGCAACCCCTATAGAAATATATCAGAAGACATTACTATGCAATTTGGTTTCTCCAATAGTATTTACTTTGATTTATAAAAATGCTTACCATCCAAACACAACTAGCAACATGTGACCTGACTAAGGACTTCACAAAACTAGGGAATTCAGGTTCCAAATACGATCGGACCTGCTCTGCTTGAATCACAGCTGATGATAAGGCCTCGCCACGAGCAAATGCTCCATCCTTCATCGAGCTGCAAGCAAAGTTCGTGGATCGATTTTACGATATATAAGTGATGACTAGTTAAAAGAAGAGATTGATTAGTTAATTAATGTCACTTTGTGATATACCAACCTTGCATATTTTTGTGATTGTGCTTCATCAGATGCTGCCTGTAGAAAAGGCAATTGTTAGAATTATCAATCACTTAGACTCTGATTTACAAAGAACAGTTCATAGTTTGATTTAGAATTAAACATCAGACATATGAGTGATTGAAAATTCTGATATGAGTTTGAAAATTCTGATATGAGTGATTGATTTAGAATAAAACATCAGACATATAAAGTAGTCCAAAATCATAGATGCAAAGAAATTAACAGACGATTTGGACATTCAGAAATTTTGTTATTTAGTTTTGTCTATGATAATAAAATTTGTATAGAGTATTCTTTTCTGTAGTATCTCGAGTTGTTTTCCATCACAATAGCCTAAAGACAAATAATACTCAATATCTGAATCATCAAAGGTGTTTTTCTCAAATTAGTTAGTTGATAAGTTTCCAATAAAACAGTAAAAGAAAACAGAATTCAAATGGGAATTAGAGTGTTCTATTCCTTCAAATTCAGTGAGAATTACAATAGGAACAGTACAAACACAGAAAATCAGTAACAGAGGTAAAATGCAGTACTCTCCAGGTGAGAGAAACTGCCCTAGTGCCCAATCCCAGCCCAAAACTTGCCTGCTCTCTCCCTTACATCCTTCCCCTTTTATTCTATTCGCTCACACCAAAAGTGTGAACCTCATCACCCTCCCCACTTGCTGACTCAGCATAGTTGGTTACAATTTTCCCTCCACTACTTTGAGACATTTCCCCTTTTACCCTCTCTAGAGTAAACCCTCCCAAACCTATTTGTTTGCCCCAATTCAGACACACCTATGTTCTCATCAATACTCCCCCCTTCGAAATTCACCTTGTCCTCAAGGTGAAGGTATCGAGATAATAGCAGACTTGACGGTCTTCCTCCCGGATCCCAAATGTTAAAACACAATGACAAAGCTAAGCAAGCTACTGGAGAATGATGACTTCCTCCTGGTTCCCATTGAATGTGTCCAATTTTCTCAGCAATGACCCACCATGACGTCAACGGGTGCAATGCTGCCATCTGCAATGATAGCTTTGCGAACTGCCGCAACTCACCATGGACTAGCACTGCTTCTATTTTAACAATTCTTGGAAAGGCATCTTTCATTTGTGCAAGTCTACATTCGCCTCCAAAAGGCTCACTAGCTGCAATGTAGATATGTATAAGAGAAGTGTTGATAACTTGATCTTGGATTTGTGTTGCTTCTCCGCCAACTCTAGAATTCATGCCTACTAACAGTGTACTTTGATGAACCCTTTTATTTTCTATTTCCTTTGATTCTTGCAACCATCTCTCCTCATCATTAAATGGGACAGCTATAATAACATGACTCTTAAGCATTTTAGAGCTCATAGAAGCTCCATCATAATCACCAACAAAGTCTATGAGTTGCTGGAAATTGAAAAATACCTCCAGATTTTGATGTATTTGATTTCCAGGGACTTCCATTGCATTAGTGTGGGCACTTTCTTGTATGTTCACCTTCACATCTCTTCTAATGCCACTTGGATTCCACCCATCTCTCATCAAGCCACCTGGATCCCACTTATAGACAAGTGGAGGCTTTTCCATGATTGTACTATTAGAGCCACAGCTCCTACCAAACCCCACTAGCAGCATCTTGATTAATATGCCTACTCCTTGGAATAATTTGACAATTTCAATTGAATAATTCTGGTTAATATGGGCAGTAGCTAACTCATTATTGTGCTCATTCCACATTTCTTTCACTTCATCCTTGTCAAACAGATTATAGTCTCCATGTTCTATATTAATTGGAACCGGAACCTTTATATTTTCCCCTTCTTCTTCTTGTAATACCCTTTTACCAAATATGGGAGGTGTAATAATAAATTTGTGTGCCTGGCCCATTGGATTAAAAGTGAGGTCCACTTTCCTTTGGGACCAACTAAACCCAAACAGCTTATTTTC
The DNA here is from genome assembly GCA_963573325.1 of Astragalus glycyphyllos. Taxonomy (NCBI): domain Eukaryota; kingdom Viridiplantae; phylum Streptophyta; class Magnoliopsida; order Fabales; family Fabaceae; genus Astragalus; species Astragalus glycyphyllos. The sequence goes on along the minus strand of OY754308.1, from coordinate 48,942,960 downwards.
CTTTTCTTTTTTTTCTTTTAACACCCCCCTATTTATATATAGGTGGCCAGAGTTTCTAACCTGTAATTGGGCCTGGCCCTTTGACATAGATGAAAGATCCATTCCACCTAGTGACCATTCTGCTTCAGTTTCACGTTGGGAAAGATCTGACCCTTTATCATTTCCTCTTACAACATATTGGGCTGGCTTTAAAAAATGAACGTGGGCCTGACCCAATGGCTTAAGCCTCAAATCCAAACCCGATTCCCTGGAACTCCATTCAGCCGCAACATTCTTCCCTTCTCTTTCGCTATCGCAACTGTTCGCTACAAAAGAGAAAAACGACGCCCCCAATTCGCGGGTTCGTCCCTCCGCCTCCACGGTTGTCGTCGCTCCGCCGGCGTTCTTCTCCGGTGGTCGCCCCCAGTGCTCATCGTCACGGAGCTTCTCGTCGCTCCCTCTCGTCTTCTCTTCTCCTTCACACGAACCAGTCAAGAGAGAGAAAATACCTTCTCGCATATCACGATCTGGAACAACCACGTCTGCCGTTGCTTCGCCGGCGTTCTCCTCCGGTGGTGGTGGTTCTTTGTCAGATGCACGGTCCCTTCCCCAATCAATCCTGCTCTTCGTTTCTTCTTCGTCTGGGTAAGTGTCGTACAAGGGAGCGGTGAAAGATCTCACAACATCATATAGAGGGTGGGATGCCCCCACCTTCGTCTCAAACGTGGCTCCACCTGGTTCCTTATCGAATGTGCAGTCCTTCTCCCTTCCTTCCCAATCGTTCCCAACCATCTTCTCTTCCACTTCTTCTGACTTCTTCTCTTCAACTTCATCTCTTTTTCTTGATTCTGGTTCTTTAAACCTTTTGATTAGATCCACAGCAAACGATTCCCACTCTGCATCAAGATCCTCTTGACACCATGAAAAGAACCATTCCTGTGCTACACCTTCCATCCTCATGAATGCCCATTGCGTCTTATGAGATGAACGAATTTTCTCCTCCTCAAAAAAACTTTCTGCCTTAGAGATCCACCCAATTGGGTCTTCTCCCGCAAATCCCGGAAGTGCTTCATTCTTGAACCAATTTAATGAATCTGATTCTTCCATCTTTGGTGGTGCTGGTTCTTCCACCCGAACCTTCATGGCAGCACCCTTGTTCTTCCTTTGAGCACTCAAGATCGAATGCTTTGATACCATTGATAAGTTTCCAATAAAACAGTAAAAGAAAACAGAATTCAAATGGGAATTAGAGTGTTCTATTCCTTCAAATTCAGTGAGAATTACAATAGGAACAGTACAAACACAGAAAATCAGTAACAGAGGTAAAATGCAGTACTCTCCAGGTGAGAGAAACTGCCCTAGTGCCCAATCCCAGCCCAAAACTTGTCTGCTCTCTCCCTTACATCCTTCCCCTTTTATTCTATTCGCTCACACCAAAAGTGTGAACCTCATCACCCTCCCCACTTGCTGACTCAGCATAGTTGGTTACAATTTTCCCTCCACTACTTTGAGACATTTCCCCTTTTACCCTCTCTAGAGTAAACCCTCCCAAACCTATTTGTTTGCCCCAATTCAGCCACACCTATGTTCTCATCAATAGTTAAGTTATCAAGTCTTATTTTCGGTTACAACTTACAACTAAACTAAGTGTCCCCTTTGGAATTAGTTAGGTGATTGTTGTAACTAACTATAACTACCATTTTTATATGAGAAGGGTATATATAAGTCTTAGTTATGGTCTAGAGGGGAAAAAGGCAGAATCTCATCAACAAGAGTAATATGAGTTTTATAGAGAAAGAGTGAGATTTGATAGTGTGAATTGGGCAAAACCCCAATTCAAGAAGTTTTGTATCAATCACATATTCAAGTCTATGAGAGTGGATTTGGTTTATGCCAAATCCCGCAGATGTAGGAATCAAGTGGATGATTCTGAACTAGGTGACCAAACTATGTTTTTTTTCTTTTACAAAAGGTGACCAAACTATGTTTGATCTTGCATTTTCTTATTCTTTCTTTATCATTTTTGTTGTTTTTACTAATGTGTACAAAAGGTGTTTGATCTGTGTTCTCGTAAGAATTGGTTTTTCAGTTCGAATTGGCTTTTCCTAATGCTCAATTGCTAAGAAATACCTCTCATGTATCTTCTTCCTATCATCACAACCTAAGGTTCTGTATGTTCTAATAGAAACAACAAAAATCATTTTTTATTTTACTATCACCACACAATACCCAAGATAAGAAAATTACACCAAATCATAGAAAGCAAATCCTATAGGCTCAAGATCAAAAAGCAAAAAAAAAAAGTTTTTTTAACTAAAAAATTCCTTTAAAATCTTACATGCTTCATCTGATTGTTGAAAGGCTTGAATTTGTTCTCCGTCGCCCTATGTTGTTTATCCTGGAAATAATGCAACATCTCTACAACTCATTCATTGTTTGGCCATGAACAAAAAAACAAAACACAATTACAAAAAATTAAAATACCCATCAAACACATTAATTGTCCTTCATCATGCAAAACACACAATAGAGGAAAACAAAATATAAAACTTTGGCACATTTTGTCAAACATGAAGAGGACATGTTATATGAAATATAGATAGAGAAGATAGAAAACCACATTTGAAGGAGTCTCTGGCCGGTTCCTTTCATAACCAGCTCCCATTTTTCGACGTTAAAGATTTATTAACTGGCTTGCATTATGTTCCACAATCACAACCACTACCCCTCCTCTCACACAAGAATGCTACGATAAAGAGACAGATAGAGAGAGAGAGAGGGAGGCCAAAAAGGCCTTGGATTTGTTGTGGGGGGTGGTGGTGGTGGTTTTGATCAAAAGAGAGAAGTCTACATGTTGAATTGTTGATCTGTCAATGACAGAAAATCCAAAATTTGCGTTTAACGTTTCAGATTGTTAGGTCATGCACCACCTTTGGTCTTATGTATTTCCTATTGTTGTTTTTATTAATTGTAGTGATTATTGCAAATAACAAGATTGGATATGTTGAAAAGGAATACGTGGCTGGGGAATGTGAAGATATATACTTTACAAAATAGCTTGAGAAATATTTGGCACACCAAAATGAATTTAAGTGGTTTGGACAACAAATTTAGGCAAATTGATCCAAACTGACGCATAAACACCCTATGCAATACACTCAGGGGTGTTCACGAGTTGGTTCAGATAGATTTTGACCAAATACGTTACCCGGGCAAATCATATTTTATCGACTTGGATTAGTTCGGATGTTTAGTTTTATTTTGCAAAATCTGAATCAAACCAACTCGATATTGAACGGGTTAGTCTAGATTGGACTCGTGGCTCGTTCGCTAACAATGTTAGCTTCTTTTTTAATGAAAGAATGTTAGTTTTTAAATCATAAGATTCTACACTTTTTATACGTCATTACAAAATGAAAATAATAGAAGCTCGTCACAAAAATAAAAATTCAAAAAGAACTAATGAATATCAAACATGTGCATTGTCCCCAAAATTTAGCATGTATATAGTACAATTTGTTGTCAAACTTTGGTCTTAGTCGAGGATCAAGTAAGTGTTTGAATTTTTGATTCTTTTTCTTCAAACAATAGCACTGAGAAAGGAATTTTATTCGTCAATTATGAGTTCCCTAACTACTTCAAATAGTGTTAGACTAGGTGAGAGGGGCCTGTAGGATTATCTAAGGCTAAGCATAAGGGTAAATAGCAAGTAAGAGGAAAGTAAAATGCTTGCAAAGATGTAAGTTTGATTGATTGGTCGCTTTGTTTCACACACACACACACATAAGGGTAAATAACAAGTAAAAGGAAAGTAAAATTCTTGAAAAAATGCAAGTTTAATTGATTGGTCGCCCTGTTTCACACACACTCACACACATTGGCAACTAACACTAGCCTACAACTAATTGGATTGGCTAAGATCAACGTACATTAATGCTTACACACCCTAAATATAGGAGAACTGTTCTATAACGCCTTCTAGTATACGAAATATGGGTTGAAAACCTTCATTCCTATTTTTAAGGCACTTGTTATTCCGAGTAGGTTCCCAGGAAAGAGAGGTGGGTCACAATGGACACTCTTAAGACCAAGTCTTTCCTAGCCAGAACTTTCCCTCAAACAACATTGTTTTCGAAATCAAGCCGAAGAGATTACTGGGATGAGTCGCGGACTAGGTCGCTCTCTTTAAGACGTTTCGTGGCACTGCTCCAACGTGCAAGCAGGCTATCGACCACGACATCCCCAGGATAAAATAGCCCAGTCAAACTGTTACGAATTTTCACTGCACCGTGAGAAATTCGCTCTAAGATATACACCCTCGATATTGTTATGAAAACGACTCTTAGCTTGGAAATGCGTCAAGCTTTTTAGATAAGAAGAAAGTAGTTTAGGGAGAAGAGAGAAAAACTTGAAGAGAAAACTCTTGATCTTCAAGTTTTGGTGTGATTTGCAAATGAGGAGAAACTCTTCTTTTATAGGCTCAAGTGGGAGGAGTAGCCGTTGGAAGCACATTAAGAGCCAATGGCTCTTCGAAGAAAATATCCGTTGGGAATTAATTAAAAATAAAACCATTGGAAATTAATTGATAAAATCCGTTGCAAAATAAATGACCAATCGTTACGATTTGTTAGTCATAGTCAACGGTCAAATCAAATAAAAATATTTTTTCGGAAAAAATAGGTAACCACTCAGCCCAAGCCCAAGCCCGGCCGGACAGCAGCGGCGCGCGTGTGGTGGACATTTTGTGTGTGTCCTCTCCCATCCAAAAAATTGGGTACCCCTTGGGGCCCAACCCATATGATGAGATTCCCACTTATAAACACTATAGAAGTGCTTAGTCTATCCAATGTGGGACTTTTTCCAATTCACACACAAGAGTTCCAACAACACCTTTCTCATGTTCTTCTTCAACCCATCCACACTTCAATTGTCCACATGCTTCGCTTACTTGCTCCTAAAGCAAACTCCTTTGCCTCGATCATAGTATCCTCAGCTGCACAATTCATTGTCCTCAACTATCACCCCTCAGTTGAGATATTCCTTAGCCAAACTTCTTATTCTTAGCAAGTTGAGCCATCTTCGCTCCTTAGCATATGGGTTGAGTGTTCAAGCTCCAACATTAAACATTCTCAAGGATAGCCCTTTTTGCCTCAAATTTGATGATCTTCAGCTGAGGAGAACCCATTACTTCAGTCTTTGGTAGCACATATCTCTTTTTCCTTCTCAGAAGCCTGTCTTCTTGATCATACCTAGTTTGAAGCTACCAACATCTCTCGTGTGGTTGCTCTTCTTAAAAATAATAAGAAAGAGTAGAAAGAATAAGGTAGTTATATGCTATTTTGTAGCCTACTCCCCTTTTTGCTCATAATTTAAGCAAATTGGCTCACATGGACTTGGTCGGGTCCTTGCCTCGACTAGGCTCTCTGTTGGCCAATAGCTCAACAGATATTGGGTGTTAGCAAATTTATCTAACTTTTCTTTACGTTACAATATAAATTATTTAATTTGCTATTGCAATGTTTTGGTACATGAGTTGGTTCGTTTTTAATTTTGTAAATATGTTGCCTGAACCAAACTAGTGTAGGTCTTTATGAGTTTGTTTGAATTTAATCCAGTCATAAAATTATCCACACCAAACACTTTGATTTGAGAAGAGCTATGGTTTGATCCGGGTTAGCTACCCATTAGTGAGGGGGCTCAAAGCCTCAAACACACCCTCAAAAAATAAAATTAGATATATCCCATATAAAAAAGTATTTTGCACAACCTGAAAAAATAATTTGCACCCAACCTCTTAATGTTGCACTCAATCCACACTCACAATCACTCACAACAATTTTGTAACCAACATCATTGGTCCAGTGGCTTAATTTACTCTGAGGGGGTCGATCCAGGTGCTGTCGGGTTCGATTCCCCTAATGGACAAACTCGGTGTTGGTTAGTGCGAAATTTGATTTTAAACACGAGCGAAAATTAGTCTTTCATTAAAAGCGTTGGACACTCCGTAGGTACCCAACAATACTCTGAACAAAAAAAAAAATCACTCACATCAATTTCTCTCATGTACATAATAGACAATTAAAGTTTGTGTATTATATTTTTAAATGCATGGTTTTTAAGTCCCAATAGAAAAGGTAGTACTAATTTTTAAAGTATGCCATAGAAAAAGCGTTCAATCTTGGCAGCTAAGGTTTTGCTATTAATTATGTCCTGCACTTACGCGGGTCAACGACCAAAAATGGAAAGATAAGGCACATTAAAGAGTCCTTCTGGAAATAACTACCCCTTCCCGTCGTTATTATAAGAAGATTTTTGGTGTAAATTTTAGTCCCAAATATAAGAAACTATTCTAGTTTTTAGTGTATATTTATTGTTTAAATACCAATTTTACCCCCATTCAATGCTTTGTCTTTTCAGTTTTAAATTTGAGTGCGAGTAGTGCACATAATTATATGTGAAGTTAAGTGGAGGGTATTTTGGAGACTTAACTTAAAAAAGACAAGAATTAAATGAGCTCATTGGTAGTGATGATTTTTGTATTTTCTTTTTATAATAGGGACAGGAGGCAGTACTTTCATAGTAGTTTTGTGCATTTAATTTCCTTGAATTCATAAAAAAATATAAATAGATTTACTAAATTATACCTAATTAATAGTTATCTTCTCACAACATTAATGAGCTACTTTAAGGGTGGTAGTGGAAAAATAGCATTAAATATGGCTGGATTAATTGAGATTTGCTTATATTTGAGTCCACTAAAACTAAAAACTTTTGTGTTTATAATTGGGTCCGGAGGGAGTATGCAAGAAAACAAAAGAAAGAATCAAATTGACTTGGACACTCATGGTTAACCCTTGAAAGAATATTTTGTTTGAACCTTTTTTCTAGAACTAGATTTTTTTTTTGTCGAGACCAGAGTATCTACCGCTCGCTGGATTGGAGACACCTCGAAGGGTGGGACAGCTGACTCAAGAATTTAAAACTGTTTCATACCCAAGACGAGAATCGAACTCTCGACGCTTAGTTAAGAGAGGATGGGGCCCCAACCGCTCAAGTACACCCCTCGGTTTAGAACTAGATTATTATACTAGATTATTATACTAGTATAGCACGAGGTCATCACTAACATAATCACCCTTGAAAAGAAAGGAAAAAGAAAGAAGGCAATCCCAGAAAATCAAGCCAGCTAGCCATTATTATCAAAGCAGCTAGTATAACTTTGTCAAGAAATATAAGATGTATATAATTAATAATTAATTCTCTTTGATAGTCAAAGTTTGACTTTGTATTCCCTCCCTGCCCTTGCGTATAGATACAATAGTTGATTTAAAAATATATCTGCAAAATTTTATAGTAATTAGTTTTTACATCGAACAAAAGAATTCTAAAATTTATATGGACTGTTATTTATAAATTATATTCTTAAAGCATATTTTTAAAAGTTTTGTTTGAAAAAACATATCTTAAAAGGTTTACTAAAATATGTACTAAGACTATGTTTGGATTAATTTATTTGAGTTTATCTACATATATAAACACTTTTGAGACTGTTTGAGACAACTTATGAAAATCACCTATGATATGTCCATAAATTATTCTCAGCCTATTTCCACAAGCTCTTCAGGATATCTTATCAAAATAACTTATAGCTTATTAGCTTATATGAAGCAGTTTTATTGTATTTTATCTTTTATGAATAACTTATAGGTAGCCGTTGTATGATAAATAAATGATGCTATACACGGTTAATTAAGCTTTTTTATCTAAAAGAGAGTAAGGTTGTTTTGATAAGATCAATCAACCAGCATTTAATAGATAGCTTATAGTGTTTTTTTCACTAGATTATAATGTGTGTGAGACACTATTTGAAGTAGTGATTGGGCTTATAGCTTATGATGTTTCACTTGTTCTTTCGTTCTTACACTTATTACTTTAATTAAATTCATCAATTGACCTTCATTTATAGAATATATTATATCTCATTTGGAAGCATCAATTATAAATGTATATTTATTTCATTTTATAGTTATAAGCTAGGTCAATATGGACAAACTTGGTGTTACCCAGTGCAGAATTTGATCCTACGTACGAGCGGAGATTAGTCTTTCGTCAAAAGTGTTGGAGCACTTTGTGAGTAGTCAGTAATGGTCCAAACAAAAAAAACTAATTTTACTAAATAGATTATATGTTAGTCCCTCTCCATTCATGATCTTTGATTCTTTTAGCCTTTTTTCCAAAACATTGTACCTTTAACAAACCAATGTACAATATACCAAACTTTTTGAAATTTACCCTTTCTATTTATTTAATATTTTATAGACCAAAAATAAATTTTAATTAACCCAACACTATTTATTTGGATTTCCAACACAATGGTGAATGGTTTTTCTATGGAGAGCTGTAAAAGTGCGGCTCCTTTTCTCTTTCTATAATACTTCCTCTAATCCACAATATAAGAGAAAAAACCAAACATCTCACATACCAAGAAATAACATTAAATTTTTCAAAAAAAAAAAAACATTGAAACTTGTTATTTTCAATTAATAAAGCTGAAATGTAACTTTCTTTCCAAAACTATCATTTTTATAAAATTTAAATTTATTGTCATAAACATCTTTTTTTAAAGTAATAAAGCTAAATCACATGGGAAAATAGAGACAATAAATTAGGGTAGAATTGGAATTTGACATTTAATACACTCTAAAAACAATGCTTATTTCTTATATTGTGGACCACAAAAACACACATTTTTTCTTTTATATTGTGGACCGGGGAGAGTAATAATAATAATAATAGTAGTAATAATAATAATAATAATAATAATAATAATAATAATAGATTTGTACTTTGTGTTTGTCCGGGTGGATCCGGGACTGCAGTTGGTAGAGCTCCTGCCGTCCAGGTCGGGTCTTAGAGTGGTCCCCAGGTGTGGTACATGCAATACCCAAGTGTGTTTGAGAATCTTTAAATGATGCAGAGAAATGAGAGTGTACATTTTTCAGCTGAGTTGACTCGTATTTATAGGCATTGTGCCACCCCCTGATCCATTTGATCGATTGGATGAATCTAAGTCGTTCATGTATGATAGTCATAAGTGGGCTGATTTATAGTGGATATGGATCCTAGCCATTGGGCTGATCCAGGTCTAATAGCTGGAGTGGGCCTAGTGGCCCAGTCAAGAACAATAATAATTGCTAAAATTTCACAAAATAAAAATAAAATAATAATACCCGATTTAAACAAAAAAATAAAATAATAATACAGTCACAAATTTGGGACTTGATGTTACAAAAGAGTACTTTAGTATTTAGTTTATACAAATTGATGGTTTCTTAATCTATGTGTAACATGACAAAAGAACCAAAGTTCAGGAATGAAGAGTAATTTATTTTGCCGTTTTATACCAAACATAGCCTATGACAATAATGTATACAACAACTAATAAAATTTAATCCGTAGTTGGTGCAAAATTTATTGATTTTCAAATAAGAAATGAAGAATTGTGATATTTAGAAACTACTTTTATGCCATTTTTGAATACTTAATTATGGTTGCTATACCAAACAACCAGGATAGAGCCAAGAAGACTGCTCAATAAATGATGATGAAATTTTATCAAAATTAAATAAATGACATATATTGCATATACTACTTTTATTGTGCTAGTGCATATATTGCATAGTGACATGGTTTGACACCAATTACTTAGTATAATAATAATAATGCATTGATTCAGCAGCCTCTCTGTTTGTCTTTGTTTTTCAATGCCCATGTTACTTTTTGGTTCGGAACATTCTGAGTTTTAGTTGAGTTTCAGTTTTTAGTTTTTCTTATTTTGTCATCTTCTTGCAGCGCACGTCTCCTTACGTTATTCTCTTTTTTGCAATCTGATTTTCACTCATTAATTAATTACCCTATCCTTCTTTTCCTCTGACTTTGCCATTTTCCATTTCATGTTCTTCTTCTTCTTCTTTTCATTCAAATTTCAGTTTCAACTTGCAGCTTCTCTCTGTTAATAACCTCTTCATGCTCTTAATCCTTTATTAATATGACAACTTTTCCGAATTCCATGGAAGGTTGGCTGAAAGCTTCTTATGTTGTCTTTGTTTTCTTCTATGCTTTCTTCCTCGGTGCCATAAAAGGTTCTATTTTTCTCTTACCCTTTTTCATCATCATGATTGAATTTAATTCTAAAGTGAAATTAGATGATGGGTTCTTGAAATTCTGCAGGCATAGTTGTGGGTCCTATTGCTGCTCTTATACTGATCATAGGAAACGTTGGAGTGATTCTATTACTGCTTCCTGCACACGTGGCATGGACTGTTTATACCCTTTTCAAGTAAATATCTTTCTAATTTCTATACCCTTTTCAAGTAACAAGCTTTCTAATTTCTCTAGTAATTTTTTTTTTGTGTGTGTATTTGTAGGATTCAAGTACTAGATGCAGCTTTGAAAGTTGCAGTTTTGATTGCTTTGCCTGCTTTATTTGGCTTATGGTTGGGTATTGGCATAGTTGGTAGTGTTCTTGTTGCTGTTGGCTATGGCTTTTTTACACCTTGGGTTTCAACTTTTGAGGCCTTCAGATATAACAATGAGTCAAAGAAGTTTATGCACTGTGTTGTGGTGAGATTCTTAGTACTCACAACTGTTTAATTCATTAGCTTATGGTAAAAGTTATTTGTTCATTTTCTTTACTCATTATTGAACTTAGGATGGAACCTTGGGAACTATCAAGGGAACTTGCACAGTTGTTAGGGATTTTGCTGATATGTGTTACCATTCATATCCAAGTTACTTGAAGGAACTGCGTGAATCACCTGCTTCAGATCAGTGTCAAAAGTTAAGGTGTTGATTATGAAGTCACTTTGTGTTTCATTTTCTATTTCTTTTTGCCATTTGAAATACGCGCGCTCTCAGTTTCTACTAGAACTTGTATGGTATTAGGCTGAGACCCGTGCAGTAGCACGACCTGCACACCCTAATAGTCGGCCCTCAACTAAGCTATGCCGGGGAACCTAGCTGGCTACGCGTAACCGATTTTGTTGGTTCGTGTGGTTCTCCCCTTCCAATGCAGTTTTTGCCACACCCAAGACTCAAACTTGAGAGCTTGGGGTGGGATCCGAATCGGTTACTGCTCGGACGAACCCTTATTGGTATTGGTTGGAACCATATTGATTATATGCTTTGAATTACAATTCTTATTTGCAAAGCATAAATAACACTTGCACTTGTTTTGCAGGTTTATTCATGTTCCTTGTTGTATTGTGGTTGGGATAGTAGGGCTAATTGTGGAGGTTCCTCTATTCACTGCAATTGCTATTCTAAAGAGTCCCTATCTATTGTTCAAGGGGTGGTACAGACTTTTGCATGACTTAATTAGCAGAGAAGGTCCATTCCTTGAAATGGTTTGTGTCCCAATTGCTGGTTTGACAATATTTGTGTGGCCACTTGTTGTCATTGCCAGCATTTTATTGGCCATTTTCTCAAGCATTTTTGTTGGACTTTATGCCTCCATTATAGTATATCAGGTTCAATTTCATCACTCATTTTCTTCTTCATATCTTAAAAATCCTAATTAGCTTCACAAACCATTTATCTCACTCTCTTTATAACCCTTTTTGTGTGTATAGGAAAGATCTTTTCGTAGAGGTTTGGCTTATATAATGGCAATGGTTGCTGAGTTTGATGAATATACAAATGATTGGCTCTACCTTAGAGAGGGGACATTCTTTCCAAAGTAAACTTCTTTTCAATTTGTTTATTCTCCTATCTTTCATTTATTTCGTTGACATCAGCACATCATTTTTTTTGCAGCCAGGCCCCAATATCGAAAGAAAAAGGTTTCTCAATCATCAGAGTTTTCTACTAGAGGAAATAGTGTGGGAGGAAGCAAATTAAGTACTAATAATATGGAACCACCTTCAATGTTTATGCCAAATTTAGCGCCTTCTAGATCAGTTCGAGAGACCATTCAAGAAGTTAAAATGGTCCAGGTATGCTGTCTTTCAACTAATGTTGATCAACTACTATATATTTCTGCTTGCAGTTTTCAAGCACAACTTGTTTTAGTAATTTGTTTTTTCTGTCAATAAGAGGGCGTGCGTGCTTTGGCGCAACGGTGAAGTTACTGCCTTGTGACTTGTCCAGCGGTGGACCCAGGACCCCGGGTTCAGAGGTGTCAAATTTTTTAAATACATAATTTGGTAAAAATATAATTAAAAACAACTATAATATATTTAAATAAATAAATTATACATTTCATAATTGTCCTATAGGTGATTTCATATTCTGAAATCGTTGCAAAATTAGTGTCAGCTTCAAAAGAAGACTTTATCAGGTTCAACTTGTGTTGCACTAGACCAACACAAATTAAATAGCATTAATAAGTTCATAAATACAAATTAAATAGCACTAAAAGAATCAATATATTCAAAAAATACAAAACAAATTCAAATTAAATCGACTTTTTTTGTTACCGTATTACTGGTGCACAGTATCCACCGACTTTGTCGGTAACTATTCTAGTCCGGGGGACCTGGCTGGCCATCGGTATACTCGATTTTGCCCGTCTGTGTGGTGCTCCCCTCCCAACTGAGATTTTTCCACACCCAAAATTCGATCCTGAGACATTGTGATGGGTTCTAAGTTACCACTTAGATCAACTGTTGTTGGTAAAAAATTCAAATTAAATAGATAAAAATAATTAAAATAAATTAAATAGCACTAACACAAAATACAAATTAATTAAATAATACTAACACAAATTACCAATTAAGTAGTACTAACAGATTCAAAATTAGGATAATAAGAGCAAGAACGGATCCAAGGAGATAGAGAGATAGAGAGACTTTATTAAAATAAAATATAAGAGTGTGGTGCATTATAGTGGTGCAAAATTAGGAATTTTAGTCCAAAACTAAGAACTTGAGTGCAAAATATATTTTTCAGGAGATACAAAAACATTTTTCCTTAGGATATCAATGCTAATTTTATTTTTCAGGGGGTTCACTTGAACCCCCTCAAACATACGTAGGTCCGCCAATAGTCGCAGACTCAAATCCGGAAAGCAATCTTTTTGTTTGTGATGGAGTAAGGTTGCATACATCTATCCTCTCCAGACCCTACCTTGTGCGAGCCTCGTGCACTGGACACCCTTTTAAATTTGTAGTTAATTTAGCTTGGGTGTGCTGTTATTATAATATTTGGAAAAAAATAAAGAGCGTTTAGATGAGACGATTCAAGTCTCTTTTTGCTTAATCAAGGTCATGCGTTCAAATCTAGCCTCGAAAATGTAGCAGCGTTAAAACTCTTGAGAAAGTACTTTGCTATTCATTGTGGTCTTACCCGGCTCGACGGATTAGACTCGACAGTTGCGCATAGAGGATACTCGGTTTACGACAAAAAAATATTTGATAAAAAACTAATGTGCTTAAAATGTGTTACTATTTTTATTAATCTACTCTATCAAACAACACTGTCTTAATTTGTACTGCATAAAATGTAATGTGACAGATATGGGGAAATATGATGAAGTACTGTGAGATGAGAGGCAAAGAGTTATTAGATGAAAATGTACTTACAGCTACTGATCTTTATGAGTGGCTAAGGGGAAAGAATATTAATGAAGCTTCCATAGTTGGTGTTGGCTTGCCTTGTTATTCACTTCTACAAACACTTCTATTCTCCATCAAAGCCAACTCAAGTGGTGTATTCTTACTTGATGATTTTGAGATAACCCCTTTTAACAGACCAAAGGATAAGTTGTTGGATTGGTTCTTCAATCCTGTTATGGTTCTGAAGGAACAAATAAGGGCCATTAAATTGGTGGAAGGTGAAGTTAGATACTTGGAAAAAGTAGTTCTCTTTGGTATCAATAAACAACGCTTGGATGCTTGGGATAATGGTGGTTTAGTCATTCCTGATGCTCTTAGAGCTGCTCAAATTGAAGGAATTTCCAGAAGGTGTGTGTTACATATATCTTAATTTAATAAATTAGAGAATCAATAGCATGTTTGGATTTGCATTTAACCCTTCCAAAATCTATAAAGCACCGACACAGATACAGACATGTAGACACCAATTTTTATTTGAAAAATACAAGTAATTGAAGTTTCAATATCAGTGTCCGACATGATATATGTTGAACACTGGACACGTTTTCAACTGGAAGTATCAGTGCTATAGAGTTTAGAATCTTTAGATGATTTTCGTAAAAGTCAAGATCTTCGGTTATGTTGTATCCAAATTGATTTTGTTTTATATTTGAATGAATTGTTAGGATGATTGGAATGATAAGAAGTGTATCAAAGCTACCAACATACAGAAGGAAGTTTCGGCAGGTTGTTAAAATATTAGTGACTCATTCTCTGGAGAAAGATGGTTCACAAAAGGCTTTGGTTGCTCACTCTGTTGATATAGATGTTTCTGAAAAGGCTTTAGTTACTCATTCCGTTGATATAATAGGTGTTTCTGGAAGATCTACTAGGTCTATAGTATCAGTTCCCTCAGATGACAATGTTTAAGATAAACTACACTAGTTTTTTCTTCTTCTCTTTTTTGTTGTTCATGAATCATTGTAAATTCCTTTTAGATTGTTGATCGATTGTTGTAAAAGCGCATATTGAGGTCCATTTTACATATTGAAAAGCTTTTCCTTTGTTTTCAATCCTCTTGTTTATAGTTATCAATTTTGGCCCAACTTAACGAGTCTTCCGACCACCGAATATTTTGGACTAGATTGGACTCTCTAAATTGAGGCCCAGAAAACAATCGGACCGTTTTGGCCCAGCCTAGTTGGCCCATAGGCTAGATTGAGCCCACTTTTTAATGGTTATTTATATACTTTTAATATTTTCCTTTGTTAAAAATCATACTAGGTCGGGTCGGTCTGCTTGCCTAGTGTTTTGGACTAGGCTAAATTACAAAATATGCAGGGCCAAATATGCATCCCAATCTATAACTGGATTGCTCACCCTAACCCGTGTTTTATAGTTTGGCGTGTTGGGTCGGCCCGAGCCGATGGTTCGGTTCTTCAGCTCTACTTGTGTCCTTTCTAGTTTGTGGATGCGCGTGAAAAAAGTACTACGCGAGATAGGATACTTTGAGTCCCTACTCCCTAGTACGTAAAGCTTTGTTTTGACAAACACTCCCTAGTAAAGCTAATGGTTGATTTATTTAATGAATATATAGTTACCCTGAATGATTTTCTAATACATCATTGAATGACGGTGTAAGCTTTTTTACTCCAATTAATAATGGATCAAAATTAAACTCATTTTAATAAAACATATGATGGGCCGTTGACCATCTAATGATGTTAAATAACATTTAATAAATTTTGTCAAAAATAAATAAAAAAAACATTTAATGAAATATACTTGGTGGAGGTTGACAAAAAATCACGACATAAGTAGAGATACTTGGTTGTGTTTTTTGGTCAGCAGATACTAGTTGTTAAGAGTTTTTTTTTTTGACAAGAGTTGTTAAGAGTTATTTTGACTTAATATCTTGATCAAAACTTCAGCCATCAACATTTTTTTTGGTCGCATCCATCATCATATCACCTGTGAAAATTTAGATCCCTGTAATGGGCTATCATGGGCTGCAATGCGGCTTGATAGCCCAGACCAAGGACAGCTTGGCCCTGGCCAATAGAGAACGCACCTATTATTGAACAAAAAAAAGAACACACCTATTATGACATGAGAAATTAATAAGAAAAAAAAATGTTGCAGATTTTAAAAAATTGAAAGAATAACATGATAGATAATAATATAGTATTGTTAATCATACTTCATTTAAGTTTAAAAATATTTTATAACTTCTTTAATTTAAAATTAAAAAAAAGTCTTATCCTTCCTTCCTAAAATCCCCTCCTAAACATGTCCTAAAGTATTAGGTATTTGAGACACCTCTTTTGTATGCTAGCTATTACAAAGATAACCACTAACATCTAAATTCCAACAAAAATTAGAGTACTATATATGTAAATGAGTCACTAGTTGAACCAATGAATTATTGTTTTAGCCAGTTAGTTTTTTTTGGGTAAGTAATTAACGATGTTTTACATAAGGGAATGCAAAGGGTATCTAACCTGAATACAATGTAGTCTATTCTAATAAATTTTGTTGCTTTTGATGGAAGTATTTATCATTTTCTTACAATACTCATAACTATTTTTTATTTCATTCCAAATATTTCTATCACTACAATAAATAGTTAAAGGTATTATTGACAAAACAGTAATTAATGTTGCATTGGACTTTGAAAACGACAAGTAAAATGAAACAAAATAATTCTTAAAAAATGACATGTATTGTGCAACGGATGGAGTAGTAATCAATACAAGTTATCAAACAATTACACTCGTCAGAGAATAGAATCCTAGAATCTCCACAATAGGTCAACAACCGAGATCAATATTTTACAATATCATATCTATGATTAAAAGGAATTTGTTCTGCACTGTACTTCCGACCTTGAAGGGTGGTCCGAGGTAGTTAGTGGTTGATGTCCTTAGCCAATGACCATATCCGATCCTGCTGGTGTTGTACCTGCAAAGTCACTCTGATGCCAAAGTCAGTGGAGTAGTTTTAACAAAGTAATAAATAAGAGAATGCTTACCATTAATGAGGCAATGAATGTTGTATTTATAGAGTGGGGTGGGGTTGATTCCAATGAATCAGGACCGTCCGATCTGGTGGTTTAATCTGAGCCCTTGATGTTCGGACTAGGCCCTTTTGATATTGGGCTTACAAGGGGTGTGAATAGATGTCAAAAAAAGGGGTGTATATGGCAAAAAGCCATTCCATAACAGAATTCAAATTTAGAAGATATCAATGGTCTCCTTGAGAGCCCTTGATATTTTTACTAATCAGAATAGCAGATACAATAAAATAATAAAATTTGATTAAATGAAATATAGGCTAAATTGCATTCGAGATCCTCTAATTTAATTTAAAATCTCGATTTAGTTTTGTAAGTATTTTTCCATTTAGGTCCTTTAAGTCTCAAGATGTGCGCAATGTTGATTTTCGATGAAATGTCTAATTTAAAAGTCATTTTCCATTCGAGGTCCATTTAGATGAAATTTGATTTTTTATTTAACTGTTAATAAAAAAGCACACATGGCTGCTATGACACTGACGTGGTTATAACGGTGCTGACGTGCTAAAATCAAATAGATTTTTAAATAATTAATATATTTTAATATTAAATTTTTATTAAAATAAAAAAAACCCAAAATTAGAGTTCCTAAATCCCCATCATCTTTAAAAGCTAATTTGGGTAATCCTCATTATGTTCTCATCCTCAATGACCAAATCGTTACTTGGAATAAAGCTAAGAGATCTTACAAGCAATTTAACCTGAAATATAATTTTAAACTTTTACCATTAAAACATTCAATTTTCTTTTATATTTTTATACAAAACTTGAAACCACAATCTGTAGAAAATATAGTTAAAAGTCCTGCTCGAAACCACTTATGATGAAAAGCATAACAAATATGAAAAGTAAAAGACAAAACTTTATATACGATTCTAATTTCTATATGTCTTGTTGGTGTTGTTCTTGACCAAAAACCAAGTCAAATGTCATGAATTGTCACTTAATGATATATATATATATATATATATATATATATATATATATATATATATATATATATATATATAAAATTGTCATTTTCCTAAAAAATGATTTTTGCATGTCTAAAACAACAACAAAAACACACTACATAAAAACGCTTGTAAATATTATAGAAAAACGACTTACATAATTTCGACTCAAATAGCATAAGAATAAGGAGAACTAATACTAATTAGTAATTAGAATTAAGCTAATACTAATTGGGGACTATTACTAATTACCAAAACAATATACCAAAACAATGGGGATTTTAAATTTCCCCAATTCAGAAATTAAACACCCAAAATCATAAATTAAACAATTAGGGTTTTCAATTTTCCCCAAATCAGAAATTAAACAATTAGGGTTTTCAATCAAATTATCAAACAATCACTTGATTCACTTCACTAGTTCACTTCAGTTCAATTCAAGAAGAAGAAAGCTAACTTGTTTTCGCGAGTTCATCAGGAAGAGAGAAGAAGAACTGAAGAAGAAAATAGAAATGGCTTCATTGTCTTCAATCACCACCAGTTCGCGTGAAGAGAGGAGAAGAGAAGTCAACAAGGAGAGAGAGAGAGAGTGAGAGAGAGAGAGAGACGCTATGCCGGAGACAGAGGGTCGTGAGAGAGGGCTAGAGTGAGACAGAGAGAGAGAGAGAGCTGTGCAAATGGGTTGTGTTTGAGAGAGAGGGTTGCGAGAGACAGAGGGTCACGAGAGAGAGTCGGAGAGTGTGTTGTGTTTGGGTAAGTGGATTTTGGGTCTTTGGTGCAAATGAGTGCAAAATTTAGTCTATTGGTATGTGATAAACTCTAATTTAATGCATTTTTTAGAGATTTTTTTGAGTCACTTTTAGAGCAATTATATACTAATTATAAAAATCACTAACTTAAATTGCTCTATATTTTGTAGAAAGGTAGAAAAAGAATAATATTCCAATTTAGGGCCATACATATATACATATATAGGTTTGCATTACAAAGACAATCAAGGCTTGAACCAAATTGGAAAACAGAAGCCTTACGGCCCAACTGGAAGGAAGAAACCCAATGCTTTCCATTTTTTTATATGCAGCCCATGAAGTCAACAAAAAGTAGGAAACCAAAACTTTTGGTTTGAGGAATGCACGTGACCATCAGGAGAAGTGGAAAAACAATGAGTGCGCATACCATGACTTGGGAAGGAAGTAAGAGGAATTAAGTGGGCATCACGTAACCTAGCTTGCATTATAAAAAGGAAGAGAGCCGTATTCAACGGGGAACGGAAGTAACAAAAAGCTAGACACTATTACTGAAACAATCGTAATTGGAACTGACGGCAACGCAGAGGGAGAAGGAGAGGAAGAATTTAGGTACCTGATCTTGTCACCGTGAGAGAGCTCTGGAGCAGAAAAAGGAGACTAAATTATCAAGATCAAAAATTTCTCTACTCCGGATTATTTTTATCTCTGTAATTTATGACTCCTAATTTTATTTCATTGTTCTTGATAACTATGGATTGCTAAATCTTCTTCTAGGGTCTTAGGTGGATCTTGTATTCTTAGAGACCTTTTTATGTTTTAATTTATACTTTGAATTCCTAGTTTTATTTCAATTAATATTGTCCTATTGTTTTTATCACATAATTAGGATTAGTTACCCTTTTTCATGTTCATAATCAATTAGTTGATCAGCGACCTTACTGCAATTAGTTGGTGGAGCTATAGGATAATTGGGGCTAAAATTAATGCATGACCAAACTTTAATTTAGACTTCCAATCATTCAACCTTTCTGTACTTTATGCTTTTCTTAAATTTAAATTCTAGCATGACCAAACTAGGGTTAATTTAGGAAAAAGAATATTAATCGCGAATGACCAAACGGATTAATAGCTTTAGTAAAGAGATTGGTAATTAAATAAAATAAGGGAATTCAGGTAGAATTAGACATAGGGGAATCGAAGCTTGCAAGTGAAACCGCGACTCTAGACCTCTCTCTCCATCGATTATATTCTGCATTTTATTATTTGTTATTTGCTTACTTTTTATTTCTTTCAATTACATTTCAATTATGCACTTGTCTAAACAATAAATAATTTTAAGTAGTTTGGTACTTGTTAATTAATCCCTGTGGACACGATAATCTTTTATACTACTTCTGCGAGAGAGTACACTTGCTCTAAGTGTATTTTTAACGCAACAGTATGTGGGTCCGCCTCATTAGTATGTGGGCCCGCCTCTGACTGGAAACTGTCAAGAACAACATCGTTGGCGCACCACCGTACTCACCGGGAACAACCTCCAAATCTTTATGAACCGCTTCGACGTTGAACCCCCAACCATTGCCTCATTTGCTACCATCTCCTTCACTCAATGATTTGAGAGATTGTTGAACCATTTCAATAGAAAACCAAAGTCTTTCAAAGATCTAGAAGGAATTAACTAAGAAAATGAGCATTTGTACACGTAGAGAGACTAGGCATCGCTGCATCCATATCATCTTGGCCTCCTCTCACCGGGTGACATCAAAGTCTCCGTCGCGAAACCAAACACATGCACCTGCAATCTCTAGCAAGCCTTGTGAATGTCTTTCGAGCAAAGGAGGAAAAGAGTCTCCTTTAGAGAGGGAAAGAGTCTGAGAGGGATAGGGAGAGGGAGAGAGATCCAAGATTGAGAAGGGAGAGATAGATAACATGTGCTACAATAAAATTTTATAGGAGTATCGATCTAACTATAAAATTTGATAAGTCTTAAAACACATGTTTTGTAATCCCTCCGTTCCTGATGTTTGGTACTTTTGATCTTTTATTTTTGTTCCAAAACAATGGTACTTTTAAAAATCCAATGTACAATTCACCTAATTTTTTCTAATATACCCTCTATATTTATTTATCCTTTTAGAGTTCCAACGCATGAATTAATTGTCACAAGACTATTTTACTTTAACTTCAATTATCCCAATACAACTACAAGTGGGGCATTTTAGTACTTAAACAATACAAATTAATGGTACCTTAATATGTGTGTAACAAGCCAAAAGTACCAAAGATTAGTAACGGAAGGAGTATTAGAGAAGAATGTTAACAAGTGTCATTGGTACATTCGTTAAAGAATCAAAAGTGGTAAATTTATATTAATATCTTTTTGAAAGGTCACCTCCAAACGTATTGTGGATCTTAAGCTCCAAGTTGTAGCTTCATAACTGACGTGCCTAGGGACTAGATTTGGTATTCACTCCAAACATAGGTTTAGAAACTAATATATCTATGATATTGAAAAATGATTAACTTATTTATTAAAACAAATTTTCCTTTTATTAATTCCTTGAACAAATATTTAGGATACTCTTTTAACAACGAATCCTTATTTAGATACTAGTGATGTTCTCTTATGCCTCAACTTGAACCAGGTATAACTTAGAGGAAATTCCAATAGCACTTAGATGAGAAGGTAGGAAACTCTTTCAGCTTAACTAAGGTCCTGAGTTTAAATAAAGTTTTGGGCATGCAGCAGTGTTAAATCTCTTGAGTAAGAGTTTTACCGCCCATTATGATCCTACCCAACTTAAAAGATTAATCTCTATAGTTACGGATGATAGTGGTTTATAAAAAAATATTATAAGATGACTATGCTTTATGCAAAGCTATTATGATTATTGCATAACGTTTCTGAAGCAGGAATAGGTGAGGCACGTTGCTTTCTGCTTTTATAAGGGAAAAAGTGTTTCTTCGTCTATCACTGACCTGATGACCCACATCATGAAATTCACGCGCATCATAGAATAGACTAGAATCTCAACAACCAGAAATTTCAAAAAAAAAAAAAAGATTCTCAACAAGCCATGTGCTCCTCTAACCCACACTGCCTTCCTTTGCCTGCTGGCCATTAGAGGACAAGCACGTTGCTTAGCATATTGAAACCTTTGAATTAAACTTCTTTGAGCTTTCTTATCATTTGGTTGATTTTTAATTTATTATTTTGATAGTTTAAGGTTGTATTAATCACTTGTTTCTCAACTATGTCTTTAATTATTTATTCTAAAGGGAGAAATAAGTGTTATGTTATTATATATGTCATACATAATAAATGATCAAGAGTATTATAGGAAAAAGACGATACAAAGATAGATATAAAATGGAACAAAGATAGATATAAGAGTGAACAAGAGACTCTCTCAATGTATACGGTCCAAATTAAAATTGAGTCTATTTAAGATGAGTACAAAATAATCATTGTTGGCTATTCACATAGTGTTCTTATAATCCCGAAATATTGATAAGTACAAAATAATAAAATTTAAAATCAACTCAAACCAATTTGATTCTAAGCATGACCGAAGATTAGTCTTTCGTTGAAAGCGTTAGAATACTCTATGGATAGTCAGCAATGGTCCGAATTAAAAAAAATACCCAAACCATTGCCCATTGTTCGCTAGGGTTTTGTTGGCAACCACATCAGCGCCCATTGTTGTCGTCAGCGTGTTGCTTCTCTCTCTCTTGCAGCCCCTTCTCCATGGTACGAAACCCCAAGCTTGTTGTTGTGTTCTGCATTCTCACTCTCCACCCTCGCGTCCCCTACCCCTTCCACCAGATTTGACCTCGAGCTCCACCGTCACCTCTCCTCTCGCCCTCCCCCGAACCACTGCCTGACCACCCTCTGTCACAACAGCTTCAGTTCGTCTCCTTTCATTGTACCTCCTCTGCAACAGTTTGGACCCTCTCTCACAGTCACTCACAATTCTAACACTACAAAAAAAACGCTTATTTGCGAGGGACATTAGCGAGGGAATAACATTCCCTCGCTAAAACTGACTTTAGCGAGGGAATTAGCGAGGGAATGTGATTCCCTCGCTAAAACTGACATTAGCGAGGGAATTAGCGAGGGAATTTGAAAATTTGACCGTTAGCGAGGGATTTAGCGAGGGAATTTGAAAAATTTCCGTCGCTAATTGTTTGGAGGGAAAATTCAGTCAAATTCACGCGAATCAAGGAAATTAGCGACGGAATTAGCGAGGGAATTAAAATCCCTCGCTAATTAAAGTGGTTTTAGCGACGGAATTTGAGTTCCCTCGCTAAAACCACTTTAATTAGCGAGGGAACTCAAATTCCGTCGCTAAAACCACTTTAATTAGCGACGGATTTGAGTTCCCTCGCTAATTAAAGTGGTTTTAGCGACGGAATTTGAGTTCCCTCGCTAATTTTTTTAATTTTTTTTACTTAAATCTGCCACTCACTCACTCACTCACTCACTCACTCTTCTTTCTCACTCTTCTTCTCTCCTCTTCACCCTTCCTCTTCCCTTCCTCTACTCTCCACCACCACCACCATCACCACCACACAACCAACAAACCACCCTCACTCTTCTTCTCTCCTCTTCACCCTTCCCTTCCTCTTCCTCTACTCTATCTCTCTCACCTATAAACCCTAACCCACCACCACACAACAACAACCACCACCACACAACCACCACACAACAACCACCACTCGCGACACCACCACCACCACCACCACCACCACCACCACCACCTTCTTTCCTCTTCCTCTCTTCTCTCTCTCTCTCTCTCTCTCACACACACACAATTTCCACTTTCACTCTTCTTCTCTCCACCTTCTTCCACCACCACCACACCACCACCACCCACGAGACCACCACCACACCACCACCACCCACGAGACCACCACCACCACCACCACCTACGAATTTCTTTCCTCTTTCTCTCCACCTTTCACCACCACCACCACCACCACCACCACCACCACAACAACAACCACAAAATTAATAATATAATATAATAAAAAACTGATTTTAAAAATAATATAATAATAAATATAAAAAACAAACCATTTAAATTAAGACACGTGTCAGTCAGAATTTGAAAATTTGCACAAATTTTGAGGCAACATTAGCGAGGGAATTAGCGAGGGAAATGTCCCTCGCTAATTAGCGAGGGATTCAAATTCCCTCGCTAATTTCATTAGCGAGGAAGGTATTAGCGAGGGAACCAGTCCCTCGCTAATTCCCTCGCAAATGACCATTAGCGAGGGATTTTGGTCAGTTTGCGAGGGAAATTTCCCTCGCTAATCCCTGATTTTTTTGTAGTGTAATCCCTTTTTCACTGTCTTGCGTTTAAGCCTAGAACATCTGTCTTTCTCATCCTTCATCGAGACCTTACTTTATCTTCTCTGGCCTTCAGTCTCAGAGCTCTAGATCCTGGGGCCAGTTGGCCTTCAAATACGGGAAAGTCTGGACTTTCCGTCTTTCCCCTACACCAACTTCGTGGATCTCCTGCTTCTCGTTTGTGGCGTCCCTATTCTTTCTTAGTGGCGGAGTTTTATCAAAGGTGTGGTTGGACTAGCTTCTAACTTAAGCTCGTGTGGCGGAAACAGCGCCAGTGATTGTGTTTCTGGCTGTGATGGTTTTTCTGATTGTTGTTGGGTTTTCTATGTTAATTTATGCATCTGCTTTTTAGGAGTTTTAATGTTATGCCTAATGGTTGCTATCTCCTTTAGCGGATCTGATGTTGCTTCCTCGGTGAGCTTTTAGCTTACATTATGTGTAATATTTCGGTGGTTTCCTGTTATCAATGAAATGTTACATTATTAAAAAAAAAAGATACAAGTCATACAACCACGTCAAAATTGACAGCTATAGGATTAGGATAAAATCCAACTAAATTAAATGTAAGTATTATATTTTGTCACCATTTCTTTTAAATTTTAAAGTGTACTATTTGCTTACACCTTAGTTTTAAACTTCTCAGACTACAAATTCCGGTGTGAATATGAATATATATTTTCTAATTAATGGTTCAGATTCCCCTCTCTATAGTACATTATTACTTGTGTCTGTTTGTTGTTTGGTACTGCATTACAAACCAAAACGAAAGCACAGTTTATAAAGTACCCGCCACTAGTCACCCTTCCTAGCGTCCCAAAACTGGCTATGATATTGGCGTATTGCTTAGCAGGAGCAGCAGGACCACTCCCACCACATCATCCAACTTGTGAATAATGCAGATTTTAGAAAACAGAGTTTTGGAACTTGAATTTGCCTAATAACACCAAATAGAAGGGTCAAGGTAGAAATAATAAAACTATAGTTTACATTGTCTGTTAGGACCAAATTTGTTGTACTTGTAAAAGTGGAATGAATACGGTTCCAAAATTGAGAAGATCAGCTGTCCAATCCTCTCAAACGTGTTACCCTCACGCCATTTCTCACACCCCCTATAAATAGACAAGCCATCACATCCTCCTGACCCCTCTACCAGCTAGCTAGCTCATTCACTTGAACATTTTCACTATGTGTGACAAAATCCTCACTGTATTATTTCGTTTTTTTTTAATTTGTACAATACTATATGCAATTAAAACAACCACACAGCCTATACACATATATGCATGCATCCAAATTATGGCAGAAAGATTCAAGAAGAGGAACAGCTTTTTCAGTGTTAACTGTTATAAGGAAAAGACATGATGAGCACTATAAAAAATTAAATAAAAAAGCAGTGATCGAAAAGAAAGAAAGTTAAAGAAAGGGGAAATTAAGGTCATGTAAAAAGGAGAAAGGTAAAGATAAAGAAATAGTAACAGACACTGACTTTGTTGTACCCTTTCAATGTTAAAAAAGGAAAAACAGAAACAGACACAAAAATGTTATCAGAGCTGTGTGTGTAAGCACAAAAGAAAAATGAGACTAGATTTTTGTTATAGCTAGCCAGGAACCAGGAACCATTTATTCTACAGCCATCACCACCAAGGGAATTTACAGAATTATGCTCATAGCTTCTCAGAATAACTATGTAATCCGTACCCAAATAGTAACCGGAGGCAAGTCCTTATTAATTACTGAAGAAAAACAAAGCTGTACAACGAAAAAAGCGTACTCCTAGCTAGTGCATATGAAAGATAGAATTGAAATCAAATCAAATCAAACGTGTAACAATAATGTCAGCAAGTGGCATCTTAAACTACTTCTTCCTTGGATCAAAGAAGAACCAAAAGAGGAACTTTTAGAGTTACGGCTTTAATTGAACCCACTCATAACGTCCTTCCAATGGCACATCCTTCACAATATCATAATTATACCTGCAGATTAAAAATCAAAATAATATAAGACTCACTGCTTATAATAGTTTGCAATTTTAATTAAATAATACTATTAACCATATAGTCACTAGTCAATAGTCATATCGTACTTGCATGAAAACCGTTTCTGAATGTCTTTCTCGGCGGCAGCAAAGAAATCTTCGAGTTCGGACTCCGTCGGCATCTTTTTTGACGCTGTTGGCTTTTTCTCCACTGACTCCATTTCCGGCGAATTTGTTCGAAGCTCGCTCGAGAGACTCAACTCTTTCCTGAAGAAACACAATGGTTCCGACTTAGAAATGTGCATTATTTATACGTGCATGTCCGAGAGTTACAGAATTCGTACCGGTTATGAATTGGAATTTTGATCGGAATAATAATGACGCACACAAACAAACGCTATTAATTTTGAATTCAAATGAACCGAAACATTACTTCAAAATAAAAACTGAATTGATGAATTAATTTAATAATAATTCAGCACCTTATATGGTCATTGAAGTCGCACGTCGTCGACGTTTCAACTTGCGCGCTATCTATCTGAAAATGCGTTACATTAAGCTTTTAGCTTAGCGTTAATAAAAAAAAAAGAAACAATAAATGCATATTAACGATTGAAGGATGAAACGGAAGTTCAATAAAATCTCTTAGCTCCGAAATGTTTAAATTGATAGCAATAGTTATAGTTAGTAATAATAATAATAATAACCTCTGGATCTGAGAATTTGATGATTCTGTTTTCATCGACGTCTAAGGATCCGTTGCTCGAACAACAAGACGCCGGAGACTCATCGGAGATGAGGCTAACGCAGCGTTCCTCCGCCGGCGGTGAGAACATGTTGTCGTCGTCGACGACGTCGTTCTTTCTTTTCTTAGGTGAAGTTGTTGCAGCACCGTTAGACAATGCTGCTCGAGTTCTAGTTCTCTTTCTCACCTGAGCCATTTCCATTATGAATGATTCTGCAATCTCAATTCTCTGCAAGAGAGATCGTGTGAAAATCGTGCGGGAAGGGGATTTGATAGTGGTGTATCGCGGTGATCACAGAAGCCGAAGAACAGACCAATGGAGAAGTGACACGTGCAGGAAGAATCGGAAACGGAAATAATATGGCGGTTAGAAGAAGTAAATAGAAGTGGGAAGAAGAATAAAGGAGAAGAGAACTATGGGGTTTGTTAGGAAGAGAGAATCATTATACAAGATTCATTGTTTGTTTGGGTGACTGGGTCAGACACACAATGGAGAGAGAATTGGTCTTTCAACAGAATAATTGTGTTCATCAGCAAATTACACTTATACTCTTCTTCTCACTCATAACCTCCAAATTGCCATTCCTTCTCATTTTTCTTTCTTGCCTATTGTTATCGATGTTGGTATTGAAATCGATGTTTTTAAAACCGGACCTGAGATTGAATTGAAGAGAGCTCCGGGTCATGGTTCAATTGATTCACTCGGTTGAACCATGGTTGAACCGGATGAGTAATAATTAAATAAAAAATAAGAAAGGTATTAAATTTTGGAGAAAAAGTCAATAAAAAAGCCAAAAAATGCATTCCAGGCGATTCAACCCCAGGTCAATTGGCGGTTCAAAGCGGTTGAACCGTGATTCAATCCGGTCCTAAGCGGTTCAATGCGCCTACGGTTCAAATGGGGTTGAACCAATCGCCCGAGTGCCCGGTCCAACCGGTTGAACCGGCCGGTTCGGTTTTTAAAACATCGATTGAAATATAGATTTATGCCTAGGAAGTTTTTCCTTCTAAAAACCCTCCAAAAAATCCCTTCCTATATATAATTTTAGGGCCGGTAATGATGATTATAGCGAGAGATTTTCACGAATGAATCATGAATGTATGTGAGTGGTTGGTCGCACACTCACCTACATGTTTGCTGTCAAAATCGAAGATGATATATCATAACAAACCAACACGTCATCTTTTGCACTGCATTCCACGAAAATGGTACGCTTTGAATAGCATTGCTGATAATTTTAATTAACTTGTGAATTTTTAACTTGTTTATTAATGCTTCTCTCAAAGAAAAAACTTGTTTGTTAATGCTAGTATAGTTTTTTCCAATGGATAAAAACTTAATTCTTTTAGGATGACAATTGGACAGACTCAATAAATTTTGATTCTTTTTACCAAATGAAAGAGATATGTAGACTCGTTAAAATTTTCTGATGCAAAATTTTTCTTAGGAAAAAAATATCGAGAGGGAAAAAGAATACCCCCTAAATTTTATTGATAAAACGAAAAAGATACAAAAGACATGGAGGGACTAGGCCAATGGCCCATGAACAAAACAACATTACAACTAGAAGAGTGAAGCCATCGAACAAAATGCCTCTCATCCCAACTAGGTTGGCACCAAAATCATTAACAATCATTTGCAACACACCAAAAACAGAATGCCACAAGGAGAGTGAAACCATCGAACAGGAAAATCACAACCCAGACAAGAAATCAGTAGAACCTATAGCTAGACAAACCTAACCTATTTCTGGAGAAATCGTCAACAATGAAGTTAGGAGGAAGGTCCCTTCAGACAAACTCACTTGTGTTAATTAGTACCATGACCGGCATGTTTATCAGCACATGTGCTACCCTCTCTATAAATATGAGTGCAAACGAAGTTCATTTGTCTCATCAAATATTAGAAATTATTCCATCTATTTCTAAGTTTCCTAGGAATGATTTTGCAACTCTTGAAGGCAGAAACCACTAACTGAAAATCACACTCCAGCCACGAATACTTCCAACCTTCATCAAAAGCAATCTCTATAGCCAACCTAACCCCAATAATTTTAGCATGAAGTGTTGCCAATGGGGGCGGAAAACAACCAAGAATAACATCACTTTTGTCTCTGAAAATACCACCACTGAAAGTACCCCAACTTCTACACAGATAGGAATTGGAAGTATTGCTAGATAAGAACAATGTCAGGTTTCTATTATTGTGGATGTTGTTGTTAATGAGTTGATATTGAAACTATGTTAGAGATGATCTATACCGAGTGTTGTTATTGTGTTAAAACTATGTTCGAATAGAATTAGGTTTACCATTGCTAAGATAGGAACTGAAATTGAGCTAGGAATTGAATTGTTGTGTGTGATTAGGGATATACTATTTAAATTGAGACTGAGTTGAAATTGAAAATGAAATTGCGTAGGATTGACTTTTGTTATTATATATATATTTGTTAAATTGACAGTTGTTAATGGAAAAAGATGAGGTGCTGACCGTCATCCCATATTTGGCTCAAAATCGTCTCTAGTATTGCTCCCGACTCATCAATGGTATGCCTCTAGTTTGGCATCTTCACGAAATCTATCACGTCTTTTGATAAAAGGCGTTGGCGATGTATACTATTATGAGATTGAAATAGATATTAATCGTCCACTACAATTTGTTTACACAAGTGCGCTTGCTTTCTATTATGAGCGACCTCCAATATTTCTTTACTTGTAGTTACAGAATTTGGGACCTTGTTAATTGGTGGACTAGTAGTTTATAGTGAATAGACACTCAATTTTAAGTTGTGGAGAAGTCAATTTCCTAAATCTTTACATTATTGTAATTTTATTTAGCACGCACTGGAGACATACATATTTCAACACCTCTTTGGAGTAACTGATTCTTCGTATATTCACACTACTAGAAAAAACGATATTAGAGAGGGGTATTTGTGAAGGACATGTATTCCTCACTATTAGTGACAGATTTAGCTACGAAAATAAGGAATAAGATAGAACTTAAATTTTTAAATGTATGCGACGAGTTTTGTTACTAAAAAATCCCTCACTAACGTTTCCATCACAAAATCCGCTGCAAAATTAATATAAGATACGGATTTTGAGATGGAAAATATCTCTATCTAACTATCGATGACAAAATTACTCACAATAATAACAAATTTTTGTTTCCCTCTCTAAATAATCTGTTGCTAAATCCATTGCAAACCAAAAATTCTTTCTTTTGACTAAAATATTCATTCCCTCCCACAATTTAAATCTTTAAAATTTCACTGTTCCGCGTGCGACCTAAATCCCTTCCAAAACTAAATCCATAAAACCACCCCGTCTGTGCGCAACCACCCTCTCCTTCTTCATTATTCCGTACACTCCCTCTCTTCTTTCATGCCATTTATCTCTTGAGCTGCCCTACCATTCTTGCGCTTGTGCTCCTGCTTCTCTTGCTACGACACTCCTTCTTCTCTGACGACAACACTCCTTCTCACGACGACACAACCCTCTCTATTTGCCACTAAACCCACTTGTCTCTGGTGTATTTCTCTCTTCCCTTTCAAACACTAGGAGAGGCATCACAAAGATTCAAACAACACCCTTTCTTTCTGATCTCACACAAGAGGCATCTAAAATTCAAAACTACTCAATGAAATGCCAAATAATGTAGTATAAGGTTACATAGTTTCATATTTTGATAACATTTTGTCCCTTTCTCCCTCTCTCCTCTCGGTATCTTTTTTATTTTAATTATCTATTATCTTGTTTGTAAATTCTCATCTTGTTACAAGATTCGTCAAGATTCGAAGAGGAAGGTTTGAATAGAAGAAGAAGATTGGCTTCAGCCACTACTTCAAGCTTCACAGCCAAGGTAACAAAATGTTTTGCTGAATCTGTTAATAGTTTTATTTCTAATTTTGGTGTTGGGATTAATTAGTAATACTAATTTGGGATTATGATTGGAATTTATTTCTATTTTCCTATTTTTGGGTTTCAAACCCTCTTTCGATTGTGCTTACTTTGCTGCTCCTACAATGTAGGTGTTTGCTGTTTAATGCTTACCTATGTGTAGTTTTTTGGTTACTGACAGCTGTGGGAATATGCTTACCTATGTGTATGAGATTCAACAGTTTAGCTTCTTCTTTCGCTTTCATTCTTATTATTATTATTTATTAATGGGTGATATTGGATAATATCTCTTGTATATTAATGTTAAGAAATCCCTGGAGTGTTACTCTAGTTTAGCTTCCATGTTTGATTCGAAATACTCAACAATATATAATAGATGTTGGAAAACTGCTTTAGTTGGCTTAAGCAATGAAATATGAGCAACGAGCAAGAGACCAATCACTAGATGCAAGTCTTTGATGTATCTTTGTTGAATTGGTTTGTAAAATACTAGTTTTATGAAACTAAAAGATTCATGTATTTTTAATGAATTAACATTACTCATCGTGTCTATGGATTCTATTTATAAACTTTGTTGGTTATATAAAATATGTTTGTGTGCTTTTTTAAAAATGTTCTAATATTTATTTTCAAAGGTTTTGTAGCATATTTTAAATTAGTGAAAGTAAAAAATCTATAACTAATATATCTTTATATTATGTATCAATCCAAAAAAAAAAAACTCCAGAAATCCCTCACTAATACAAAAGAATAGATCTCTCTATTAGTGACAGAATTTATCTCGCACTATTAGCAATGGAATGCATTCCTCCGCGTTGGCGATGGAATTGATTAATCCCTTATTATAGAGACAGAATTTTTTTTCGCATATCCAAATTTTGCCTTTTTTTAGCAATGAATTTTTTGTGATTGTGAGGAGTCTTATCCATCGCAAATAGCGACAAAATTCAAAATCACTCGCTAAATTTTTTTTGTGATGCCAAGTTCAGTTACAAATTTTGGTCTATCAGAAATTCTGTCGCTAAATTGGGTTGTGACGGATTTTGGGTTATTTAGCAACAAATTTGCCCTCTCTCTCTAATTTTGACTTTTCTAGTAGTATCATTGACGGAATATATAATTACTTAAGAGCTATGTATAAATCATTTAACAAGATCAGGTTTTTAGAAGATTTGATCCTTTGATGTCACAATGCATCACACTCTCCAAATGACAATGCTCAAGACCAGATAACAATTGTACAAGTAGCATTTGATCTGCACTACACAACAAAATTATTGTCATTTTAATCACAATCAAATCAACCAATATTTTAAGTCATTGTCAGCAAGTAGCCGACTTGAGATTCGCCAAAGTT
Organism: Astragalus glycyphyllos; assembly: GCA_963573325.1. NCBI lineage: Eukaryota > Viridiplantae > Streptophyta > Magnoliopsida > Fabales > Fabaceae > Astragalus > Astragalus glycyphyllos. The sequence continues at coordinate 48,911,281 of OY754308.1, read as the reverse complement.
GATTTATAGTCTAGATAAGAGTCCTGTGACGTTGTGCTCCATGAACTCAAATACAAGGCAGACTCTAGGCCTGTGCATCGTGCATGAACCAAACCAAACGAAACCAAATCAATCTGGACCATATATATGGTTTGAGTCGATTGACAAATTAAAAACAATTTTTGTAAAATATTGGTTTTTCCAAACGGATTCAGGTTCGATTCAAATCCAGTTCGAAATCGGTTTTTCTTGTGTGAACCAAATAAAACTATTGCTTTTATTGAATCGGTTTTGCAGAATTACAAAAAAAAATTATTATTTTTCAATAAATTCATTACTTGCCTCGGGCCAAATTACAAGTTCCAAATCATGATTTTCTAGTTTTGGGCAAAATTACAACTTCAAAACCATAATTTCCTTGTTGAAGGCAAAATTTCAAGTCCGATCACAACAAAAAAGCACAAATGACAAAAATAAAATACAACAAAATTAAAAAACAATTTGAAAAAAAAGCAAAAGATGCTGCCATATTCTTCTTTCGTGTTGCTTTTTTTGGTCAATTTTCGTGTTGCTTTACTCCTATCCCTGCCATAGGAACACATATGTGAACAAAATATACCTGAAGTTGAAATGAGAGAAGAAAATGAAGTCTCAAAATCAACTACATTAGAGTAAATTACATTCTCCTTGTCTAAAAGAAAGTTTGAATTACACTATCCTCCCCTCTTATGTTAAAATTTACAATCCCCTCCCTTGAGAAGTAGAAACCTAAAGTAAATTATACTCCCCTCTCCCAAGAGATGCTTGAATCGCAGTCATTTCTCTTAATAATTAAATACGTTCTACACTTTAATCCATTTTAACATAAATAAATTTTTTATGATATCTACCAACTTTGAGCTACCATTTAAGAAAAAATAATTCTTTCTTTTTTATAATTTCAATGTCAATGATAATTAAAATTGAACATTTTTATTAATTTAACGATTTGGAGTTTAAAATTCATGTTTAAACAGCCATATTTTTTTGCTTTAGTAATTTTTCAAGATTTTAATTTTATTTTACATTGCGTCATATTTTATAATAGAACTTGAAACTATATTTTATTAACAATGATATGGTGAATCAATAATAGAAAAAAATATGGATATGAATTTTGAATAAGTTAAAATGGACCCACACTACTCTTTTCTTCACACTTTGTTGTTACATTTTCCTTGTTAGATTATTTGAATATTTTTTTTTAAAAAATATTAAGGGAGGAAAGCATAGAAGTTAACATAAGGGGAGGGGATGTAATTCAAGATATTCTCAGGGAAGAGAGTGTAATTTTCTCTAACATGTTTTGCGTAAGAGGGGAGGAGAGTATATATTTTAACACAAGAGGAGAGGGAAGTGTAATTCAAACTTCTCCTAGGAGTGAAGAGTGTAATTTACTTATTACGTTATTGTTATCAACTTTGTAAGGCAATATGTCACCCAATATGGTATTTGAACAGATCAATGAAGAGAAAATGAGGAAAACAAGCAATTCGGTTCTGATTCCATATTTGTGCTAATTCTAGATTTTCAAAGATTATATATCTAAGTATAGGTAATTGAGATGTCTAAAAGGGTGAATTTTCCCAAAAGGCAAAATAAAAACTATTAATGAAACTTGATAATAGAATTGCATGAGCTTGTACAGTATATAATAACTAGTATACCTGCCTTCGCACGGGAAATATTTAGGGTTACATTGGTCAATAAAAAAATATAATTTTTTAAATTCTTAATTTAGTCATCCACACATATATACGTAGAATTGGTTAATTGATTTATGTTTGACATTTCCGTTTTTATATTTTGATATTAGTACAATATATCGTTTTATATTTTACGGTTATTAGTATTTGTCACTCGTGCCTTATTGGTTAATAACAACAATTATATATTTGTAGTATGTAATATATATTTTTTTGGATTTGAAAAATCTAATGAGTATTCAAGATATTATGAATTAGTCGGGAAAAAAATATCTTTAATTTTTTTAAAAGAGTGTCAAAAAGAAGGCACTACCAATATCCTAATATGTCAACAGATTATGAATAACAACTAATTCGTTATTAACAAAATTAAATTAGGTAGACTTCATTGACATTATGATTTGAAAATTATGTATTTACCCAAAATTATGTATTCTTTAATTTTATAATGTTGACCCGTGCGATTTTTCTAAAACTGTTAATATTTAAATTGTTATTTTTGGGTTTGCATTAAAAGAGAAAAACAAACAGGCAATAATTCAATATAGACCATAATTTAAGTAATTAAGTAAGTATAATTATTATTCTTCAATATAAAAATTCATCACTTTTTACAACATGTCATACAAAATGACTCACATGAACCAAACCCAGATTTCTTCGACTATTCCTTGGGATGTCAATGGGGAGGAGGAGCTGAGTCAGGAATACTCTCCCACTTCCCATCCCCGCCACCCAAACTATTCCCCATTCCCGTGCCCAATCCTCATCTAGGGGGGTTCCTCCCTCGTCTCCTTCCCTCAAATCCCTACGGTTCCTGTAGAGATGGCAAAAACTTATTGAAAATTAACAAAAATATGAATTGAAATATAATCATATGGGGAAAAAAATATAAAAGAAAGACTAAAAAATTAAAAGTTTCACATTTTAATATAGAAAAAATAAAAGTTATTCCTACTTTCATATTATTTTTGTTACAAAAGAGAAAAATAATTATTGCTTTGATATTTTAATATTTCAAAAGTATAAAAGTAAGAATAAAAATATTAAATTCGGACAACTCAAATTTTTATTAATATTTTAATTAAAAACACATAAAAAAAGACTAAAAAATCGATTACTTATAATAAAATATATATCTATAATAAGAATATTGATGTAACATATTCTGGGCAGAGATATGGACCTTGTCCCCAACCCCAGTTTGATTGTGGGGGAATTTTCTCCCCCGTCCTCGTACCCACGGGAAAAAATTCCCCACCCTTGGAGCTCCTAATGGGACAATCACTGTAGAGATCCCACTAATAACTCTTTAAAATTAATTATTATATTTAAATATATGTAAATTATATTTCATAATCAAATAAATCTAATAATCACCTTAGTAATTAATAAAATAATAATGATTTTGTTAAAACTATTAATATTTCAATTTTTATGTTTGGGTTTGCATGAAAAGACAAAAATTCATTACTTTTTACACCTTGAAATTTCAAAATTGTTTACATGAACGAAACCTAGATTTCTTTGATTATTCATTGATATGGCAATGGGAAGGAGCTGAGGCGGGAAATACTCCCCCACTGGCCTTTCAAATTGTCCCCCGTCCTCGTCTCGGGGAGGGGGTTCCTCCCTCGTCCTCTTCCCTACAGATCCCCACAGTCTCTGCGGAGATGCCTTAAATTTATTAAAGATTTGAAAAAAAAATAGAAATGAAATACAATAAAATGGGTAAAATAATATAAAAGTAAGACTGAAAAATTAAGAGTTTCACATTTTAATATAGAAAATATAAAAATTACTCCTACTGTGATATTTTAATATTTAATAAGAAAAATATAAAATTAGCATAGTTCAATATTTTTTTAATATTTTTAATTAAAAATTCATATAAAAAGACTAAAAAATCAATTACTTATAATATAAAATATATCTATAGTAAGAATATTTACGTAATATATTGAAGGCGGGGATATGGTTCATACCCATATTTTCTCCCCGTCTTCGTACCCATGGGAAAATTCTGCACCTGTAGGACTCTTAATGGAACAGTCCCCGTAGGGATCCCACTAACAAGTAGAAATTGCCACCTCTAATTATGCTCATATTTTAATCATTATTTAAGTAGATTTTCTTGTGTATAAATATTTATCACACCATTATTTTATACAATACAAACATAACTATATTATAATTATAAGATCAATTTTGAAAAAACATATTATAGGTATGATCAATGCTAATGCTAATAAATTGTATTTTTTTATGATAGGATCAACTTTCACGTTTTCTAATTCTATAATAATGTTACATAACTACATTCTATAATATTTTCTAAATCTATAACAATGTTAGGATCAATTTAAGATCCATGCGAAGATGCCTTAAGTTTATTAAAATTTTGAAAAAAAAAATAGAATTGAAATACAAAAAAATGGGAAAAATAATATAAAATTAAGACTGAAAAAATTAAGAGTTTCATATTTTAATATAGAAAATATAAAATTTACTCCTACTTTAATATTTTAATATTTAAGAAGAAAAATAAAAAATTAGCATAGTTCAATATTTTATTAATATTTTTAATTAAAAATACATATAAAAAGACTAAAAAATCAATTACTTATAATATAAAATATATCTATAATAAGAATATTTACGTAATATATTTAAAACAGGGGATTGGTTCATGTCCCCAATGCCAAATTGATTGTGTGGAGATTTTCTCCCCCGTCTTCATACCCATGGGAAAATTCTCTACCTATAGGACTCCTAATGGAACAGTCCCCGTAGGGATCCCACTAACAGGTAGAAATTGTCACATCTAATTATGCCCATATTTTAATCATTATTCAAGTAGATTTTCTTGTGTATAAATCTTATCACACCCTTATTTTATACGTTACAAACATAACTTCATTATAATTATAAGATCAATTTAAGAAAAACATATTATAGGTATGACCATTGCTAATGCTAATAAAATGTATTTTTATGATAGGATCAATTTTCACGTTTTCTAATTCTTTAACAATGTTACATAACTACATTCTATAATGTTTTCTAAATCTATAACAATATTAGGATCAATTTTTGGCACCTGCGGATATGCCTTAAATTTATTAAAAATTTGAAAAAAATAGAATTGAAATACAATAAAATAGGAAAAATAATATAAAAGTAATACTGGAAAAATTAAGAGTTTCACATTTTAATATAGAAAATATAAAAGTTACTCATACTTTGATATATTAATATTTAAGAAGAAAAATATAAAATTAACATAGTTCAATATTTTATTAATATTTTTAATTAAAAGTACATTTAAAAAGACTAAAAAATCAATTAGTTATAATATTAAATATATATATATACATATATATATATATATATTGTAGCTACCGAAAAATCTGGGAGAGGATTCCTCGAAGTTCGAAAGATGAAGCCGCCACCAAAGTTTAGTTTAAGGGTAAACAATGGAAAATCCCATTGATTATGCATGGGGAATGTATTAGCTCCCCACGACATCCTTCCTATGGAAGGTTACCTGCTAATTAGTTGTAGGAAAAATGTTAATTTTCAAAAAGTTTATTTTACCCCTTTTATTTTGAAAAAAGAAATTTATAGAGATAGACATATTTTCTGATTAAGGATTTATTTAGAAAAAGACTAAAAAATGTTTTTTATTAGTGCAATTGACAGAGGTCGGCTGCCCTCTGCTCCTAAGTATCTCCTGGTAGAGAATCAAATCACACGTAGTTCTTGGTAGAAAATATTTATTTGTTTGATATTTTTTAATTAAGGAATTTAGGACTCCTGAGTGATCAGTTCATTTGTCCTTAAAAGCTGACTAATCCGATTGTACAATCGACTTAATGCCCTATTTTTGAAAATGTGTTTTTGGGAGTTTGAAAAATGGTTTGATGTATTTGTATATTTTTTAATTTTTGAAATCGTTTGTTTTAAATAGGGATTTTAGGACCTGATCCGTAACGGTTCATTAATGGTCCTAAAAACTGGCTAACCCGACTGGACAGTCGACTTAGTCCCCTATTCTGAAAAATGGTTTTATTTATTTGAAAGAGAGGGATTTGTTTGTATTTTTTTAGTTTGTTTGTTTCAAATAGGGATTTCAAGACCTGATCCGTAACGGTTCATTTGTGGTCCTCAAAAGTTGACTAATCCGACCGTACAGTCCACTTAATCCCCTATTCGGTTTTTTTTGGAAATTTGACAAAGAAAATAATTCGTACATTAAAATGACAAAACTAAAAATTAATAAAGAGTAGACTAAAAATTAAATAACCAACTATATATATACATACATAAATAAATAGATATATACACATGTAAATAAATAAATAAATACATTATAAATAAATAAATATGTACAAATCATAACCGACAATAATTGCTTAAATAAATAAATAATTATTTTTAATTATGGTTTTGTTTAAATAAATAAAGAAATAAATAAATAATTATTTTTAATTATGGTTTTGCTTAAATAAATAAATAAATTATATTTATTGATTAAGATACGTTTTGAAAGTATAATTATTTTTAATTATGGTTTTGTTTAAATATTGTAACTGTCATAATTATTAGATATATTAAAGACCATATATTGTAACTGTCATAGTTATATAAAAATAAATTATATTTATTGATTAAGGAACATTTTGAAAGTATAAATTATATTTATTGATTAAGGGACGTTTTGAAAGTATAATTATATTTTTTTATTCATCATTTAACTATTATTTGTACCAAAAATCAAACATTAGTTTAAATATTTATAACTTATAATTCTAACATAAATTTATTTTGATTTTTTTCTATTAAAATAAAAAAAACATAAAAATTTGATTTAGTTTTAGAGACTAAATTGGAGAGAGAATGTTAAATGAGGGAATGATTTGACGGTTTCTTGTATAACGTATAAATGAATATACTCTACACAAAAATAAAAGTACTAAATCTACAATCTACATATTCAATTAAAAATTAAAAATTTTATTTTTAAAATCAAACGACCTATAATTTATCAGTTTGATTACATATTGTAACTGATCAAGGCACACACAAAACTCGGTCATTGCTATTTTTTTTAACGTTTCACCATTATTATCAAATTGTCAGTTACTCCCTCCGGACCTATTTATAAGCAAAAAATCACTTTTTAAGTTCATTGAAAAATTAATGTATCTGGACTACATTATAGGCTAAATACATTAGAGGGCATTAACATATCATAACTGACAATAATTGCTTATTAACGTACCATCATACCTTTTTGATTCACATAACGTAACTGACATTACTTTATTATTAGACCATGCATTAATTGATTACTAACGTATCATCATAGCCACAACCTTGCAAACAATATCCCAATTTGTAACTGACATAATTAATTGCCATCATAAAAACACTGACCATATCGTAACAGACATTTTCTAACAGAAATTAATGTAAATTATTCAATTAAAGGACATTTTTGAAAATATGAAAATTACATAATTATGGTTGAGTTTATATTGTGTAGAGTCCATTAAAAAATGACTAAATATATTATTGTGAATAAATTTTTTCATACATTTTTTTATATTGTCAAAATAATCATTTAGAAACAAAAATAATCATTTGATCATCGTACTGTAAGTTAGGTTCGGTTAAGTATAAAAGCTAAAATATGTTTAGGATTAACATACTTTAAGTTTGTGAAACATTTACAGGGAATTTTTGATAATATGATAACTTAAAGGACTTAATGTATATTAATCGATTAAGGGTCTTTTTGAAAATATGATTTATTAATAAAGTATGTTATTTGTGGTAAATGTTATAATTATGAGAACCATTAAAGGCCTAATATAGTAACGGACGTAGTTACATGAAATTTATGTAATTTATTTGGTTAATGCACGTGGATAAAATAATATATAATTTAAAATATGCTTTTGTTTAAATTTTGTAACCATCATAAATATTAAATATCTTAATGTCATTATGTGGTGACAATAAGGTTGGCCATAATATAAATTTCGTAAATATTATATTATTTTCATATATTAAACACAATTTTCGTAATTTGATATTTGCTTAGACCAATGAAATTTAACATATAATCTAAATTTTAATGTGAAATTTACCAATTACAAAATTAACTGAACATGAGTATCCATCACACGTGTAAGAGACTTGTAAATCAAGGTTGACGCTGGTACTGATTTCTATGGTACGTTCTGATCAATTCTTCGCACTATAGTGTACTACTATGGCCAACACAAATAATGGACAACATAATAAATAATATGAAAACCAAGTGATGGAGATAATTATTATTTTGTCTGGCAAATTTGATTATCACACTAAACACTCGGCCAATACATATTTTATTTTTTGTAAGATATCATCAAAAATAATATACCTTTTTGTAACCTTCATATTGATTACCATCACCAAAATATCATATATTGTAACTTACAAATTGATAGAAAAATTAATGCATATTATTAAAATAAGGTACTTTTTGAAACTGGCATTTTTATATGTATGGTTTTGTTGTAACCTTCGGAATTAATAGAAATATTGAAGGACACATATTGTAACTGACATAATTATGAGACTTTTTTTGTAACTGACATAACAAATAGCCATATTAAAATAAAATATTAACGTAACTGATATAATTAACAGAAATTAATGGATGTTATTCAATTAATTGACCATTTTGAAAAGATGAAACTTATTAATTATGGTTGATTCATAATTATTTAACGTCCATTACAAAATGTTAAAAATATCATATAACCATAAATTTTTTCGTATATTTTTTTAAAGGGGAAAATAAATAATTTACAAACAAAAATAAAATATTTGGTTAATGTAGGTGGATAAAGTAATATATAATTAATTTATGTTTATGTTTAAAATTTGTAACTATCGTAATTATTAAATATCTTAATGTCGTTATGTGGTGACACTAAAGTTGGCCCTAATATAAATTTTGTAAATATTATATAAGCTTCATATATTACACAAAATTTATTAGCAAAAAAGAATCTTATAAAAATATTAACTTAATCTGATATAAATTTCGTAGAGAGGTAGATACTCCCCTCTATTAACCTAACTCTTTTTATCCCTCTTTGTGATTAGTTTTTGCTATTTGATTTTTTGTTGATGAAATATCGGCTTTATTGGAAAACAAAATTGGCTTGCTTGATTGAATACCTAATTCTATCAATGTATAGCATATGTATGTATATTTGAGGGTTATCTATCTATAACGCGTGATAATCAAATTCTTTCCCAGTTAATTCCTTCTGCTTGAAGAATATGTTACCTCTTGATTGCCTTATTAAAACATTACTTGCTTTCATAGTTCATACACATCTTGAGACTTGAGAGGGGTGAAACTCCTTATGTGCATTTTGGTTATACTTTTGTACTCCTTGATGCAGTGTTGGACTTGTTGACACGTTGTGGAGAGTGAATCAAACCATTAACATTCGATGAAATGTGATTTGAGAAGATGATGACGTGTTGTGGAGAGTAAATCAAACCATTACCTTATTCAACACCATTCATTTACAATATGAAGATTTACATACAACCACTTATGGTAAATTACAAATAGGAGGTACAATAGATTTGAACAAAACAAAACATTCTATAGAAAACCTAATTGACAACATGTCATATAACTATCTATTAGAAAAAACATGAAAGTATAGAAAAATAGAAATACATTCTGCAACACACTATAACCACATTACTATGATGAAACCTCCATGAAATGTGACAATAGCAATGAAGCACAAATGAGTAGTTTGAGAAGATGAGGTAGTTGTAATCCAACCATCAACTAAAGTTGGCTATTTATAGGAGAATTTTATTAGAGACTTTTGAAGCAATACAAAACAAAACGTTTTTTTCATTATGGCATTTAAGTGTATTCATGCAAAATTAGACGTTACACATCATATTAAATAATTGTCACATATAACATTTTAATTTTAATATAATTATTTTATTTTATTAATATTTAAATTATTTAAATGGATGTATTTATTGCCAAATGGCTAGATGGGTGCCATGTGTGAGAATAATCAATGAGATTATTCTCAAATGTATAGTATATAGAATAGATATAGATATAGTTTGGCAATTGACTTCTTCCTTACAAGAGTTACACCTCCAATGGTAAGAAGAAACTTCACTCGACAAGCAATCACTAGATATGAAAGTCTAGACTTAGGTTACAACATAAAAAATCATCTCTCTAAACCATATGCATTTAATGTACCATTGATATCTAATCTAGAGTATTTTGTACGAAGAATTTTATAACTGCAACCAAAATAATTGTTTCGCCAATGTATAACCTACAAAGCATTTGCTTCTATGGCAGAATAAGGCAAACATGGATGACATGAAATCATTTTAAATGAACAGAAAAAAAAAACAAATATCAATGGTTATAAAGTTTAATCAAATATCAAATGAAAAAATCTTTAATTCACTCTCAATCATACCTCAATGACAAACAATCCTAAAACTTTCCAATCACGGGGTGACATTAATCATTGTCAAGTGTAATCAGGGCTTAAGAGCTAGCAACATCATGCGTAGTATTTCTACAAAAAAAAAAATACATTTCATTATGTGTCCAGCATAATAATATAATAAGTAATACCACACTATTAAATACATCTTTTGGTACTTTACCTCATTCAACTTGCTCAAGATTATCGAGATATATATCCTCCCTAGTAAGAAGGGATGAAGATCCTCCGTCGAGCCAATCTTAGGTGCAAAAAAGTGCTTCCACAATCTTAGGAGAGTACATTCACATGAGTTTTATTGTTATTAACGGCGATTTTCTTCCTCATGAATGTTTAAAACCCAAAAAATGGAGAAACTTGGCAAAAGAACTGTTACAATGAATACACAGCAAGTACCACTTTGGAGTTAATTTGTAGAATTTTACGAACAACAAGTTCTAAAATTAAGTCCAAGTAGAACCTGCCGTGTATTCATTTGCATGATTTTTTTCTCACTTTTCTCCTTTTTCAAATTATAAAGCGTATCATTAGGAAGAAAGTCGTCGTTAATAACAAAAAATCCCATGTCAACGTACTCTGTACGAATTCTCAATAAAAAATCATTCATGTCTTTCATCCCTAGCCCATATAAATGTACTCTCCATTCAAAACTAGGCCATTCCGAGATAGAAATCATATTTTGAGATGATGAACTCCAACTTCATCATTGCAAGATTATTCGTGAGATTAACTATTGTAATTGTGTCTACATACCTTGTCGATTGGCTTTAACCAAGCCATTTGATTGAACATTGAATAAAGTAACACGAGGAATTTTGATTGAGAAAGAAGATTAACATGTATTTGGATGAGCAATAATCCTTGCAAGATTTTCTTTTCCCTACGATTCCTATTTATATTAAGTTTAATCATAGAAAAAACGTACACTACTAGAAATCTTGGTATTGTTTCCGAGAATTTTCCTGCCAATATTGTAAATACGCAGAACATTTGTTGCGCTTTCAAGTTGGCAGGTAACATTTTATTTTCCTGCGGAATTTTCTAAAAACCACTTTTCGCAGGAAATTTCTTTTATTATTATTTTGAAAACTTTAAAAAATCTAATTTTTGTTTTACTTTTTTTATTTCAGATTTTTTAGTTTTTTAAATTAAATTAATTAAATTAAATAATATTAAAAGAAAGAGGAACCACCGTTCACATTTCAGACATAAAATAGAACCTTCCAGCTCTCACTCTCACTCATCGCCATCTTCTACAACAGATCGAGAAATCGAACCTTCAAACCTAAAATAGAGAAATCGAACCTCCAAGAAATCAACAATCGTGCCTGGTTTCCGTTTCGTCCCTCACGCTCACCTTCAAACCTTGAAATCAACAATCGAACCTGGTTTCCGTGCTCGTCTTCTCAGTTTCGCATCTTCTAAGTTCTCAATTGCAAGATCCTGTTTTCATCTTCTGTGAAGGTAACCTAATTGGAACCCTAACCTTTTTTCTTCAACATTTTGAGTGATTTTAGTGATTGTCTACTGATTGTATGCTCGAACTGTGCTCATCTTTTGCGTTTTGGAACCCTAACACACCAATGATTCATCTTACTTTTCTGATTTTATCATCGTTTGTTATTAACTTAGGATTTGAAAATCTAATGGTGTTATTAAATTCTGAAAGGAATGAATGAAAAGAATGAAAATCTAATTGTGATGAATGGACAATTTGAGTCACGGAAGCAGAAACCAAAACCAGCTCCCGACACATCTATGAACGTAGCATAGTCAACATTGCATTTTATGAAGCCCTGAAGTGGTTGTTGCCATTCTCCAACACACTGCCTTTACCTTTGTAGGAACATTTAAATCCCGTATATTTTGCCATGCATAAGTTGAATTAGATGACAAAGTAGGTGTACGAAGGGCTATATACATAATTGGTATGCACTTTTAACACTATATTGATCGTGAGGTGTAGCCTTCCATATGATTTGATCATGACCTGTTGGTGTAAAAGTAATTTGTGCTATAGCAGAAAGTGGGGGTGTAAGGAAGAATGAATGAAAATCTATGTTTGTATTTGCAGTTTTAGGTTCTGATGTAGTTGGTCTTGCAATTTTTCAATTTATTATGCGGAAGGCAGTCTTATGTGTAACTAATAACTTGTTTTATTTCCTTGAGGAACAGCTTCTTGGAAGTGTTGACATCAATTCTGTTGGAGGTAATTTCTTTGCTTCAACGATTGTTTCCATTTGATATTAGATTGTGCTTTAATTTTCAATCTATGTTTAATCTATGTATTGTGCTTATGCATTGCTGTCTATAAAATCTGCTTAAATTGATAATAACTTAGATTGAAGCAAGTTAACTAAATTAACTAACTAGATTGCCTCAGTCCACTTACTGTTAGAGGTAGTTATAATTTTCCATTCATCATTGACTTGTATATAAACTGATGTGCAACTATTCATTAATGTACAGATTCATTATTTAGTGAAATGAATTTTCTCTGCATCAATTCCTTTCTATAAGTTCATCATTGACTTAAATTGTGTTTCATGCAGCTAGGACTTAGATTTTGACAATTACGAAGCACCCATTCTGATGTTTTAAGAGAGATGTACATCCTCTATTAGTATTATATGTCTCTGCTTGTTGGAGAGGTCAGAGGTTATAGTCTGTACGTGGATTTTGGATTTTCCATTTTGTTTTTATGATGTTCAAATATATTTTGTCATTGTTGTTGTTGACTTGTTATTATTTTTTCTTTACTGGCAGTTGTCGATTTGACACTGATAGATCTTCCTGGTTTGACAAAGGTTGTTGTAGGTATGCTTTCTTTTAGTCTATTTTTCTCAAATAAACTTGTATTTGATATTATCAACTTGATGAAATTCCTCAATAAGGATGAAATCAATGGTCTGTGTTTGTCAATCTAAAATGTTGGACATGGGGTGTTTATTTGATAAGGTATATATTGGTACTTGAATACAATTTTGCATGTTCTTTGGTTGAACTTCAAAACCTTTTTATATCCATGTATTGGATGGGATGAGTTGCTTGCTACTAACCTTAGAGCTATTGGCTTTTTTAGTTAAAATAATAAATAAAGCAGGTATATAACTTGGCATGATATATTGGCATGCTACTAATCTTGATACACTCACCTAGTATATAACTTGGCATGATATATGTTTTTGGGCAATCTATGTCTGTAAAAGCAGATTACAAATATAATAAGCTAAGATATGCAACTGGTGTGCACATGTCAGAGAAGTTAACTGGAAAAACAACTCATAAACTGAAGGTAAGATCAAATACTTCCACTACCATGGAACCATAGCCTATATGAACTGGTATGCTAGCTTCAATTCATATTATTTCCTCCTCTCACTCAATTCATGATCCAAGTTTTTAATATCAGTGAAACTGGATTTTGATTTTGACATTTCTTTAAAATGCAGTTTTTGATTCCGTTTAATATCTTAAGTCCTATGATACTAAATCTTCAATTGCTTGATTATTTTACATAAAAACACTGATTTGAAAATCTGGTGAGCCAATTTTTATCTGTCTATGATTTGAAAATCTTCGTTTATTTCATGATCACTTAAGGGATAAGTGAAAGTGCTGTGAGCCTGTGACTATTTACTGATAGTGAAGTTGTTTAAGGAAGCTGGTCATTGGCATTGGTTCATCAATCTTAGTGCTTCTGATTATCCATTGATCACCCAAGATGGTAATCACTTCATTCCTTATTTGACCCTTTTCTAGTTATGTGCTTATTTATGATAAACTTAATCTATGGTGACAATCACACCCTCATCTCTCTATGTGTGTTTTTGTGTGGTTTCTTCTTTCCCTTTGTGTCGTTCCACAGAAGTTCAAATATGGTTTAATTTAACAATTCAAGACAAGTTTAGATTTCTAAATATCTAATGATGAGGACAATAGATTGAATATATCTTTAATGGTTTCATTTGTTTTGTATTTCATGAAACTAATTTAATCTTACACTGAGCTGTTTGATGATACACAGCCACCAACTCCTGCAAAGTTTTGTGATAAATGTTGGGCTTTATATTTGAGGGAAACATCGAAGTTTTGCTCTGAGTGTGGTTCAAATAGGTTAGGAACATTATAGATTTAGGCAGTTAAACTTATTAAAGAATGATTTAAACTGGTAAGAAATCTTTGTACCAAATCTTTGTACTGTAATGATAATTGCACTAAACAGCAATATGTTTAAGAAAATATAACCATTTACACTTGATGGTTCAAATTACAAGGTTTTTGCATCACATAGACACAATCTAATTTGTGATTTTTCTTATATTTGCAGTTTTGAGGAAGGTGGAATTGCTACTAAGTTTGTCATAATTGATGATGGATGGCAATATGTTGGTTGGCATGGACCCCAATGGTATTGATGATGGATGGCAATATGAACAGTAGGGGTAGCTGAATATGTTGAAGATAGTGATGAAGTAGTTGAAGACAGTGATCAAGTTAGTGACCAGATATAGTATGATTTGTAGAGGGAAGGAGAGAGACTTCTAGCACTCAACATTAGGGGTGTTCAAAACCGAACCAAACCAATTGGAAAAACGCAAACCGAACCAAACCAAACCGAAAACCGCAAAAAACCGCTTCTAATGGTTTTGTTCGGCTCTTTTTTTCATTGCACCGCGCGGTTCGGTTCGATTCGCGGTTTTGATTTCAAAAACCGAACCAAACCAAACCAAACCGCAAGTAACACTAAGGCTTGTTGAATTACATCCTTCCTTACTAACTTACTAGCCCAAATGTAACTAAAACCCAACTCTCACTCACTTGCTAGCCCAAATCCAATTAATTCTTTGACTCACTTACAAACAATCCATATTGTTATGCTATATTTAAAAATTACAATAAAATATTTAATTCAAATTCTTTTAAACATTGTCTTAGCTATCTTAAAAGAATTAAAATAGAGTAATTTATATACTACATATATTTGAGTAAATTTTTTCTTAAAGATTTATGTTAGCCATTTTTTATGTTACTTAATTTTAACTTTGTTTTAAATCATGTTTTGTCTTGGAAAAAACCGAACCAACCGAACCAATCCAAACCGCATTGGTTTGGTTTGGTTTTATTTTAGGAAGCCAACCGAACCAAACCAAACCGCATGTAATTTTACCTTGCGGTTCGGTTCACTTTTTATCTCAAAACCGAACCAAACCGCACCGCGAACACCCCTACTCAACATGGATGATGAATCACAAAAAAATTAGCAGCAGTAGCAACTAAGTGAACTTGTTATTTTAAACTTAGTTTTAGGTTCTTTGGCTTGTAACCATCACACTATATGGCCTGTTGATATATCCTGTTGCTGATTTCTAGTTTTGTACAAGACAATTTCATATTGAGTAATTGGGTATATATATATACATATATATATATATATATATATATATATATATATATATATATAGTTGGTGTTTGCTGTTTATGTAGCTTAATCTAAATTATTTGCTGTTTATTTATTTTAGTAGCTTGTAAAGCTTAATCTAAATTGTCTGAATTAACCCAAGCAGGAATATTTGTGGGGCTGGATCTTATAAATTGTCTGTTTTTAGCTTTCCTGCGGAATTTCCTGTGGAACTTCCTTTCATGCGGAATTTCGTGCGGAATATTTGAATTTCCTGCGGAATTTCCTGCGGGATTCCTGCGGAACTTCCTGCGGAGATTTTCCTGCGGAATTTTCTACAGACTTCCTGCGGATTTTCCTTAGGAATTTCCTGCGGAAATTTCCTGCCGATTCATAAATCCGCAGAAAACAATTATCCACGAACAAAATAACCGGGAACCATAATCCGCTGAAAATTCCGCAGGAAACTCATTTCCTGCGAATTTTTAGTCAATTTCCGCAGGAAATGACGAAAATTCTAGTAGTGGTAAAAAATGCCTGACTAATTCAAATTGAAGCACGAAAAAAATGGTGAGCTAAACTAGGTCACAAAGTACCCAAATTATCGGTTTTCCAAAAGATCCATTACTGATTATACATAGCATATTTGACTAATTCTTTGTTCTTATAAATAAGGTATAATTAATAAGAACTTCTTTGCTCCTCTATTCTCTTTTTTCATAATGGACAAAAATAAATAAGACTAAGCACTCTATTTGGATATTTTGAAAAAGAATTAAAATATATATTGATTCTTTCTGTTTTGTTAACATATTTTATTTATTAAATATTAAAACTATTTTTGTTGAATCAAAACAAAGCAAGCTGACATCAGCCATAAAAAAAGACAACAATATTTTTTTTTAAATTATTGATACCCTCACGTACCTTACATCTCATATGAGATGTCACAAAGTGTGCAAAAGATAAACAAAAAGGAAAGAAAAAAAGATGTGACATGTGAAATAAGAAAAACTGATAAACAACAATAATTATCGAAGTCTGTAAGACTTAACACAATCGACAAAACCAACATTTTAGGTTGAACATTTTTTGTGTTTATCTGGGTTTGAATCAGGAATTGCCACTTTAGGTGTGTGGGTTTATATGTGGTTCTTGTCACTCCATTTGCAAATACAAAAACAAAAATTACTACCGAAAAAACGACAAGAAAATTGATACAAGGTATAGGTAGGTAATACAAATTAGAGTCAAAATATGTTTTTGTTCCCTATAAAATTTGGGTCTTTTGATTTAATTCATTAAGAAAATTTCACCCACTTTTTTTCTCGATAAATAGAGGTATTAATATTGATGGCCAAGTAACGCAACATCATTCACACACAGTCCCCCACCTTCTATGAATGGTTTGAAAGGATATCCAATCATGTGCTAGAGACTATTGGAGAGAAAATTAAAATACACCAAATTCAGCACATCAAAATATATCGAACGGTTAGCATCATCCGCAACACCGAGAAAAAAACCTAGTTACATGCCAGAGCCAAACTATACTACAACAAAAAGGAGGAGGCTAAAGGAACGGACTAAAAAAATAAGTAACTTGAAAAGCTTTAAGATGGTCCTCACGCTGACAACTTTGATGCACCGAAGCCACCTGTGATTGGCAATGGAACAGCACACTACCATCAACTTGTTTGACATCTATGTACAGTGCATCATGTAGAACCGAATCGATGAGTGAAGCCATCTATGTACACAAGCCAAAAAGAATTATCACAAGATGCAAGGTACATGCTAATTGAGTTGATGAAGGACTAGGAGCTTCACACCAATATGATATCACCCCAAATTAAGCAGCTAACAATACAAGCATTCTTGCTTCAAAGATGGGTAGCACACGAGTGGGATCACAATAAATCATTTCCTTCCAATAGCAAATAAGCATATGGTTTGTCATGACTTCTAGCCCAAAGCACGTCTTTAGCTCTGATCATGCTTCATGAGGGATTTGGATCAAAGGAAATAACACCTCCACACGATGCAAGCAAACCCCTATTGCTTCACTTGAATTGCCACTAAAATGCACCTATTGCTCCAATTGAAACACCACCAGATGCAACTTCTAGAGTAAGCTACCTACATTCATTAGTATCAGTACATGGAAAGAAGCTTGAGTATTGTGCCCCTATCGCATTCTTTATGACTAGTTTGTCCACCCCAAGCCCCATAAGCTTTCGGCTTCTGTATTAGGGACCACTTTATCAGTGGTAGTCTTTTGCTCTCCCCCGATCCATGCTAGAAGAGTTGACACTACAACTAAACTATATTTTTTATCACTCCTTTTGAAGTTATGTTAAGAGACTTCGGGAGTACTAATCTTGTCTTTTGACAAATACAAATGTAACTACTGAATTTTTAGATGATGGTCATCACTCTAGTTTGGCATTTTTATAAATTCTACCAGTCCCTTGATAAAAAAGGCTTTCGGGATATATACTATTGTGAGGCTGGAATAGATATTAATCCTCCGCTACATTTGGTTTAAGCAAGTGTGCTTGCTTTCTGTTACTAGTATGTAGACTCGTGCTATGCACGGGTTTAAATTGTGTTTTGAATTGACAAAAAATTTGTTTGCATTATTTTTTGTGTATTTTGGTTAACATTTTTTGTCTATCAATTTATATTATAATATTCTATTTCAATTATATTTTCCTGAGTTTGAAGTGTAAATAATAAATTAAACATTAAATATATGGTTTATTTTAATGATTATTTATATACAATGATACCATTTTTGAGGAATATATTATCTATTTTGTAGAATGCTTCTATGTTATAGGTAATTTAGTAGTAATTTACATAAATTACTCACTGTCGTTACGATAATAACTTTTATTCATATGCGTAAAAAGTGTAATAGAATTGTATATTAAGGAATAAAGGAATTGGTATTTTATCGGATCTCCCTAAAGGGACAAAAGGAGGGAGTAGTATTTTATTGATGAATGTTAATATTTATACATAATTTTCCCTTATTATTTAAAAAGTAAAATAAAAAATGTATCATATTTATATCTTCATTTAACTAAATTGATACTAACATAGGTTAGTCCAAGTGGTAATGGATGCGGATCCGACCTCGATGTCTTAAGTTCAAGTTTATTAGGAAGGGAGAACCACACGGAACGTTAATATTGGCTACACGTGGCTAGTTAGATTGTCTGATGTAATTTAGTCACCGACAAAGCTAGTTAACATTGTGCACCAATAACATTATAACCAAAAAAATGATATAACAGCTTGTAATCTTAATTGAATTTTTTTATATAAATAAAATTTAATTGATTTGTCAAAAAAAAGTTTAATTGATTTCCATTTTAAATGATTTAATTTTAAATTAAATTAATTGATTTATTTTATTTTATTTATTCACCTTTTATCTCGATTGTTTATTTGGACCGTATTTATCTAGATCATTCTTATTGATTTAAGTGTACCAAAATATCAATCTTACATTTTTTCAACTAAGAAATTGGATTATATTTAGGTAAATTAAAACAATTTTTTCACTTTTGCAAGCTTTTTTCATTTTTTCACTCTTACACTTTTTCAAACATTTCTCACTTTTTCACTTTTTCTCACCCATTTTTTAATTTTTCTTTTTAATTTTCTTTGTCTTTTTTCTTCTCCTTTCTTCCTTTAACTCCCTCATTTCTCTTCACTATTGTGAAAATTTTCAAATTTTAATATTTAGTTTTTTGTCTTTC